>CM050169.1:106198140-106791912 GCA_027410445.1 Discoglossus pictus
AATTCTTCTTCTTCTGTATATCTAGATATGTCCCAGTAAGGAGGTTCCCCTCTCTGCTCCTGTATCACTATATCTCCCAGTACGGAGGGTCCCCTCTCTGCTCCTGTATCACTATATCTCCCAGTACGGAGGGTCCACTCTGCTCCTGTATCACTATATGTCCCAGTAAGGAGGGTCCTCTCACTGCTCCTGTATCACTGTATGTCCCAGTATGGAGGGTCCCCTCTCTGCTCTTGTATCACTATATGTCCCAGTACGGAGGGTCCCCTCTCTGCTCCTGTATCCCTATATGTCCCAGTAAGGAGGGTCCCCTCTCTGCTCCTGTATCGCTATATGTCCCAGTAAGGAGGGTCCCCTCTCTGCTCCTGTATCGCTATCTCTCCCAGTACGGAGGGTCCCCTCTCTGCTCCTGTATCGCTATATCTCACAGTACGGAGGGTCCACTCTCTGCTCCTGTATCACTATATGTCCCAGTAAGGAGGGTCCCCTATCTGCTTTTGTATCACTATATGTCCCAGTATGGAGGGTCCCCTCTCTGCTCCTGTATCACTATATGTCCCAGTAAGGAGGGTCCCCTCTCTCTCCTCCTGTATCCCTATATGTCCCAGTAAGGAGGGTCCCCTCTCTGCTCCTGTATCACTATATGTCCCAGTATGGAGGGTCCCCTCTCTGCTCCTGTATCACTATATCTCCCAGTACGGAGGGTCCCCTCTCTGTTCCTGTATCACTATATCTCCCAGCATGGATGGTCCCCTCTCTGCTCCTGTATCACTATATCTCCCAGTACGGAGGGTCCACTCTCTGCTCCTGTATCCCTATATGTCCCAGTAAGGAGGGTCCCCTCTCTCTCCTCCTGTATCCCTATATGTCCCAGTAAGGAGGGTCCCCTCTCTGCTCCTGTATCACTATATGTCCCAGTATGGAGGGTCCCCTCTCTGCTCCTGTATCACTATATCTCCCAGTACGGAGGGTCCCCTCTCTGTTCCTGTATCACTATATCTCCCAGCATGGATGGTCCCCTCTATGCTCCTGTATCACTATATCTCCCAGTACGGAGGGTCCACTCTCTGCTCCTGTATCCCTATATGTCCCAGTAAGGAGGGTCCCCTCTCTGCTCCTGTATCACTATATCTCCAAGTTCAGAGGGTCTCCTCACTGTTCCTGTATTACTATATCTCCCTGTACAGAGGGTCCACTCTCTGCCCCTCTCTCACTATATCTCCCAGTACGGAGGGTCCCCTCTCTGCTCCTGTATCACTATATCTCCCAGCATGGAGGGTCTCCTCTCTGCTCCTGTATCACTATATCTCCCTGTACGGAGGGTCCCCTCTCTGCTCCTGTATCACTATATCTCCCAGTACGGAGGGTCCACTCTGCTCCTGTATCACTATATGTCCCAGTAAGGAGGGTCCTCTCACTGCTCCTGTATCACTGTATGTCCCAGTATGGAGGGTCCCCTCTCTGCTCTTGTATCACTATATGTCCCAGTAAGGAGGGTCCCCTCTCTGCTCCTGTATCGCTATATCTCCCAGTACGGAGGGTCCCCTCTCTGCTCCTGTATCGCTATATCTCCCAGTACGGAGGGTCCACTCTCTGCTCCTGTATCACTATATGTCCCAGTAAGGAGGGTCCCCTCTCTGCTCCTGTATCACTATATGTCCCAGTATGGAGGGTCCCCTCTCTGCTCCTGTATCACTATATGTCCCAGTATGGAGGGTCCCCTCTCTGCTCCTGTATCACTATATCTCCCAGTACGGAGGGTCCACTCTCTGCTCCTGTATCCCTATATGTCCCAGTAAGGAGGGTCCCCTCTCTCTCCTCCTGTATCCCTATATGTCCCAGTAAGGAGGGTCCCCTCTCTGCTCCTGTATCACTATATGTCCCAGTATGGAGGGTCCCCTCTCTGCTCCTGTATCACTATATCTCCCAGTACGGAGGGTCCCCTCTCTGTTCCTGTATCACTATATCTCCCAGTACGGAGGGTCCACTCTCTGCTCCTGTATCCCTATATGTCCCAGTAAGGAGGGTCCCCTCTCTGCTCCTGTATCACTATATCTCCAAGTTCAGAGGGTCTCCTCACTGTTCCTGTATTACTATATCTCCCTGTACAGAGGGTCCACTCTCTGCCCCTCTCTCACTATATCTCCCAGTACGGAGGGTCCCCTCTCTGCTCCTGTATCACTATATCTCCCAACATGGAGGGTCCCCTCTCTGTTCCCGTATCACTATATCTCCCAGCATGAAGGGTCCCCTCTCTGTTCCTGTATCACTATATCTCCCAGCATGGAGGGTCCCCTCTCTGTTCCTGTATCACTATATCTCCCAGTACGGAGGGTCCCCTCTCTGCTCTTGTATCACTATGTCTCCCAGTACGGAGGGTCCCCTCTCTGCTCCTGTATCACTATGTCTTCCAGTACGGAGGGTCCCCACCTTCTCCATTATCACTATATCCCACAGTACAGGGGATCCCAAATACAGCACATAACAGTGAACTAGAGCATCATCAATTTTTCCTGAATTACCTAGAGCCATCACCACAATCTGCATTTACACAATGAATTAAATATTAAGGAGAATGTCAAATACAAAAGAAAAAAATCAAATCCAGACCCAAAACCCCAAGTCAGGTCTCTAGTTCAATCACAGCTGGGGGTTGCTCTTAAGTTCAAGGACCTGAGTGGTCCCTTTTTTAGTATCTGATCTGTTAAAGTATAATGTAACGACCTATATAATTTCCTAGTGGTTAACACTAAATAATGTAAATGGGTAAAGTATTTATTTAATAGGGAAATTAGGGAAATCAAGTAAAATCCAGAAAAAAATCGCAGATAATATATTAAAAAGAGAAAGTGTGTCATTCCTCAAATAATTTTCAATAAATGTCAAAAAATGTCACTGTCCCACTATATTCTGGGATTTAAATAGTGACAAATTTGACTTGATGGATAAATATAATAAATTGAAAAGGTAAAACCTATTATTTATGAGGTAGTGGTATCAGTAGTATCTTTGATACATTTAATGCATTCCTCATATGCAAAATATTTGCTAATCATACGTATGCAATAGATCAATTTTATTATAATATATAGGGATATAACACACTTATTATAAAAATAGTGCACTAAATACAAAAATAGTTAAAAAAAGAGACAAAAAACAGGGAAAGGAATGGTGCATGTAAATACGCTGTACTAGAATGTATACAAGGGAGAAAAATGTTATATATATATATGTTTGTCTCTGAAAAATACATGTATGGCACTTTTAGCATCATTAAACCATAACCCAATGTTTGGTTTTACTATTTTAAGTGCAGAAAAGCAGAGACACAGCGCATAACTTATATCCCTTGTTGGCATGCAATGTGCCTGAGTACTTGCGTTTTTTGTATAGAGAGGAAATCTCTGCTGATACAGCTCACATATGCTTAGATTAGATGCACCATCCTTCCCCCACTCACGACGGTCCGTTTCGCCCCTGTATTGGCCTTCCTCATGGGCTAATTTTTTAGAGCCGCCATTTTTATTCTCGCTTAGCTGATTTTCAAGTGCCTAAACTCCCTAAATTGGACTTTAATTTGCATGCAACCTCACTCCCAAACGTCCCGGTTGTCCCCCCGTGCTGTATGTGATGTTGTTGTTTTTTTTTTTTTTTTTTATGTTTTGTTTTTATTTTCCAGTGTTTTTGGATGTACGCGTTTCGGCCTTTAACTTTGTATTTTTGCGACCTTGTAATTTGTTTTGTTTTTTCTACGTCTTGCAGGTCGTATTTTTTTTGTTTCTTCAAAGTTCCACTTCTCTGGTTTTGTTTTTTACCGAGATTGAGGCGCCGTAGAGCCTCCACGTCTGCATTTGCGGTTTATGTCCACCTCCGCAAATGCGACCCCTCGCTTTGCAAGGGATGCAGCTCTGTGAGCTTGCAAAGTGTGACGACAACTTGCAGTTTGACAGTTATAATATGTGATTCAAGTAAAAGTTGTTCATACAAATGTTTAAAACGGACATGTTCAGATTGCTGAAGAACTACAGTGAATATTTTTTAATAATTTCCCTAAGGATTGTGGTAGAGAATCCAGATAATAAGCCAATCTCTGCAGGTATTGGGTGTATCAGATTGTGCTCTAAAAAAACTTGTTTTTCAGGGGTTGTCACGGTAACAGGTTATTTTAGCCAAGACGATGCAGTCGCACGGCTCCTCTCCAATCAGCTGCTGTTTGGAGATATTGGGCCATGTGGGCACCAAGCTTCCAGCACATTAGAACAAGGCTGCTAGATTATGGCCAGTAACATCAGGTTCAGTTCTCATAAAAAATAGACACAAATAGAGCCATCATTTGTGTCCATTCTATTTACCTTATAAAAATGTTTTAATTTTAAAGAGCATTAAAAACTCACTATACATTGCACTAGCCAATTTCTGAAATATTTAGAATTGATTTTGCAGCTTCAATATGCTAATGTGCAGCTTAGTATTCTATTGTGAGGCTCAGAGTACTTATTTAGGGTGGGAGGGGAGTCTTCCTGCCAGATAACATTGCAGGTCTTTATTTTGCACACTACAGAAACAGAAAAGCAGACTAATTGCAATTGGCACATCAAAGCAACTAATTAATATTTATGAGCAGCTCATTTGCTTACAAATACAGCAACATCAAGGTGGATTTTCTCAGGATTGATTCACTTTAGAAAAAAAAATGGATAACACAACATATAGCCAGTATTTTATGCTCTTTAGGAATAATCTAAAACACAACTTAATTTTTGGTTTACTGAGTCCCTTTAACATGTCTCCTTGTGTCAAACCACATTTGGTGTCTTGTGGATTCCACAAGACGTTGAACCATCTAGAAGTTTCCTTCACTCCATATCTCACTTTCTGGGATTTAATACACTGCTGCATATCTGGTTAGGGAGGCTTTATCTGTGGCATCTTCTTTCCAGAAAAAGCTTATATTTAAAAAATTAGGGCATTATTTGGGGATACACAGATTTCCTAAGGAATTGGCACAGGGTTCTGTATAATAGAATTATAGATATCAGGTGCACTGACCCTGATCCAACAAATGTCTTAGAGCCTCATTCAATTGCGAGTTGCCCAATTGAATAGGGCTCTATATAAACACATAACATATTTTTTAGACATAACTTTTTAGTTAATAAACTTCTATCCAAAATCAAGGTCTTCAATAACTAAAAACTTCAGTCAAAAAATATGTTATGTGCTTATATAGAGCCCTCTTCAATTGGCAAAATTGCAATTGAATGAGGACCTAATATTGGAGAATTTACAGCTCTGTCCTAAAACAGAATCTTAGAAGTCTAACCTCTGCCCTCCAACCATTCCTTACTAATATGTTGTGTTGTTGTTTCAAATGGCTTAAAATAATGTAGCCATAATTTAGCAACAATGTATCCAGCCTGGACCGCCCACTTGGGTATTATCAGATGTGCTCAGGATGCGGTCAGCCAATCAGAAGCAGCTGCCAGAGCTCTGTTGCATCACCTGTGACTTGAGACCGTTACAACAGGAACAATTAGCCAGTCATTGTGAACGCTGGGCTTCAAAGTAAATCCTTTTTTTTTTTTTTTTTTTCACAAAATAAAAATAAAAATTTTTAGGCCGTTTTGGGAATTTCGAGTTCCATAAACAAAATAAAAATGGAAAGTTCAATATAAATAGGGAATGCTAGGTGGTCTCTTTATTGTGAAGCCCCCTCTCTGGTCTCCAAGGAAAGTGTTTACCTGGGTAACATGTTGCGCTTACAGCAGCTCTTGGTTTGATACCCGGGCACAGGCCGCGGGCACAGCTGTGTTTTTGGATTCGGCAGCTGCTAATCCCTCTCACACTAATCTGCTTTTTTCCAGGCATATCCATTTTAATGTTTGTTAAAGGGGCTCTGCTGTTACCAAGAGTATCATGCCTTAATTAAAGGGATGCTGACAGATGGTAACAGCAGATAGCAGCCAAATGTATATTGGTAACATTGGCTTTTATAATAAATATCTGTTACGTGGACACTATCAGCCTTTACAGACTTTTAGTTGAATTTAGTCAATTGGTGTTTGTACAAGGATTACAGTGATTGCCTCCATAGTGCAGCTTCCTGCAATCCACAGTAGCAATATGGAGGTTGTCAGTTTCTTTAATAGTTGAAATGCAAGATGGACTATATTGCAATTAAATGGCTAACATTAGCATGTTATAGGGGTAGGGTCATGGGGGTAGGAACTGGGGGGACAAGGGCTACAGCCCCCCCCCCCCCCCCCCCCCCACACACAGAATTTTTAATGTGTGTGTTTATGTGTAGAGAAGCAGTTGTGTGGTGGTTTTATATGCAGTAACCCCCCCCCCCCCCCCCCCACACACAGATTTTCTTTGGCTCCTACACCCATGGGAAGTGTAGTGGTAAAACAAGTCCCTAATCTTCAAAAGTATACATTGCTTCCAGTATATTGTAAATAATTGTATAGAATTATGCATTTGTATTTATTACTGTTGTTGTTGTTCTTATTTATTATTTCCCTCTGCTCATCATCTCTGGAGGCTGCCATGTTGACCTGTTTCACTCCTCCCACTGAGTGAGAAGAGCAGGGAATACATTATGAATCTCCATATTGCATTGTGTAATGCATACAGTTCTTTGTTGGGCCTAGAATGCAGATGCTGCAGTGAATTCTATTGTAGATCGACATTAATTAGTGCAAGTGCTTCCAGCAGAACTAAATTGCAACCCAAGACCCCCTGCCACTTTTTATGAAGTCTAGTTTTTTAAAATCAGATTCATAAATATTGCATACAATCATCTGTTGTCATTCTATTTGTTTTCCTCCTATTTCCTCTGATTTTATTTCATAAGATCCTACAGGGAATTCTCCAAGACAAAACTTCATTGTTTTGTTTTGCAATTTTCGAGGCAATTTATCTTAATCTGCATTCTTGTTTGCTTTTCTGCTGCATTCTGCCATTCATAATCTGCAGGGTCCTCCAGGTAGTCATTCTGGAATTTCCCTCCTAAATATCAATTAGGAAGTATCCCACCTAGAAATGTCCTTATCTCAGAGTGGAGTCTCTACTGCCCTCTCCTGGTCATGTTCAATCACAGCCGGATTTGAATTCCATTCTTTTATTTCCATCAGTGGCTGGTGGACCTTGGGGCATAATAATCTGGGGTGCCTCTTTTCTATGCGAAGTACTGTAGTTGCTTTTAGGGGTAAAAAAAAAGCCAAAATATAAGTGAGTGGTCAGATTATCCTTATAAAAAATAACTATGCACCTCTTTCCTATAATTAATGAAGGGTCCACTTTTGCACCAAGATACTGTGGATAGCAGTGGGCGTCAACTCCATTTTGGTGCTGGTGCTTTGCACCTGCAGCACCAGCAATAGCCGATTTCCATGATGCTATGACAAATGGATCTAATGTGTTTTGATAATATTTCTTTATACATATTAAAAAGTGCACATTTGCTGCTGGAATAAATAGCAGGGGGTAGCTTGGATTTATAATATACTTTATTTTGGTTATCTACCGGTCTTTAAAAGGCTGTTATGAGTTTTTCTAATTATTCAATTTAATAGTAAGGTTTTTTAGTAAAAAAGAGGGGGGCATTTTTCAAAATTAATAGAGGTAAAAAATAAGTACATTATTCTACAATTACCCTATTTTGGATGAATATAGATGGCATCACCAGGACTGATATCAAACCATAGAGGTTTGAAAAAATGGTGGCTCCTAAAATTGGGTGTACATAAAATCAGAAAATCAGACTTAAAATAATAACCTTTTCTGTGTCCCTCTCTATATTCCTTCTGTACTTGTTTGTTGTTGTTGAAATATTTGTATTTTGTTTTGGTAAATATTATTTTCTCTCCGTCAGGCGAGAGGGGCCGACATCTCAGTTCCAGGGGAGCTTCCTGTTCAGATGCAAGTCCCAGTTCAAGTTCCAGTCCCTGCAGAAATCCCACTGAGGTCCTGTGGCAGCACGGCCAGCATGAAGGTCAAAAATGTGAAAAAGTGAGTTTGCCAGGGGGCGAGATGCCAGGGGCGGATTGGGTCCTCTCCTCTTATGGTAGCGCAGCACAAGGCAGCAGCAGTGGCGGTGAGCATCCGCTAGATGGTGCTGCTGATATTCGGGTGCCATATCATAGAGTCAAGGCTTAGGTAAACGGTTAGGGTGAGGGTTAGTTCAAGGGTTAGGCTAACATTATAAGCTTAGAACTTCTCTCACATATCGGCCGGGCTGCTACATATTGGCAGCGTCATCTGGCGGACCTGTCCCAACACCATAACAGGAAACTCATTGAGACTGCGTCATTCTAGCACCGAATGACACATTCTCAATGAGTTTCCTTGGCAAAGAGACTAAATTGATGTTCTAGTGCTAATACAGCCTGGACTGCAGTAGTTTGGAAAAAACTTCACATTTGTGCAGCATTTAACAAACCAACAACATTCACAATTGAGTAAGCCATATGCATTAAAGAATATTTAGTGAATTATATTGTCATGTGGCTATTTCCTGTTGCAGTCTTTCAGTGGCATTCATTAGAGATCTCCTCCGAATCCAGTGTTCCTCTCATGGTTTGTAATTCTTTACAATAAAAATTAAATATCTGCTGCAATTAAAATAAAATTTAACACAATTGTAAAAAATAAAAACTGTTTATTTTAAATTTTCAAAACCATTTTACTTGTTAAAATCAAGTTCTTTATTAGCACATAAAATAAATCTGACACTTCCTAAAATGCAATAAAATATAAAATTTCAGGAACAGAAAAAATCTTGCTCTCTTGTTCTTGCTCTCTTTCTCTCTCTTGTTCTTGCTCTCTTTCTCTCTCTTGTTCTTGCTCTTTCTCTCTCTTGTTCTTGCTCTCTCTCTCTCTCTTGTTCTTGCTCTCTCTCTCTCTCTTGTTCTTGCTCTCTCTCTCTCTCTTGTTCTTGCTCTCTCTCTCTCTTGTTCTTGCTCTCTCTCTCTCTTGTTCTTGCTCTCTCTCTCTTGTTCTTGCTCTCTCTCTCTCTTGTTCTTGCTCTCTTTCTCTCTCTTGTTCTTGCTCTTTCTCTCTCTCTCTTGTTCTTGCTCTTTCTCTCTCTCTCTTGTTCTTGCTCTTTCTCTCTCTCTCTTGTTCTTGCTCTTTCTCTCTCTCTCTTGTTCTTGCTCTCTCTCTCTCTCTTGTTCTTGCTCTCTCTCTCTCTCTTGTTCTTGCTCTCTCTCTCTCTTGTTCTTGCTCTCTCTCTCTTGTTCTTGCTCTCTCTCTCTTGTTCTTGCTCTCTCTCTTGTTCTTGCTCGCTCTCTCTCTTGTTCTTGCTCGCTCTCTCTCTTGTTCTTGCTCGCTCTCTCTCTTGTTCTTGCTCGCGCTCTCTCTCTTGTTCTTGCTCGCGCTCTCTCTCTTGTTCTTGCTCGCGCTCTCTCTCTTGTTCTTGCTCGCGCTCTCTCTCTTGTTCTCGCTCTCGCTCTTGTTCTCGCTCTCGCTCTCTCTCTTGTTCTCGCTCCCTCTCTTGTTCAGAAAAAATCTTGCTCTCTTGTTCTTGCTCTCTCTCTCTCTTGTTCTTGCTCCCTCTCTCTCTTGTTCTTGCTCCCTCTCTCTCTTGTTCTTGCTCTCTCTCTCTCTTGTTCTTGCTCGCGCTCTCTCTCTTGTTCTTGCTCGCGCTCTCTCTCTTGTTCTTGCTCGCGCTCTCTCTCTTGTTCTCGCTCTCGCTCTCTCTCTTGTTCTCGCTCTCGCTCTCGCTCTTGTTCTCGCTCTCGCTCTTGTTCTCGCTCTCTCTCTTGTTCTCGCTCTCGCTCTTGTTCTCGCTCTCGCTCTTGTTCTTGTTCTCGCTCTTGTTCTCGCTCTCTCTCTCTTGTTCTCGCTCTCTCTCTCTCTTGTTCGCTCTCTCTCTCTCTTGTTCGCTCTCTCTCTCTCTTGTTCTCTCTCTTGTTCTCGCTCTTGTTCTCGCTCTCTCTCTCTCTCTCTTGTTCTCGCTCTCTCTCTCTCTCTTGTTCTCGCTCTCTCTCTCTCTCTCTTGTTGTCGCTCTCTCTCTCTCTTGTTGTCGCTCTCTCTCTCTCTCTCTCTTGTTGTCGCTCTCTCTCTCTTGTTGTCGCTCTCTCTCTCTTGTTGTCGCTCTCTCTCTCTTGTTGTCGCTCTCTCTCTCTTGTTGTCGCTCTCTCTCTCTTGTTGTCGCTCTCTCCCTCTTGTTCTCGCTCTCTCTCCCTCTTGTTCTCGCTCTCTCTCTCTCTTGTTCTCGCTCTCTCTCTCTCTTGTTCTCGCTCTCTCTCTCTTGTTCCTGTTCTCGCTCTCTCTCTTGTTCTCTCTCTTGTTCTCGCTCTCTCTCTCTCTCTTGTTCTCGCTCTCTCTCTCTCTTGTTCTCGCTCTCTCTCTCTCTTGTTCTCGCTCTCTCTCTCTCTTGTTCTCGCTCTCTCTCTCTCTCTTGTTCTCGCTCTCTCTCTCTCTCTCTTGTTCTCGCTCTCTCTCTCTCTCTCTTGTTCTCGCTCTCTCTCTCTCTCTCTTGTTCTCGCTCTCTCTCTCTCTCTCTTGTTCTCGCTCTCTCTCTCTCTCTCTCTCTCTCTCTCTCTCTCTCTCTTGTTCTCGCTCTCTCTCTCTCTTGTTCTCGCTCTCTCTCTCTCTTGTTCTCGCTCTCTCTCTCTCTTGTTCTCGCTCTCTCTCTCTCTTGTTCTCGCTCTCTCTCTCTCTTGTTCTCGCTCTCTCTCTCTCTTGTTCTCGCTCTCTCTCTCTCTCTTGTTCTCGCTCTTGTTCTCGCTCTTGTTCTCGCTCTCTCTCTCTCTCTTGTTCTCGCTCTCTCTCTCTCTCTCTCTCTCTCTTGTTCTCGCTCTCTCTCTCTCTCTCTCTCTTGTTCTCGCTCTCTCTCTCTCTTGTTCGCTCTCTCTCTCTCTTGTTCTCGCTCTCTCTCTCTCTCTCTCTCTCTTGTTCTCGCTCTCTCTCTCTCTCTCTCTCTTGTTCTCGCTCTCTCTCTCTCTTGTTCTCGCTCTCTCTCTCTCTTGTTCGCTCTCTCTCTCTCTTGTTCTCGCTCTCTCTCTCGTTCTCGCTCTCTCTCTCTCTCTCTCTCTTGTTCTCGCTCTCTCTCTCTCTTGTTCTCGCTCTCTCTCTCTCTTGTTCGCTCTCTCTCTCTCTTGTTCTCGCTCTCTCTCTCTCTCTCTCTCTCTTGTTCTCGCTCTCTCTCTCTCTCTCTCTCTCTTGTTCTCGCTCTCTCTCTCTCTTGTTCTCGCTCTCTCTCTCTCTTGTTCGCTCTCTCTCTCTCTTGTTCTCGCTCTCTCTCTCGTTCTCGCTCTCTCTCTCTCTCTCTCTCTCTTGTTCTCGCTCTCTCTCTCTCTTGTTCTCGCTCTCTCTCTCTCTTGTTCGCTCTCTCTCTCTCTTGTTCGCTCTCTCTCTCTCTTGTTCTCGCTCTCTCTCTCTCTCTTGTTCTCGCTCTCTCTCTCTCTCTTGTTCTCGCTCTCTCTCTCTTGTTCTCGCTCTCTCTCTCTCTTGTTCTCGCTCTCTCTCTCTCTTGTTCTCGCTCTCTCTCTCTCTTGTTCTCGCTCTCTCTCTCTCTTGTTCTCGCTCTCTCTCTCTCTTGTTCTCGCTCTCTCTCTTGTTCCTGTTCTCGCTCTCTCTCTTGTTCTCTCTCTTGTTCTCGCTCTTGTTCTTGTTCTCGCTCTTGTTCTCGCTCTCTCGCTCTTGTTCTCGCTCTCTCTCTCTTGTTCTCGCTCTCTCTCTCTCTCTCTCTCTTGTTCGCTCTCTCTCTCTCTTGTTCGCTCTCTCTCTCTCTTGTTCGCTCTCTCTCTCTCTTGTTCTCGCTCTCTCTCTCTCTCTTGTTCTCGCTCTCTCTCTCTCTTGTTCTCGCTCTCTCTCTCTCTTGTTCTCGCTCTCTCTCTCTTGTTCTCGCTCTCTCTCTCTCTTGTTCTCTCTCTTGTTCTCGCTCTCTCTCTCTCTCTTGTTCTCGCTCTCTCTCTCTTGTTCCTGTTCTCGCTCTCTCTCTCGCTCTCTCTCTTGTTCTCTCTCTTGTTCTCTCTCTTGTTCTCGCTCTTGTTCTCGCTCTTGTTCTCGCTCTCTCTCTCTCTTGTTCTCGCTCTCTCTCTCTCTTGTTCTCGCTCTCTCTCTCTCTCTCTCTCTCTCTTGTTCTCGCTCTCTCTCTCTCTCTCTCTCTCTTGTTCGCTCTCTCTCTCTCTTGTTCGCTCTCTCTCTCTCTTGTTCTCGCTCTCTCTCTCTCTCTTGTTCTCGCTCTCTCTCTCTCTTGTTCTCGCTCTCTCTCTCTCTTGTTCTCGCTCTCTCTCTCTTGTTCTCGCTCTCTCTCTCTCTCTTGTTCTCGCTCTCTCTCTCTCTTGTTCTCGCTCTCTCTCTCTCTTGTTCTCGCTCTCTCTCTCTTGTTCTCGCTCTCTCTCTCTCTTGTTCCTGTTCTCGCTCTCTCTCTCGCTCTCTCTCTTGTTCTCTCTCTTGTTCTCGCTCTTGTTCTCGCTCTTGTTCTCGCTCTCTCTCTCTCTTGTTCTCGCTCTCTCTCTCTCTTGTTCTCGCTCTCTCTCTCTCGCTCTCTCTCTCCTGCGCTTGTTCCCTCTCTATATCCCCATTCTCTGTTATCATAGCATGACTTGGTTTATTTCCTGTATCTCAGTTAGAATCTCATTATTTGCTCTTCTCATTTCCTGGCTGTCTCTGATATTTATTGCTGCTGTTACCGACCTACAGATAGCAAATCATTTTAATTTTTGCTGCAAATTGTGAGTAAAAAGAGGTCACCGGTCTGTGGGCAACACCTTTATTGATGGAGTCCTGTTTTATCTATAGAAAATAATTAAAGGGGCAGTGACCAATATGATATTGAGAGACCAAATATGAGTAAAATGTTATTAAAGGCACAAATGGTGCGATGTTAGTCTGTGGTGCTGTGAACATCTGATATATATATA
Source organism: Discoglossus pictus (assembly GCA_027410445.1). Classification (NCBI taxonomy): domain Eukaryota; kingdom Metazoa; phylum Chordata; class Amphibia; order Anura; family Alytidae; genus Discoglossus; species Discoglossus pictus. The sequence goes on from CM050169.1 coordinate 106,211,020, forward strand.
TATATATATATATTATACGAGAGAGGTTTTCTTTTATAATAAAAAACGTAATAAAAGCTGCATGTTTTAATTAGACATGAATCATTCATACCATTTTTTAGCTATATCCAATATTAAACATACTGCTGCTATCTTCACCCAGTATAAGGTCGAAGTGGATGGATTATCTACTAGGAAGATGCAAAATTTTCAGACAAAAGTGAACCAACACAATGATCTCCATTGGCTGAGACTTGTTGTGTTTTGAGGATTCCCTGACAGTTAACTTTAGTTGACCATTGTTTTCTTATCATATCCGATTGTTCTTAAAATCCTTTAGATCTATCACAGCCAATCCCAACCATTCCCCCTAATGACCTTATCAGGGAGGAGACAAACATTCAGCTGGAGGCTGATACTCTAATCTTTTAAAATTAACTTAATAGTATATGTTGTAATTGTAAATTATTTAACAGGGATATTATTAATGATGAATCCAGCATTTAAAACTAGTAGCTCTGGCTCTTTAATAGAGATTGGATGGCCTTGGACATGTATTTGGAGACACAATCCTGTGTTTAATTTGTACATTTAGGAAAATGAAACTAGGTAAGTAGATAAAGGACCTGCTGTGACTTTAGGTAAAACATCCTTCCAATATGTACTGTATCTATTTCTCTGTTACTTTAGTTTTCATTTTCTTACCTTTTTTAATCTCCCTTATATTTTATAAAAAACATGTATATATAAAATAATCCCCTTCAAAGGAATTAAACAATTATGGGTATTAAGGGTCCCTTTTACTTTAAATAATCTTTATGTTAAAGGAATCCTGTTGTCCCATTGTTTTCACAGCTCTATCCTAATGACCTAGAATTAAACATGAGACATATATGGGTTCCATGGTGGTCCAGTGGTTAGAACAACCCTGAAGCCAAGCAGGGTTGGGCCTGGTCAGTACTTGGATGGGGAACCACCTAGGAATACCAGGATATGTATGTGGTGGCCCACTGGAGAAAGAACTGGCAATCCACTCCATTATCTCTTCCATGAATACAAAGTGGATCAGTCTGACCATAATAAAAGATTTTCCTGATGTGTTGTGGTCGATGAGGTCACGTAGTCAGTCATGACTGAATGACGCAACAAACGTGCAGGCTTGGCTATCTGCATTATTGAAATTATGAAGATGTCCCTGTCATTTCTCCACTCTCTCGGCTACTTCCTACGTTAAGGGCAGAAAAGCAAAGTCAATTAGCTGTGGTATAAAAGTGCAAATAGCAATTCACTGAGTAGCAATGAGTTAATCTCAGTCTCTAAATACAATCAGCCTTATTAAATTTTGATTCGGCCAATTGAATAGGGCTCTATATAAGCACAGAGCATATTTTTTGACAGAAGTTTTTGGATAGAAGTTCACAAACTAAAAACTTCTGTCAAAAAATATGCTGTGTGTTTATATAGAGCCCTATTCAATTGGCCGAATCGCAACTTAATAAGGCTGAATGTCAGTAACCCGACCACCTTTCCTTATCTGTCTGCATAATGTTTCCGACCTGACGAGCGAGCGTTGAAGTCTAATGAAGCCTCAGGAGCCGCTGCTCTGATCCGGGTCACTGGGTTTATTTCTGTAAACAAACAACAATATCCCAAACTCAGCACTTTCTGACGGTTTATTGAAATGGAAAAGTATAAAAGTGGTAATTAAAGCAGCAGAAATCTTTATAAAGGGCAGATCTGCATATTGGAATTGTTACATTGTAACTGTTCTTCAACTGTATTGATATTTCTAGTTTGACACCATTTTTTTTTATTTCAGAATTTCAATACAATGTAATACTTTGAGATGGAGCTCTCCGCTTGGCTTTAATTTGTTTTAGCATTTAAAGGGGCACAGAAAAGCATGCCACACATAGGAATTATTGTTTAATATTTATGTAAACCAGGAGAAAGATAATGCTTTACAGAGACAAAAAGCTAATTCTTGTTGGAAAATAGGCATTTTCCTCCTCCCACAGGTCCTTGTTGTTAATATTAATATCATTAATATCACTAGCTTATAATTTAACTCAAAGATACTGAAGTTTCCTACTTACAGTATGCTCTTTTGTGAAGAACTGGATAACATGCATGAGGTTTATTACCGATACATGTTATCAGTCTTGGAAGAGGGGGTCATTGGCTAGCACATGCTATTAGTGATTTTGAAGATTTAGTTCTCCAGATTGCTTAAATCACTATGATCATGTGCTAGCCCTGTGACCCTCATAAGGAGTGATGAGGCAGACCTGAAGAAGGGGAGGATCTGTCAGGTAGATATGAGTATAGAAATAACAATGTTCTTCTGCTTTTGTATATTAAATTAATGTTTTAATAACTTTCAGTTCCCAAATGGTACAAGACCTGGAACCTTTTCCATGTCCCTTTAACCCCTGAATCTCCTTGTGGATATATTAGGGGTTGTGTTTGTTGAGTTTTCAGTTCTGACTCCTGAGCTGTGATTGTGCACTGCGCAGATCTCTCATCACCTTTCTCTTTATCACACAGAATATCCTTCACCAAGGGGCACTTCCCGAAGCTCGCAGAGTGTGCGCATTTCCACTACGAAAATGTGGACTTTGGCAGCATCCAGGTAATGGTGGTTGTTGTTGTTGTTGTTGTTGTTGTTGTTGTTGTTGTTGTTACTACTTTGGTATCTGTCAGCTGGTCATGACAGGGTATGATTACAGTACATACAATCCAATATACGGAATAGAAACGCTGCATTTAGGCATGGATTTCAAGCCAGCAGGAGCTCAATGCAGAGAGCTACAGATCAGTGTCTGGCTCTTCTTACTTTCTTATACAGGGAGACTACACATCCCATTCCTTCCTGCACAAACTGCCATCACCGATTGTTACATTGTATTAAAATATATAGCTACCTGTGATTGGCCAAAACAAATTATGAATGTTATGCAAATTTTAGCAGAGATATCAACGGGTGCAAACTCTGAAAAGCAACTGCTTGCAAACTCAAGAGCAAAAATCTGAATGAGTTTGTTAATGTTTATTTTGGTATTTTTTTCATGCAAACAAATGTTTTCACACACTACTGATTCTCCTCCATCAGATGCAGTTATAATCCAGGAAATTTAGATTTGCCTTTACATTTTCCATAGATGGTACACTGTCCCTATGTAAGCAGCTCTGGGGGTGTGGAATACAAGATTTATTTTTAAATAAAATAATTCTGTGTGTATATATAATTACCCCATGTAATGTGTGTGTGTGTGTGAGATGAGATGTATGTGTTAGATTAGACAAAGGTAAACACAGGGGAACTTAGATATACCTTTAAGAAGTGCACAGTTTTTATACATATAGTAGTGAAGTCTGAAATGTGTGACAAAAAAAAATATCAATCAATTAATAAAGTGTCCCACTATGTACTTTTCATTATATATATATTTTTTTTTTTGTGTAAATGGTAGCATTTACAATTTATTTATTAATGTGAGTTTAGTGTAAGCTTATAATAAACATAAAAACTTATCGGTTTAGAACGCCCTCTCTCTGTCGCTAATATATTACTGTAATAATAATGTAAATACATAAACAAGTTACTTTACATAATATCCTTATAATGTTTCTTGGACATCTCAATCTTATAATTAAATAATTCTGACAATGTCTGTATGATGATATATTAGAGGTGTACATCTGCCTTATTCTAAAAAATATATGTATATGTCATACCTAATAATATCAAAATATATTGTACACTAAAGAGTGTGACTTCTAGTAGCATGTGTTCACTGTAATGTTGTTTTTGGATATTGTATATCATAATTAATAAAATCCCAATCATACATGAATAAATGGGCTACTGTGACACTCCAATGGGATTTTTTTTATATTAAACTTACATATAAAGCTTTTACGTTTGTTGAAATTTTTTTTATTTAGGGAGAAAATGTACCAAGAAAATCCTTTTCCTATATAGTAATACGTTTACACCAATTGTAGTTTTTTTTAATATTAGTAACAATTAATTAATAATTTGTGTTGTGCTGGTATTGAATTGGAATGTAAAACTGAGCGTAACATCTGTTTATGCTGTGTTTGTAAATATCAGTTTGATATATAATATATATTTTAAATAATGTTTTTTTATTTTTTTTTAACCATTGTGCACCTCCTTCTGATAAAACAAGTAGAGGTCAGATTTTTCTCACAGAGCTCCACAGCCCAATTAGAATTAGTCCGAATTTAGGGCCTCCCAAAGCAGCCTTTAGCATTTTTTAGAGGTCAGTTTTTATAACCTTTGCAGAACTTTTTTTTTGTTCAAAGAGAAATACAGAGAACGCAATGGCAAGGTTGTGACCTTATTGTCTCTTTAAATGTGTCCACACATTGTTTTCCTTTTTTAAATGAACTATATTCCTTTTTTATAAAGTTTGATGAATATTGTAATATCTTATTACTCTTAAATGATATTACTCTTACAAATAATATTGTCTTTTCATTTAAAGCAAATTGTCTCCGACAACCTGATACATCATGTAGTTATCATCTAACTAGAAGTTCCCTTTGCCATGTTGTGTGGTGCAGCCTGTAAGGTCACCACAGTCTCCGGCTGATAACATCTCAGGGTGGAGACCATGTGTGTTGGTGCGGGTAATGGATATAAGTTATATAGAGTTGGTGTGTTCCATACAAGCTGGATGACTCTTGCTGTTATCTGTGGGGACCATGTGTGTTGGTGCAGGTGATGGTGAGTCCTGCTGTACTCTATGTTGGCCACTAGATGGCATTTGGAGCTCACAACTGACATTTTATTCTCTGCACGTACAAAACTATGATGTCATAATCATCCGTAAGGTTACAGTGGGAGACATCTGAATTATGTAATGTTTAGTGAATCGCACTCATGGGTCATATTTTGGACGTAATACCTCTGACATGATTCAAGACTAACATATGGGTGACACAAGGATGGTCTGTAGACTAAGGGTACCTGACCTCCCCTTATACAGATGCTGCAGAGCTTCATATAGCTACAAACAATCCTCCACTATGCATATATCATGTGTTAGTGTTTGCGTTGTTCAGTTATACTAATCCACTTGGTATACATGGCAGAGATACTGGAGTGGGTTGCCAATTCCTTCTCCTATGCCACAGCATACAGCTCCTGGTATTCCTAGGTAGTCTCCCATCCAAGTACTGGCCAAACCCAACCCTGCCTGGCTTCAGAGTGGTGTGACCTCTTGGTTCCCTGACTGGAATTAAACCCATGTTGCAGCGGTGAAAGCACCAAATCCTAATCACTGGGCCACCAGGGAACGATTGCAGTAGACCCCAATAATAATCTGCAGTTTAGGGGGTTTATTGTTCTCTTTGTACCTAGAATACAGCTTCTTCAGAGCAGGAAGATGATGGTTCTACTCTCAAACTTGTTTGGCTTCCAAATAAAGCCAATTAGTACTTAGGTGCCCCCCCCCCCCCCCCCCCCCCATCAATTTCTGCCAGATTTAACACCTCCCAATAAGTTCAGCATCAAGTAACCAGAAACACTGTAAATTAATAGCCCAGACACGGCGCTCCGCATCCCAAACAGTGCTGAGCTTTCATTTGTATTCCAGGCTGTAATACAGTGTTTGCCAATCTGAGGATGTAATTAAGTTTACAGACATATTGATTGCTGTGCAGATTTATGTTGGTAATTCATTGCTTTTTACATCTCTGGTCCTCTTGATAACATCGAGGCTACAGGCGGCGAAGGGGAATGGGGGAGAATGAAAAGGCAGCGGGGCCCTGATAACAGGATATAACCAGAAGAGATCTGGAGAAAGCAATAAAACAGACGGCAATCTCAGAGCTTCCGGGGAGATTTGTGCCTTTCTACATGTCGTACCATACGCGTTTCGCGCAATAGGAAAGTAGATTCCATTTAATGCATTTTTTTTACTCATCGCATGTTAATCCCAGGGGCCAGTTCACTCCATAGACATTCTGTCCCAAGGTTCATGCCCATACATAGATCATTTTTATATTCCAGTGATTTCTCCAGTGTAGGTTAATATTACTATTACTAATAAAAGCTTCGGAAAGCAATATGCAACATTTTAATAAATACATAGAAAATACAGAGACAAATGCTTTGTATAATACAAATTATTATATATTTTCAAACACCAAGACATCAAATAGTATTCGTTAGGAGATTTTTCTAGAATACATATTCCTGAGATATTCACCATTGTTTGTGCATCATTATTTTGCAAATAAGCAGCTTAAGTAGTAAGTAGCCATTTTGATGTGTTAATTAGAAACACAGTAAGGCATGAGGGAGCCCCAATATCTGAGCTCCTCAGGGCACAGAGTTATGCAGCTTGGGGCTAATTATGACTTTTTACATAACAGAAATAAATCATTTTTCATTTTTAAGTACATGTAAGTTGACAAGTTTGCTTGTTTGTTTGTTTCGGTTTCAGATAAATTATGTACCCCAGTGTATTGATGCATTTAAAAAAAAATGACTCTGCGCACGATTCACTATGTAAAAAGTGTATTTTGTATCTTTAATTTCATATTCTAACATACATTGCTTGGAGTAGCATGTGACGAGTTGTGGGCCATCTCCACACTATATTTTTTTCTTTACTATACTAGCATATGACATTTGTCAGAAATGCATATGAAGGGAGGCCACGAATCGCTCTAATCACCTTTTTTCTAATCGAACACATGCTGCTTATATCAAAAACACCTATTACATTGAACTACAAACATATTATTTAATGAACCCTGTTCCCCACACCCTCATAGCTGCTTACATAGGCACAGTGTACCTACTAATAGAAACACTGCATTTGGGTATGGGTTTTAACTCTTTACAAGCCTTCAAGCCAGCAGCAGCTCAATGAAGAGATCTACAGGTCAGTGTCTGACCACTTCTGCCTACTTCTACAGGGGGCCTAAACATCCCATGATTTCTTCCTGCACAAACTGCAATCACTGGTTGTTACAATGTATTACAATGTATAGCTGCCTGTGATTGGCCAAAATGTCATCCAACAGTGTTAACTCACAAAAGCAACTGCTTGAAACTCAAGCGATTTAGCAAATTTCAGAGTGAATGTTTATTTTGGTATTTCTCTATCAGATGCAGTCCTAATCCAGGAAACGTACATATGACTTTAAACTGATATACCAGTTGTGACCACAATCATTTTTATGAACTGAACATCTCTTCCAAAGAATAATGCATTTTAAATATGTCATGTTGGTCTTCTAATTGAGATTTGATGGCAGAAACATTTCTTGTCCCAAACAGCCTAAGTTTTGTTTGTAATTATAGGGTAAAATGTGAGTCATGAAATGTTGCTATTTTGCTAAATCTCTAGCCACTAACTTCTCTGGAATTTTTCAAAATTACTTATAATCTTTCTTTATAAGAGCCCGGAATTTTTGCCTTACTCTTTGAGTAGCAGAAATGGATGATGGGAGTTTCTTGGTTATTTAGCATATCTAACCAGCTTAGTTGAAATTTAGTATCAACAGCAGATACAATTATAGATTGGATAAGTTGATTCAATTGACTAAATCGTTTACTGACGCACCCACATCTGCACTGGACAGAGGGAGGTCTTGACACAATGTTCACCTTTGTGCAATCTAAGTGCCACGTGATCTGTCATTACATATACACACCTTTTAAAGGCCTGCAACACCTAAGCAAGAGACACCACTAACCAAATACTGCCATGATGTCAAAGGAACTCTCCAAAACAAGTAATGGACAATGTTGATGAGAAGTACAAGTCAGGGTTAGGTTATAAAATGGCAAACCTGCCAAGAGACGGTTGCCCACCAAAACTCACTGACCAGGCAAGGATGGCATTAATCAGAGAGGCAGCACAGACCTAAGGTAACCCTGGAGGAGCTGCAGAGTTCCACAGCAGAGACTGGAGTATCTGTACATAGGACGACAATAAGCCGTACGCTCCATAGAGTTGGGCTTTATGGCAGAGTGGCCAGAAGAAGGCCATTACTTTCAGCAAAAAACAAAATGGCAAATTTTGAGTTTGCGAAAAGGCATGTGGGAGACTCCCAAAATGTATGGAGGAAGGTGCTCTGGTCTGATGAGACAAAAATGTATCTTTGCGGCCATGAAAGAAAACCCTATGTCTGGTGCAAACCCAACACATTACATCATCCAAAGAACACCATCCCCACAGTGAAACATGGTGGTGGCAGCATCATGCTGTGGGGATGTTTTTCAGCAGCAGGGGGCTAAGAAACTGGTTAGAGTTGAGGGAAAGATGGATGGTGCTAAATAAAGGGATATTCTTGAGCAAAACCTCTACCACTCGTGTGTCATTTGAGGCTAGGACAGAGTTTCACCTTCCAGCACGACAATGACCCCAAACACACTGCTAAAGCAACACTTGAGTGGTTTAAAGGGAAACATGTAAATGTGTTGGAATGGCCTAGTCAAAGCCCAGACCTCAGTCCAATAGAAAATCTGTGGTCAGACTTAAAGATTGCTGTTCACAAGTGCAAACCATCCAACTTGAAGGAGGTGGAGCAGTTTTGCAAGGAGGAATGGGCAAAAATCCCAGTGGTAAGATGTGGCAAGCTTATAGAGACTTATTCAAATCCACTTGGAGCTGTGATTGCTGCAAAAGGTGGCTCTACAAAGTATTGACTTTAGGGGGGTGAATAGTTATGCACATTGACTTTTTTCTGTTATTTTGTCGTTTTTGTTATTTTGCTATTTATTGTTTGAAGATGTTTTTTTTTTTATTGTGAAGTAAAGTTGTGGCCATGTTCTGCAAATTAAATGATGCAAATCCTCAAACAATACCTGTGAATTCCAGGTTGTGAGGCAACAAAATACGAAAAATGCCAAGGGGTGTGAATACTTTTGCAAGGCACTGTGTATATGTATGTATATGTGTATATGTGTGTATGTATATGTATATTTATGTGTATATATGTGTGTGTGTATATGTATGTATGTTACCCTTTAGAATGTAAGTTTAGCCATTCAGTCACGTCCGACTCTCCGTGACTCTATAGACCGCAGTACGCCAGGTGTATCTCAGTCATTTCCCCTCTGAGCTCCATCAAGTTAATGTTCATTGCTTCAGTGACCTCATCTATCCATCTTTGCCTTTGTCGCCCCCTTCTTTTTGTGCCTTCAATCTTTCCCAGCATCAGAGTCTTGTCTAGGGAATCCTGCTGTCACAGGATATGGCTAAAATATTTGAGCTTCAGCCTCATGATCATACCCTCTAGTAAAAAGTTTGTCTTGATTTCCTGAAGTACTGATTTATTGTATCTTCTTGCAGTCCAAGGGACTCTAAGCAGTCTTCTCCAACACCACAATTCAAAGGTGTCAATTCTACGGCGCTCAGACTTCTTTATGGACCAGCTCTCACATCCATATGTTACTACTGGGAATACCATAGTTCTAACTATGAGGACCTTTGTTGATAGTTTAATATCTTTACTTGGTTACTAACTTGTCCAAGCTTGCCATAGCTTTCCTCCACAGAAGCAAACATCATTTCATGACTCCAGTCACCATATGCAGAGATCTTGGATCCCAGGAAAATAAAATCTGTCACTGCCTCCACTTCTTCCCCATCTATTTGCCAGGATGTGAGATTGCCGTTTGCCATGATCTTCGTCTTTTTAACATTGAGCAAAACATTGAGCAACAGGACAGTTTTTACACTCTCTCTTCTTTTACCCTCATCAATAGGTCCTTTAGTTCCTCCTCACTGTCAGCCATCAGAGTAGTATCATCGGCGTATCTGAGTTTGTTGACATTCCTTCCAGCAATATTAATTCCGGCTTTGGATTCATCCAGTCCAGCCTTATGCATGATATAATCTGCATATAAGGTGACAATATACAACCTTGTGGCACACCTTTTGCCATCTTGAGTCATTCTGTTCTCCCATGTTCGGGTCTGACCGTGGCTTCTTGGTCCACATACAGATTCTTTAGGAGGAGGATGAGATGATCTGGTACTGCCATCTCTTTAAGGACATGCCACATGTTGTTGTGATCCACACAGTCAAAGGCTTTAGAATAGTCTATGATGCAGAAGTAAATGTTTTTTTGAACTCTCTTGTTTTCTTTGTTATCCATCAGACATTGGCAATTTGATCTCATGTGCCTCTTCCTCTGCAGAACCCGGCTTGCACTTCTGGTAGTTCCTGGTCCATATATTGTTGGAGTCAAGCTTGTAGAATCTTAAGCATTACCTACTAGCATGTGCAATGAGTGCAATTGTTCGTTAATTGGAGCAATCTTTGGCACTGCCTTTTGGGATTGGGATGTAGATTGACCTTTTCCAGTCTATTGGTCATTGTTTAGTTTTCCAAATGTGTTTGCATAAGGCAAGTAACACTTTCACAGCATCATCTTGTAGAAGTTTGAATAGTATAATTGGGATTCCATCACCTCCTGCAGCCTTATTATCAGCAAGACATCCTAGGGCCCATCTCAGTTCACTTTCCAAGATGTCTGGCTCCAACTCATTGGACAAACTATTGAGGTCATCACTGATGTTAAGATCCTTCCTGTAGAGGTCATCCGTGTATTCCGGCCACCTCTACTTTATCTGATCTTCTCCTGTTAAGTCCCTATTATTTTTGTATTTTTTTATCACATTCACTTTGACATGAAAGATGCCTTTAAGGTTCCCAATTTTCTTGAAGAGATCTCTTGATTTAACCATTCGGTTATCTTCTTCAATCTCTTACATCGCTCATTGTAGAATGTCTCCTTGTCTCTTCTTGCTATCCTCTGGAATTCTGCATTCAGTTGGACAAATATTTTCCTATCTTCACTACCTTTCACTTTCCTTCTTTCCTGGGCTACTTTCAAAACCTCATCCGACAGCCAGTTTGACTTCTTAATTGTATTTCTTTTAGGGATATTCTTTGTTGTGGTTTCCTGGATTATGTTGCAAGCTTCGGCCCAAAGTTCTTCAGGCATTCTATCTTCCATGTCTAGTCCCTTAAATCTATTCTTTACTTCCACTGCATATTCACAAGGGATATTTATTTATTTTGGATCTGCTTGGCTTGATGGATTTCCCTCTTTTCTTCAGTTTAATTCTGAACTTTGCAATAAGAAGCTCATGGTTTGAGCCACAGTCAGCTCCAGTTCTTGTTTCTGCTGACTTTATAGAGCTCCTCCATCACAAAGTATATAGTTTAATCTGATTTCTATATTGTCCATCTGGGGATGTCCATGTATAGAGTCGTCTTGGAGGCTTTTGGAAGTGGGTGTTTGCTACGACCAGAGAATTATCTTTACAGAATTCTACTAATCTCTGACCTGCTTCACTTTGTACTCCAAGTCTGCATTTGCCCTTATTCCAGGTGTCTTTTGGTTCCCTACTTTAGCATTCCAATCTCCTATGATAAGAACATCTTTTCTTGGTGTTAGATCTATGACGTGTTGAATGTCATGGTGGAACTGGACAAATTCAGCCTCTGCAGCATAGACTTTGATATTAAATGGCTTGCCTTGAATTCAAATTGAAATCATTCTGTCATGTATTGGGTTGTAACCGAGCACTGCTTTGGCCACTCTTTGATTGACTATGAGGGCTACTCCATTTCTTCTGCGGGTTTCTTGACCACAGTAAAATATCTGGTGGTTGTCTGATGTGAAATGTCCCATTCCAGTCCATTTAGTTACATAGGGCCTCATTCTATTAGCGGCCGCAGCCGCTGCGGGGCCGCAAGGACCGGCCGCAAGCTATTCGGCTATTCTATTCCCCTCCGGCCGGGGACTCCGGCAGGCTTGCGGCCGGCGCCTTGCTATCTCTTGCGGCCGCTCGCGCCGGAGGAAAGCCTTTGATCTAAAACGGCCGCAGGAGTTTCGTCCGTAAGAAATTCCTATTTGCAATTCAATTGCTCCGGGAAACCTCTCTGCAAGGCTAAAAACGAGCCGCAGCTTACTTGCAGGAAAGAGGTCCCGCTAGCACCAATTAAGCACATAAAATAGCTCAAATAAAGCCATCCTGCACTTTGAGAAGACTATAAAGGGATTTTAGGTGTTAGAAAAAATAGCACATAATTATCCGATACTCAAATCCGTAAAATATTTTATTTTTAATATCCGTAAAATATCCATGTAAAAAGTCCAGAGTGCTTGGAGCACCTCAGACCCGCCCACGCCGCAGCCGGAAAATAAACAGTTAATTTGAACTTGGGTTTGGGCTGATGTGCAAGCTTGAGAGTGGGTTCCTTTTAATCCTCATGTCCCCCAATATGATCCCTAGCATTTACAGAGCTGTACAGTGCAGGCTTGAATTTATTTTTGCGTTTTTATATTTCTGAGCTTACGGCCGGTTCCAAGATATGCGGCCGGCTGTAAGGGGAGATCCTTGCGGGGCCGTATAATAGAATCGCGAGTTAACAGAACCCCCGCAAGGAATCGCAGCCTTACGGCCGATTTACGTCCGATAATAGAATGAGGCCCATAGTAATTAAGGTTGAAAAAAGACTTTCAGTCCATCAAGTTCAACCTGTTAAGATCTCCTCTGATCTGCAATATGCGGATTAGTTATTAATTAAATTATTGATTAAATCATTATTAATAGTATAGTATTGGAGGATGAATAAAGAGTTAGTCCATCGAGTTCAACCTTTTTAGATCTCTATTGATCTTTTTAATGTGGACTATTTATTATTATTGTTAATTGTTAATTGATCCAGAGGAAGGCAAACATAAAAAAAAAAAACATTGAAACTTTGCCAATTGTCTCATAAGGGGAAAAAAATGCAAAATTCCTTCCTGACCCCAGAAACTGGCGATCAAATTTCTCCCTGGATCAATATTCCTTGCTAGTTATCTAGGATAGCCTTGAATGCCCTCTTTATTCAAAAATATATCTAACCCCTTTTAACCGGACTTTACTTTCCTCTTCCAGACACATCCTCAGCTGGGTGTCCTTTCGGCTTTGGCCCAACCACTTCATTAGATCTGGTGTTACTTGTGCTTGCCCTCTGCTCTTCTTCAGTAATATGGTAGGCACCTTCTGACCTGAGGGGCTCGTCTTTGGGTGCCATATTGTTATCTCTCTGGTTGTGCTGGTCCATAAAGTTTTCTTCGCAAAGATACTGGAGTGTGTTGCCAGTTCCTTCTCCAGTGGACCACAATTTGTCTGACCTCTCTGCCATGACCCTCCCATCTTGGGTGACCCTACATGATATAGTTCACAGTATATATGTATGTGTGTGTGTGTTAAAGAAAACAGAAAGATGCATCCCCCAGCACCCTAAGACATCATAAAATAATAGGAATATGGGAGCCTTCAATTCCTTAACCACCCTCTGCTGCTATTAGCAAAGCATTTTAATAACCTTTTTTTTTAATTGATTTCAAAACTGAATAGATATGTGAGATTATACAGCCCACCCTTGTGTCGCTGGAATAAACTGCAGAGAAATGTTTATGGAGCCATCTGTCCCTGCTGAGTTTATTAATAAAAACAGCTGTGATTGAGCGATGGCAAGAAAATCCGGAATCATTCCAGAAATTACATACAGTTACTAAATATACTGTATACATTTGTTCACTAATCTGTGGAAGACAATATCTTTCAACTTCAAATCATCACCTCTTGTTCTTGAAAGAAATTAGTGAGTAAATATGTAAGGAGATGTGGTTGTCTAAGTGGATGTTCTTGCAAGCTAGAAAGAAAATGTTAAATAAACCAATTTAGATCTCTTTATTTTTTTATTTTTATTTTTTGCTCTCGCTCTCTTGCGCTCTCTCTCTCTCCCTCTTGCGCGCTCTCTTGTGCTCTTTTTTTCTTGCTCTTTCTCTCAACCTTCTTGTACTTTTTCACTTACTCCTGTTCCACCCTACGTGCAGGGTCACTGGATACTTGCATTGTCTATTTTATCGGAGGACACTACAGAGCAGTACCACAATACACAAAGCTCCTACACAGAGACTTAATTTGCTTTGCGCAATGTTTACTTTAGGGTAAGGAGCCAGAACAAATAGCCAGTGACCCTGCACTAAGGGAGGGTAAGGAAAGGGTCAACGAGCCAAACATGGACACCTACAGTAGAGCAGATACAAAGTGATATCCAAAGGCTTATATTTATATGGTACTTTACTATGATTTCAAAATGCTCTTCTTTTCCAGTATCCTTTTTATTTAACAAAGAGAGGAGGGAATGGGAGGTGCATTAAAAGCCTAATTTTTATAACCTTTCCAGCACTTGTTTTTCACAAATATATGTAATGATTAAAGCATGTTAAATCATGCCCCTGGACATATGTATTTTGGTTCCAGTCCCTTTAACAATACACAGCTTTCTGCATGTTAGTTAGAGCTCATTCAGTTAGTTTTAGTTAATAAGGCTGTTCACACATTACAAGACAAACTAACAATATCGGCGGTGTTATAAGGCAGCAATGGAGTGCATGCAGTGAGCAGCCAAGCTTTAATTGAATGTTCTGGTTCATTTGGTGTATAGCGGACTCCATGGTATCTTTGTGTGACCACCCCATGATATATGAATTAGAAAGTTTATCCAGCGGCAGGCGCTGTGATCCTCTCCCCAGCCACCTTGGTCAGGATGGGGAAGTACTTGACTCCAATTGGTTTCCGACTGCTCTGCCAATTAATTCCTGCTTCCTTTTCCAGCAATTTCAGGCTTGCTGACTGTGCTAGTGGTTAAAGCAATTAACTCATTTGCGTGACTAACGAGGGCTGACTTGTCAGGCGCCTCTCAGTATTCACTAAACTTAATTGTCTCGGTACAATCCGCCATATTCACAGTTTGGACTGGGCAGCGACATCTCACTGTATTTATTACTTGAGTCTGTTTGTTATTTTGTATCATTCCAGATTTAAGTTACATCCTCTGGAATATCAAACGTGTTACAAAGTAGCAAACTTTCTATTAGTAATATCACCAATAAATGAGCCATGTGGCACTCCTCTGGTAACCCCCTCCATCTTATCTTGATACATTTCCAGCCACCAATATCCAGAATTTTAAAAATGTATCTAACAATCCTTTTGTCTCAAAAGTGTATTTATTAATTCATGCGCATTCATATACACTCAGTTTTGCCTGATGTCAACTAGAATTGAACTATAGGTATAGTCGCTTGTTTCTGTTGCAAAAATGCCAAGATATAATCACTGTCTTACAAGAAGCTCATAGCATTGTCCAGGGGCCTGCCTACTTGTCAGTTTTGTCTGGGAATTTGCTGCCGTTATCCTTGATGTGATAAAAGGTCACGGCCTGTCTGAGCCAGCACACGAAGAGTTACTTGTCCAGAACAGCTGAGCTGCTAGTGCTGTATCCTATTCCTCTCTCCAGCTCAGCTGTTGGTCCCCCCTCTCTGCCCCTCCTCTATCTGTGATGATGACCCCTCCCCCCTCCGCCCCTATTCTCCCTTTGCTGCTGTACTCTCCTCTCCTGCTCTCTCTATTGCTGCCACCTCCACTACTGCTTTCTTTAGGCTGCTATGCCCTCCTCTACTCCTGCTGCTGTGCCCTCCTCCCCTGCTCCCTGTGATGCTGTGCCCCCCTCCGCTCCTGCTCTGTCTTTGATGCTGCACCTTTTCTCATCTCCTGCCCTCCCTGTGCTGCTGTACCCCCTCTCCTGCTCTCTCTGTTGCTCCTCCCCAGCTGCTTCTTCTCTCTCAGCTGCTGTGCCCCCTTTTCCGCTCCCATTATTTGTGTTGCTGTGCCCTCCACTTCTGCTCTCTGTTGCTGTACACCTCCCTCTGCTGCTCCTGGTCTCTGTGCTGCCATCCCTCCTCTCTGCTCCTGATTTCTATATGCTGCGGTGCCCCCCTCTCCACTCATGCTCTCTCTGTGTGTGTTGCTTTGCCCCTTTCTCCTGCTCTCTGTGCCCACGTATCCACTCATACTGTGCCTCCTCTCCACTCCTCTCTCTGTGTTACTGTCCACCCCACTTTTCTCCTGTCTGTGCCCCCCACTCCACTCTTGTTCTGCCCCCTTATCCTACTCTCTGCTCCTCACTGCTCTGCCACACCCCTCTCCTGCTCTCCCTGTGCCCCCCACTGCACTCCTGCTTACTCTCTGTTGCTCCTCTGCACACAGTAATTTGATCCGATGTTTGGATACACACTGGATTTTTTTTGCATCACTCCATTTACAATCTTATTTTAGTGGGGGAGAGCGCTATCCTCATGAGGCCCATTTGTGAGGATTTCTTTGGTATTCAGCATTGTAAACAGTGATGTTATTAGACAGGCACCTAATTATTTAATTAGAGACGACCCACCTCCAGCAGTGCTCCGGGGCCATAAAAAAATCTAAAATGACTGCACCTAGGAGTATAATGTTTAGGTACAGTGGATGATTAATCTAGTTTAGTCTAGGTTTATATAGGAAGCTCCATGAAGTCTATATATAATGGTGAAGCGGTGGCTGTGTCCTTAGGGCCCTATTCTATTGCCCAATTTGTAGATTTATACACAACTAAAATCACTCTGAATATTGCTACATATATGGCAAATATTACTTACTAGTGACTTGCACTTCAAAAATTAGGGCAATAACATTTTAAGCCTGGCAATGTTGTTTGCCACACAATCTGTGCACCTTTGGTGCTCATCGTGAGCCCCGCGCTCAGCGACTTTGCAGGTCTTGGCAACCCGCAACTTTCATAGTTCGCAATAATCACCTTTGGCGCTCATCGCAGGGCTCATAATGAGCGACTTCAGCTCTCATTGCGAGCCTCTCCCCACTCTTAATCCTGTGTCTCTTCCCCCCCTCCCCCTCCTCTCCCTGCCATGTGTCTTTTGTTTTTCTTATTTCCCCCCTCTCCCCTTTGTCTCTTTTCGTCCGTCTCTCAGCCCTGTGTCTCTTTCCACCCTCTCCCTCCTCTCCCTCCCCTGTGTTTTTCTCCTCTTTGTTATTATTATCTTTTATTTGTATCACGCCAACATATTCCGTAGTGCTGTACAGGGGATAAGAACAGGGGAAATACAAGTTTAACAAATTCAGAAGTTGAAGGGCCCTGTTTTGAGCTTACAATCTTAGCAGAAAGTGCTTTATCCCAAAGCACCCCACAAGACTGGAAACTGGCTACTTACAATCTAAAGTGATTTAAAGGACAGCCACCTGGGGAGGAGTAACCGATAAGGAATAGCAAGGGTCAGGAAGAAAGTGAACGGTAGAAAGCGTTTTATTTAGTGGGAGAGGGGAGGGATGTGAGGTGAAAGTCTACTATGTTGGCTGACCCCTAGTGTTGAGATGATATATCTATAAGTAGGAAGTCAGGTGTTTTCCATGGCTCTATAATTTGAATTGGGGTGGGTGGGTGAGGGGAGGGCAGTATTCTGTGTGTCTGTGCTGCAGTTTTGCGTGGCTCACGATGAGTGCCGTTGCTTGCGTTGTTCAGCTAAGAGTTACTGGCTTCGGGCTCATTTTTACTGGCTTCAGCCTCATTTTCATCCCGTTATGTTTTTTTGGCCGCCATTTTTTTTCTTGCTTAGACTATTTTCGAGCTTAAAAATATGCAAAATATGCCTCAAATTAACTTGCAATCTCACTCACAGGCTTCCTGGCTCTCCCCCCTTTGCTGTGTGTGAGTGTATACGTTTTTATTTTAATTTTAATTATTTGATGTTTTTTGGTTGTCTTTTGAGTTACGTGGTTGAAAAAAAAATGGCTGTTTAAAACAGCCTTACACTTTACAATTTAAAGTTCTATGGGCCTCGCAATGAGTGCCTTTGGCGGTCATCGCGAGTCCCACGATTTTTAACATTGCGTGACGACAACTCGCAATTATGACAATCGAATACATATAAACATTTATAAAAAAACACTGAAGCCAAATTTATGAGTTCAAGGCATTTGCAAGTAGCTAATCTAATAGGGGCCTTAGTCCTTGGGGGGGAGGTCTGTGTCCTTAGTCATTTCCAGTAAATTTAAAATGATGGACAAATCAGGAAATAGAAAACTTATCAGCTCTGTCCATAGAGACCCAGGGAATGGGGTGGGAGGGCTGATGCTGCAGTTCAGGAGGGGTTCGCGAGTGTATTTTAAAACTATACGTAGTAACAAGTATTTTATCAGATGATTGTTACGTGACACATTATATTTTCTTACAGTAAACATATATAGTATTAATATTTGCATATTTTACTCCAGTAGCCTTTCAGATCCACTAAAAACACTGCAAGATCATTGCCAATAATATCGTCCGGGGCTCTAAATTTGTATTCTTCAGTGTAAGCTATTTAAAAAAAAGTTATTGGAAAAAAAGTTAATCTACGTAGTGGATAATCATTCCTACATTGTTACAAAGCCTAAACTGGGCAGGAGACCCATTGTTCTTATTTCTCAGTGGAATTGCATTGTATCTTTCAATCCTACACAACACGTTCCAGTGCCTCGATTGGTGCAGCCTCATTATATATGTACCAGATTGGGGAGGGGTTTACAGAAGTTGTGATTCCTATCCTTAATGGATTTAAATATATTAATTGAGCAGCAGATTTAAAAAGCATAAATACTTTGTTTCCATGTGTTTCAAAACCCAACGGTCTACAGTGGCCCTTGGTGGTAGATGGGTAGATAAAATGAGTAAACTAGTTGTGAAAAAAAAAAAAAAGACTTATAGACTGAGCCATAGAGAAGCTTATCTAATCAGCCTGGTTACCCCCTGGGGTCTGATCATGCCCTGTCTTTGTAGGAAAAATACTATTTTAAATAACATTAACTTAATGAAGTACTTCTTTACATTATAATATTTTTATAACCTCTGATGTCACTTTAAATGTTATTGCATAAATCCAAACCCAGATTTAGTGGTTTCTGCCCCCTCCGAGGACCACCAGGGAGATACTTGGGTGAGAGCAGTTATAAACTGACAAAAAGTTACTTTAAATGGTATAAGTCTCGGGGTGAAGGGTCAGACATTTATCTCCAAAGCTACAGGTTTATGGTGCAAAAAAATGACTTAATTTTTACCAGTTTACGAGAGGCCCTGTCTTCCTCAGGTTTCAGGAGCATAAGGTTTACACATTACTGGTTATATCCTCTCTGGGACAGATTGATGGGAACCATATGAGACTATTAGAGTATGATTTAGACTGTGGCTATTTGGCTGCTATAGAGACTTCCAGGAACTAGAAGGTGATGTTTAAGATTTAGTTTATTTCTATGTTTGTTCGTGTTTGAGGCTAAATCAGCAGAATTGATATGATTTGTGTATCTTCCTTGTGGAAAAAAACATTTTTGTTTAATTTTCTTGTTAAGGAATTGTCCAATATGCTAATAATCATTTCTACAATGTTGCAAAGTCTAAGCTGGGCAGGAGATACATTGTTCTTATTACTTATAAGACTTACATTGTATCTTTCAATCCTACATAACTGGTTCCAATTCCCTGGTTGGTGCAGCCTTATTCATTTTTATATGATGCAGATTGGGGAGAGGTTTATACACAATTATTCCCAAGCTTAATGGCTTTAACTCCGTCAGTTCAGCAGCAGTTTAAAAAAAGTAAACACTTTGTTACAAAACAGAAATGAAGACTACAGTGACCCCTAATGCTAGAAAGGTAGACAGAATAAATAAACTAGTTGGGCCTAATAGATCTATATAGTAAGTGAAGTATTTGTCTCATGGGCTTATAATACAGATTCCCATTGTGGTGAAGTCACTTACAGGAATGACAGTTAGTGCAACTCTCCAATAAACATGATGGACGCTCTGCTTTTTTTCTCTGTGCATACAATTACAATTTTTATTATTTTCTATGACCAGATGCCCCCCACATTGTGAATACCTTTCTTGTGGGGCCAAATTATTGTGCAGCTCCAGAGACTTGACCCCCATCCCAGCAGGGCTTAGAAGGTGAGCTCTGGATGAGGAATGTCCTTGTGTTTTTTTTTTTTTTTAAGTGGCCATGGGATTGAATCATAATGAGAACAAAAGCAATGAGCTTCCACGTTTCCTAGAAGCAGCCAGTCTGGCTTCTAAGTGTTAGATAATTTTGTCAACCCATATTTATAAATATAATATTAGTGTGTATTTAAGTAAATAAAACATTTGCACTATCTTGATCAGACATTAACAATGATGTTATGTGCAGTGTCATTAATTAGTCAAAATAGAATGTGCCCCTGGTTAACATGCATTTGGGGACATCTTCTACACCATCCATAACCGGAGACAGTCAAGTCAACTCTGAAGCAGATAATAAACTGCATCATCCATAACAAAGTCCCATCTTCATCAATATCATCAGTACATTTGTGCCATCTCCAAGAATTGCCCAAAACCTCTCTCTCTCCCCCCCCCCCCCCCCCCCCTTTTCCCCATCTGGCCCAGTCTGTTGGCTCCTCCGGTATCAGTGATCACCCCAATGATGCAATAGCCACCAATTTGGAGGACAAGTTGTATAATCTTGCACAGTAATCTCTTTTTGTAGTGCTCATGTAAATAATGATGATAGTAGGGATATCTTGAGAATGATTTAGTTAATAAAAAACTATATAATGTATATTTTTTAAACAAATTTACCATATTCCTTCTATTCCTGATTTCAATGCTCGCTTTGGATGTGTCCGGAGATATCCTGGTAATGGATGCGCCACTGACATGGGGGGGGGGGGGGGGGGGGCTCATTTATTGGTACATTAAACATTAGATTGGTCTCTTGGGGAGCTCTAGCCTGGAGATCTCATGCATTTGGTTTCATATCATACAGACAGCTCGCTGGGACCTGATTGTGGTCTCCATGGTAACGCTCGCTAGAACTGACCTAGGAAAAGGTTTTGCTTGTTCTTCCGAGCAACTGAGCTCCTGTGCCCACTGGCGGCATCAGAGCAAATCTGCCAGCGTCCGACTGGAATACTTACTGTGGTGTAGATGTAATTATTATTATTATTATTATTATTATTATTATTATTATTATTAGAATGGTTAATAGAAATAATAAAACATTTGTGAGGATAATATCTGAAAACTACCTGGCTTTATAATGAAGCCGACGCCTTGGAGCTTGAACCTGCATTCCTTCCCTTCTGGGAAGCTCTTGATTGGACAAAATTCCCCTTGAACTGATCCAACCAGATGGTCTATAGACTCTGCCAACAAGCTGCAGTTCAGGGGGGCTTGTCCTATTACCCACCTTATCTCCCTTTTTTTCTCTCTCCCCTTCTTTCTTTACTTTGTCCCTCCGCCTTTGCCCTCAGGCTCGCTGGCTCCCCCCTTCGCTCACCCCCTTTCGCCTTCTCGTTTGCTTCCTTGCCTCCCCCTTCGCCTTCTAACTTGCTCGCTCACCCCCCTTTTGCCTTCTCGCTTGCTCGCTCACCCCCTGCCCCCCTCTTGCTTGCTTGCTCGCCTCCCTTTACCCTCTTGCTCATTCGCCCCCCACTCCCTTGCCCCCTCTCTCTTTCTTTCTCCTTATAGATACTATATTTACTTGATACACACAAATATATGTTTTGCCTTCTTTTGCAGTACTATTTATTATGGAACCTCTGGCATGGGTGTAGGAACTTGGGGGGACATATCCACCCCCCCCCCCCCCCCCTGATTTTTCTATATTTGCATGTATGTATATATAGGCTATTTTACAGCCTGCCTATACAATGAGCGGTATCCCCCCAAATTATTCTGGGTCCTACACCCCTGACCTCTGGAAATGTTTGTGTATTGGAGGTGTGCATCAACACTAAAGTGATAAGACGGAACAGACACTTTTCTTATGTATTTGTTTTCTCTACACATGAGAAGCTCCCAAGGCATCGTAGGGTGATTGTGCTTTTCTCTGGAATGATTCTCTCTGCACAGTTAACGTGAGCCGAGGGGGAAAAAAAAGAGAGAAGTGAAAATTAGGGCACGGAAAAGTCCTGACTCATCTGGTTTTGGCGCTCTTGCTCTGGGCGCTTGCCACGCACTTTGTGTAGTTCCACTGGCAGGGAGACCACCAGTGGGGTGGAGGGGGGGGGGGATGTTAACGCTTAAATCCACAGCAATATTTGCATTTTGTATTGTTTTACATCTTTTGCAATTAGAACGGAGCATCTGACAAACTGAGAGTCAAATCTAATAGAGATGCCAAGTACTAAAGAACCTTCTGGGCTGTATATCCCCCTTGGCCCCTGTTTGTATCTATGTGCTGGGGTGTATCAAATAATTTAATAAAGATCAAGAAGGAATTGTCTTGAAAAATGAACAAGACTTTACATTGGAAGGTGGAAGATTTAGGGGTATTGTGATAAAATGCTACTTTTGAAGAAACAGTAGTAGGTAAGTGGAGAAGCCTTCCAGTGGAAGTAATAGTCGCACACAGTTAAGCAATTAAAGCCAAACTTTTAGGTAGATAGAATGGGTCTTTGGTTCCTATCTGCCATCAAGTCCATGTTTCATTGTTGTCATTATGTCCTTCAGTCGTGTCTGACTTTCAGTGACCATAGTGACGCAGCAGGCCAGACACATCGTTCTGTGTTTCTGGTTGTGCTTATCCATATGGTTTGCTTGTTGACCCTACATTATGGTATAGCTCACAGCTTCCTTGAAGTACACAAGCCCCTTCACCACGACAAGGTACCAATCCAGAAGGGGTGTTTCATCTTATCCTAAGCTTTTATCTTTGTGCTAAAATATGATGAGTGTTGATTATTGCTAATTATTGCATTGGTATCTATACATGTCCCAAAATCTTAAAAATAGTGTAAAGCTGGACACAACAAACTCCCAGGAAGTAATTCGCAATGATCATCAGTCATTGCACACTAGCACAAAGATAGAAGCAAGAGAAAAATAGGGAGTATCAGAAAATACTATTTACAAATAAAAACTACAAGCTTCAGTCTAAGTTATCTACAAGAAAGCTGTGGGGTGTCTCTTTAGGAATGATACCTAACTGTACTAAGCAGTTAATCCTCCTTTTTGTGTGGTCATTTGGCAGCGTGTGATTGGCTGAAGCAACAACAGTTATCCCAATCATTCACAGACGGCATCCATTGTGAGGGAGACCCAGATGTATTCACACATTATCCAGTATTATGTAAAAACAATCAAATAACTATTTAATTTTTTTATTGACTATATACCAGGGCTTTGTAGATTGTGTGCAATAGCATTTAACTCTAACATTTTGTTTAGTGTGTGTGTATATATCGATATCGCATATAATAGTTTTCGTAATTGCGAGTTTGTCGCTTACGGGTAGCACATGCGCATTGAGCTCCAAAAGCCTGTAAAGAGGAGGGGAAAGGCTCGAAATGAGAGGCTCCGAACGGCTTCAGAGTTACAGGCTTGAAAAAAAAAAAAAAAAAAACGCCAGCATTTTTTTTCCAAACCCGTAACTCGGAAGTCATGGGGAGGCCGCCAAAGACGCCAATTGAATAGAAAATTAGCTACCAACCTCACTTATGGGCTCACTGCAGGCAGGAAGTCCATACGTGAAGTTGAAAGCTAATTTGCTATTAAATTAGCGTCTTTTGGCGGCCTCCTAACAGCTGCCGAGTTACGGCCTTGAAAAAAAATGGCAGCATTAAACCTGTACATCTTTTTTTTTTTTTCAAGCCCACAAGGCTGGAGGCAATAGCGATCTGTGATTCAAGCCTTGTGGGTTTCACAAAGCTACAGGTTTAACTGCCGCAGAGCCCGCAAATGTTTTCAAAGCGGAGAGATGGGACCAAAGAGACACTGGGGAGGGAGAGGGTGGGATAGAGACACTGGGGAGGGAGAGGGTGGGATAGAGACACTGGGGAGGGAGAGGGTGGGATAGAGACACTGGGGAGGGAGAGGGTGGGATAGAGAGACAGGGGAGGGAGAGGGTGGGATAGGGAGACAGGGGAGGGAGAGGGTGGGAAAGGGAGACAGGGGAGGGAGAGGGTGGGATAGAGAGACAGGGGAGGGAGAGGGTGGGATAGAGAGACAGGGGAGGGAGAGGGTGGGATAGAGAGACAGGGGAGGGAGAGGGTGGGATAGAGAGACAGGGGAGGGAGAGGGTGGGATAGAGAGACAGGGGAGGGAGAGGGTGGGAAACAGACACAGGGGAGTTATGGGATCGCATATGCTTATCGCAAGGCCCGCAAGTTAGAGGGGGGGGGGGTCTTTGAATTGTGTGGCGACCCGCATTGCAAGGCTTAAAAAAATGTTGCCATCATTTTTGATGGGCAAGTTTGCCCACCATATATTAAATGATTGTTGTTGTGAACTACCTAATCCTAAAATCCACATCACAAGCTGGGATCCCGTTTCTCGCTGATGATAGCCAGTAAGCTTGAAACAGCTGTACATGGATGGATGGGATTCTCAGCTTGTGGAAAATCCAGCCTTGGTTTTACATTAAAGCTGTGTAAGGCAGGCAGGGACTTGCTTGCCCAGGGCTTCTACCTTTCGCCAACTGTCCAGATGGGGCCGCTCCTGGGGGCTCTCATTGCGCAGAGAGACCCAGAATACTGAGCAGAAATAGACCACTTCCCACACATACATCACTCTAGTACAAAATGAGAGAGAGTGAGGGGCTTTATACAGGGTCACTCTACTGCACTAACTGGACGAGGTAAAGACTTCGTAGGAAACATCTGCTCCACACCTGCTGGGATATATGAAAGACTATAGAAACCATTTGGTTCATTTTATTGAGTTAATAACATTCATGTAACGTTTCCAAATCTGTTTTTAAATAATAAAAATGGGATTCTCCCTTTGTTCTTCAATCTGTAAATTGTATCTCTAGTTGCTATGTGTCATTCATTTAATTAATTCCTTTACGTGAAAGGAGACAAGCTTCATAATGAGGGAACTCTTTGATTTTTTAAATTACAGGGAGTGCAGAATTATTAGGCAAATGAGTATTTTGACCACATCATCCTCTTTATGCATGTTGTCTTACTCCAAGCTGTATAGGCTCGAAAGCCTACTACCAATTAAGCATATTAGGTGATGTGCATCTCTGTAATGAGAAGGGGTGTGGTCTAATGACATCAACACCCTATATCAGGTGTGCATAATTATTAGGCAACTTCCTTTCCTTTGGCAAAATGGGTCAAAAGAAGGACTTGACAGGCTCAGAAAAGTCAAAAATAGTGAGATATCTTGCAGAGGGATGCAGCACTCTTAAAATTGCAAAGCTTCTGAAGCGTGATCATCGAACAATCAAGCGTTTCATTCAAAATAGTCAACAGGGTCGCAAGAAGCGTGTGGAAACACCAAGGCGCAAAATAACTGCCCATGAACTGAGAAAAGTCAAGCGTGCAGCTGCCACGATGCCACTTGCCACCAGTTTGGCCATATTTCAGAGCTGCAACATCACTGGAGTGCCCAAAAGCACAAGGTGTGCAATACTCAGAGACATGGCCAAGGTAAGAAAGGCTGAAAGACGACCACCACTGAACAAGACACACAAGCTGAAGTCAAGACTGGGCCAAGAAATATCTCAAGACTGATTTTTCTAAGGTTTTATGGACTGATGAAATGAGAGTGAGTCTTGATGGGCCAGATGGATGGGCCCGTAGCTGGATTGGTAAAGGGCAGAGAGCTCCAGTCCGACTCAGATGCCAGCAAGGTGGAGGTGGAGTACTGGTTTGGGCTGGTATCATCAAAGATGAGCTTGTGGGGCCTTTTCGGGTTGAGGATGGAGTCAAGCTCAACTCCCAGTCCTACTGCCAGTTCCTGGAAGACACCTTCTTCAAGCAGTGGTACAGGAAGAAGTCTGCATCCTTCAAGAAAAACATGATTTTCATGCAAGACAATGCTCCATCACACGCGTCCAAGTACTCCACAGCGTGGCTGGCAAGAAAGGGTATAAAAGAAGAAAATCTAATGACATGGTCTCCTTGTTCACCTGATCTGAACCCCATTGAGAACCTGTGGTCCATCATCAAATGTGAGATTTACAAGGAGGGAAAACAGTACACCTCTCTGAACAGTGTCTGGGAGGCTGTGGTTGCTGCTGCACGCAATGTTGATGGTGAACAGATCAAAACACTGACAGAATCCATGGATGGCAGGCTTTTGAGTGTCCTTGCAAAGAAAGGTGGCTATATTGGTCACTGATTTGTTTTCGTTTTGTTTTTGAATGTCAGAAATGTATATTTGTGAATGTTGAGATGTTATATTGGTTTCACTGGTAAAAATAAATAATTGAAATGGGTATATATTTGTTTTTTGTTAAGTTGCCTAATAATTATGCACAGTAATAGTCAACTGCACACACAGATATCCCCCTAAAATAGCTAAAACTAAAAACAAACTAAAAACTACTTCCAAAAATATTCAGCTTTGATATTAATGAGTTTTTTGGGTTCATTGAGAACATGGTTGTTGTTCAATAATAAAATTAATCCTCAAAAATACAACTTGCTGAATAATTCTGCACTCCCTGTAGAATAATATTGTGCATAGCCCCTTTAATGTTACACTTTCCATTTTTATCTGGTCAGTTTGTAGTTTGCCTTGATATCCACCATATGCAGCACTGTGAATGGTACGTGCAGTGCTGGGGGGCATATGCAGTACTGTGGGTGGTATATGCAGTACTTTGGGGCATATGCAGTACTGTGGGTGGTATATGCAGTACTTTGGGCCATATGGGGGGGGGGATTTACAGTACTGACTGGCAGTACTGAGGCCTGCCATTGCTATGTATATTTTCCTGTCTGGATAAATAGGTTTTGCGAGATTTTAGAGCAATTAATTTAATTTTTTTTGCTGGAGATTTCCTCTCTCTTGTGGACAGGCAGATAAATTAAGAAAAAAGCCAAGTCACAACATTGCTTATATTGTCTATAATAGATTCATAGATTAATGTTTGCTTTTGGTTTATGGAGTTTAGGGGAAATGAGCAGTATGAGACCGAGAGAGAGAGACACAGAGAGGAGAGACCCGAGAGGTAAATAGATGGGGAGAGAGAAGGGAATACAGAGAAATGGAGACAGTAGTAGGTAGAGATGAAGAGAAGAGATGGGAGAAAGAAAGCTACTATATATTTATAAAGACAGAGTGAGAAGTGGAGGGAGAGGGACTGTAATTGTTAAAGGGAGACAGATGGGAAGAAGAGCTGCATGGAAAGAGAGTGGGGAATACAGAGATTTGGAGACACTAATAGGTATAGACAGAGGGAGGCAGGGGGAGAGATAACGAGATTGAGAGAGATGTAGAAAGAGACATGGAGGGGAGAGAGAGCATAATGGTGAAACAAAGACTGACGAGAGGGAGAGATACAGTGAGCATTAGAGAGCTCACTGCCAGAATAAATCCCCAATCCCCTTGGTGTTTTTGTAGGATTTTAGAATAGTTTAAGGGGAGTTTTGCCCAAGCCATTGCTCTCCAGGAGGGGGGTGTTGCAGGTTCAAGTTCCAAACCAGATCAGCTTCAAAATAAAGCCAAGTAGTTATGAGGTTGCAGTCTCCCTTTAAAGGTACCTTTTTTTTTCCATTATACATTCTGTATTCTCTCCCGCTGATCTGCACCAGTCCTGACACTGCCCCTTTAATGGTACAAGACGGGGGGATTGCTGTGTTCGATGCTGGTATAATGAAGTAATGGTGTCTGTGGGTTCTGCACTGAATATGGAGGGATAAGGTGGAGCTGAGTATGTTGTTATGGAGGTCCAGTCACTGCTGGTTTGCTTGTTAAATCCGGCATTTTAATGCATGCTCCGCTCCTCTTTATGCATACCTAATGAATATGTTGGCACTTTATAAATAAAGGATAATAATAATAATAATAATGCTCTGCCTCCCATCTCCATCCATCCTCTGTGCTCACACGGTGCTCTCCCCTGGAGGCAGACAGGGACATTCGGCTGTCACACATTAGAGGGACGGCACACACTCTCGCCTCCCCTGCTCCCTCCCCTCTTCCTGCTCCTCCGCTCTTGTCCTCTGGGACCCCTACAGCCAGCTAGAGAAACAGAGAGCGGGCGAGAAGAGATCAGCCTCATTTTTCTGTATAACAAATCGAGCATGAAATTGCCAGTGTGCAAGAAGCAGACAGGACAAGGGTGGACCAGGGATTGGGGCTGCGGTGCGCTGGTGTCCAAAGGCTAGCTGGACTATTACTGATGGTGAGCCTTTAATCTGCTGGCACCGACCCATGTCTCATATGGGCAAAGAAGCAGACGGGGCCACAAAGACCCCATTCTGACAGCGGTAAGTGCATCTTCCAGACATCTTTTGTCTGGATAAAGAATCCTTTGGAAAGAAATCCAAGACCCCATCCACCGGGAAACAAAGGCAATAAGCAATATCCAGGATGCTGCAGCTTTAATATTATAGTCCTATATAATGTGCTGAATCTGATACATTTATAAGCTATTGGGAGCTAATACATTGTTTCCTTTTGTATCTGTATGTTTAAATCTGTATTGTCATTTATTTACACTACATAAATGGTGTAAGAATTCTAATAGCTACTGTTTATATTGTCTCGATGATACAAATTATGTTTCTCATGAAAATATAATTTTTGTGCTAGCTCTGTCTGTGTCCCCTGAGGACACTGCTAAGGTTCTGTCTATTCTGCTGTTTTAACCCTTTATCAAGATATACTCTGCAGAAGTTTCTAGTGAAGGGTTAACTCTGTGATACAGATGTGCACATGTAGTTGATTATTTCAGCCTCTCCAGAGGTTTGCCAGGAATTCCAAAGACAGAAAACCTCAGATCTCTGCTTACTCTCCTAGGTACGGAAAAGGGTTAATAAGATGTAGTCATAGTTTCCTCTATTTCATGGACTGAAAATGTAGGTTTTTGTTGGGAGTGGGCCCCCTGGTACAGAGGGAAGGGTTAAGGGCATTTGATGCAGTCTGAGTGTAATTATTTATTTAACTCTGGATATGATAATACTGTGAGATACATTTCTTAGATACTATGTTGTTTCTTGACTACCATTACTATGTTGTGTCCCTTTAAAAATTAAAAAGATGTGCAACTCACATATTTTTCTAGCATGTATTTAACAGATATTTTAAACATTAAGTTTTATTTTTTTTGCATACAAATACAGCTTTGTAGAAATTAAATAAGTGCGCTTTTAATCCCTCTGCAGACTACATTTGCAACTATGTTAAGCCTTCCAACTTTATTCGGGACGAATCAAGCCACTGTATCCGCTCCATTATTGAGTTTTATGACTATCTAGATTCATTGGCTTCAACTTACTCAATT
This sequence comes from Discoglossus pictus, assembly GCA_027410445.1. Lineage (NCBI taxonomy): Eukaryota > Metazoa > Chordata > Amphibia > Anura > Alytidae > Discoglossus > Discoglossus pictus. Next base: position 106,240,158 of record CM050169.1, read on the forward strand.
ACGTTGGATTTAATCAAAGCGATGTTCAGGCAGTGCTGAAAACCTGCATTTCCACTAACTTTTTATCATGGCTATGGTCTTTTGATTTGCGTCCAAAAGAACTTTGGCTTCAAGATGAAGTTGAGTACTTTTGCTTTGTCAACTTACAATTCATTGACTTGAAATTATTTTTGTATTTGTTTGTTTGCTTGTTTTTTATATTTAGCCTATTACATTAGATTATTGTGCAAATGTAAATAAGATTGAGTAGAGATAACTAGGAATATTCTATTGGATTAGATTCTGTGGAGTGCCAGACACTTCTCTCTGGATCCTGTGCTATCCACCTTCCTTCCCATATCCCTCTCACAAAGCTCAAGGAGGAGAAGGTTTTACTGGTTTAGTTCTCTGATTTAATCAGCTTTGCTGGGATAATGAGGAGGAGAGAAACAAATCAATATACGGAGAGTGTGTGATGTCAGATGTAGGGGAGGAGGGGGATCCTCCATCAGTGAAGACGGGTCCTGGCTCTCTCTCTGCTCTCATTAGTCTCCACTGGCTCCTCCCTCTTTCCATCACCATCTTTATCTTTCCCTCTCTGTCCTCTACCTCTTTCTCTCTTATATTCTTTCTTTCTTTTTTTCTTTCTTTCTCTCCTTTCATTCTCCCTCCTTTCCTCTTCCTTCCCTTGCTCTCCTTTCTTTGTTCGTCTTTCCTCTCTGCTCATTTCCTTTCCTCTCCTATCGGCTCTGCTCCTCACCTCACCACTCCCTTTTATTTTCCTTTCCTCTCTCCTTCCCTTGCTCTCCTTTCATATCCGCTTCTTTCCTTCTCTCCATTTCTCTCCACTCCTCACCTCTCCGCTTCCTTTCCTCTCTGCTCCTCACCTCTCCGCTACCTTTTTCTTTTCCTTTCCTCTCCTTGCTTCCCCTCTCCTTCTCTTGCTCGCCTTTCATATCTGCTTCTTTCCTTCTCTTCTCTTCTTTCCACTCTGTTTCTTTCCTCTGTGCTCCTCACTTTTCTGCTCCTTTCCTTTTCCGTTTCTTTCCTCTCTTTTCTTCCCCTCTCCTTTCCTACCTGCCCCTCTCCTTGGTGGATATACAAAAGATCTGCTTGATACTGCTTCCTATCTATCATCCCCATTAGAATCCGGCTAGATTCCGGCTAGGTAGCCTGTAACTCCAATTCTATGGATTGCGGCTATTAAAATAGCCCCGTAACGCAGCCCGCAGAGGACTTGTGGGTTAAGACGCAGGAGGGCCAAAAATCATTTACGTTTTGAGATACGTTTAACTTCGCGGCCGTACATCCTTTGATCTGTCCAGCCTGTAACCGTTACATTTTCAATCATGCTATTAAATTGCAACAAACTCACCCGCGAGCAAGCCCGTAACATGCAAATGGAGCCCAAAGCCCAACGTGTGAAGAAGAGGACCCGCAAGGGTGGTTAAAGTCCAATACGTAGCACTTGTAATAAAATTAAAAACACACTACTGTACATTTATTAAAAGTGAAAGTGATGTTAGGTCTTAGAATTAATAGCACAACATTCTCAAGCCCGCAAATCTGCCCCGAAAAATACTTTATTTTATGTTTATATTCCATGTTATATCGATCCCTGCAATCGATGTGTTACGACATAAACTGTAACTCGCATTTGATAGATTATCATAGTTACTGCTTTATTAATATTGCATTTATCTGGCAGTGGGTTCGATTGCAAACTGTAATTGAAGCGCATAGGGCTTCGAAATCTACCTTCCCTTTTCTCAGTGTCGTAACGCTAACAATCTCTCTTTTTTTTTTTTCATTGGCTCCGTCTAAACCAGTAACTACGATCTACAATGATTGATCGTCCGCAAGGCCGCAAATCCAACGTTCCACGAACGCGCTACGATTTCCGTCTCACAGCCCCTTCTAATTTAACAGCAACGTAACTGCCAATTTTCAAGCCCTCAGCCGTTATGTGCTTTGCGTTAGAGTTACGGGGATGAAATTTAATATGGCCCTAAGTCCACAATCAATCATCATCTTTACTAAGTGAGATACAAGTTGTTTTATTTTACCTGAAGAAGGATTTACAATGGATGGGTCTCACAGCATGTTACAGATATACCCTGGTATATCTCTATAGATCCATGGAAAGGACTAGAGTAACTAGTGTAAGAAAGAAAGAAAAGGGGAAACATTTAGCCCAATCCTCCGTTTTTTTGTTTTCTGATAATCTGGTAGAGTGTCAGTCGGCCCTCGCACACTTTCGCAGCCGATTTAATTAATATATATATATGTATATATATATATATATGTTAGGAAATTGCCTGTCAAAAATGACAGGATTAAAATTGCATGGCTGGCAATGCTGTTTGCCACACTATGTGGGGCTTTTGTTCCTCTGAGCACCTTTGACGCTTATTGCAAGCCTTTCCCGCTTGCGTTGGTCATTGTGAGCCCCTTCGGCGCTCATTGCGACCCTTTCCTCTGACCTACTGTATGGGCCGCTCATTGCAGGTTTCGTTACCTGCAAGTTTTGTGCTTGGGAATGCCATGTGTCTCTTTCCAGCATCTCCCCCTGTCCCTTCCCTGTCCCTTGCTTGTGATGAGTGCCGACGGTGATCATTGCAAAGCAAGAAAGTTGAACTACACGAGGGGAGAGGTTCGCAATGAGCGCCGATTATCGCTCAGCTCTGGGCTCGCGATGAGCGCTGAAAGTGCTCAGAGTGCCAAAAGACTGACATTGTGTGGCAAACAGCATTGCTTGGCTTACAATTTTATTGCCATCATTTTTTGACCGGCAATTCGCTAGTGTATGTATGTATGTATGTATGTATGTATGTAAGTTGCTTTTGTTTTCTTTCCTGTCTAAAAATGTATCAACTTTACTGTGACACCAGTTATCAATTAACAGGTTGAAGCAGTTATACGGATATGTAAGTGAGCTGGATTATGAGTCCACCTTATAGAGAATTAGTAGTATATGAGAACACTTTTTTTGCATGAAAAAATACCAAAATAAGCAGATAGCACTTAACTTGAAGTTAAATATCTTTTAATTTCTGTCAGTTGAAACTTCGGGTTAACACCCTCCAAACCCAGGCTAAACTGGTATAGAATTGAAAAATAGTTTTGGCCAATCAAGAGGAAGTAAAGTTTGAGACATTTGTCTCACAATCTGGCAGATGCTGCCTGTCTCCTTATGGGCAGGTTCAGCTGTGACCCCACCAACCATCATTTCCTTTAGAGGTCACACACTGTACTCTGCAGGGTACACTTTATGTAAGCTTCCTAGGGGTGTGCACATCCAAATATCAGTATCTAGTATATAAATATATAAGTACATTCAACTTTACAATATAATACATATTTTTCTACTAATCAGTAGCTATTTATTAGGAAACTGAGGAAGCTTACATATCCCTTTAATTTGTATTTAGACGCTGTTCATTTACTTAAAATGTGTCACAAACAATACTCAATATAGAAAAAAATGGCTAATGCAATGTATGTTCGTCATGCTTTTAAGAAATCTTTAAGCTTTAGTTTTATTATGTACAGACCTTTAAATTTGTGTTGTGTTAAGTGGCCGTCCATGTATGTAAATACCATGCAATGTCACAGCTGATTCGCATAGAGATTTATATTGGCTCATCCCACTGAGGACAGACAGCAGAACAAATCTATTTTCTGTCTTTCACCCCTGTGGTGTTGGATTAGAACCTCTAGGACTAAATCCAGAGCTCTGCTATGTAACAGTCAGCTCCTAAAGACTAAGGACAGACGTGATCTGCACTAATCCACTTACACACTCACCGCCTCCCTGTGCATCACGTGATGAGTGAGTGGGGCATGCTGGGATATCGCAGTATTGTGTGGACTAATATTCACAGAGAAAAGAGAGCACATAGTGGATTGTCTAGATTGGTGGATATAATATCTGCCTCTTCTTGTTGCTGTTAAGTTGTGTCTAACTCTCTGTGACCCTATGGCTCTAGAACAGGGGTGGGCAAGTTCAGTGTTGGAGGGCCACATACATGCCTGAATTTGATGATATCCCTGTTGCGCACTTCTTCAGTCATCCTGATTGACTCACCTGTGCATAGAAGGGATATCTTCAGATCCAGGCTTGTGTGTGGCGGTCCAGGACCGAACTTGCCCACCTCTGCTCTAGAAGCTTCTAATTCTCAAATATGGGGGTTTGTGAGCCACTAATTCAGGGCAGCAAAAGTACTAAATATGCCTCTGCCCCTCATAAAATGTATATTGATTGTCTAAATGTTATCTCAAAGGGAAACTGTACCTTTTTAAGAAAGTAAACTTTTTATTTTAAAGAGCATTAAAAACAAACTCTACATTGTACTTACAGATTTTCTCTACAGTAAATCATTTCTGAAATATTTAGAATTGATTTTGCGGCTCCTATATGCCAATGTGCAGCTCGGAGTGCTTGATATTGGTGGGAGAGAGGTCTAACTGACAAACAATATTGGGAGTCTTTATTTTGGCAGACTGCAAGCCTAATTAGCACACAAAAGCAGCTAATAAATATGCATGAGCTGCTCTTTTGCATATAAAAACAGCAACAACAAAAAACATGGAATTTCCCAGGATTGACTCAATTTAGAAAAAAATCAACAACACAGCATGTAGTCAGTTTTTCATTGTTTTTTGGGGCATGGCAGAGTCCCTTTAATGTATAACAAATACCTATCTATATGTGTGTTTTGCTTAGTCTTTTCCGAGACTCCATCACCTCATGGACCACAACACACCATGCTGATGCACTTGGTATTCATGGCAGAGATACTAGAGTGGGTTGCCAGTTCCTTCTCCAGTGGGCCACAGCATACAGCTCCTGGTACTCCTAGGTTGTTTCCCATCCAAGTACTGGCTAGGCTTAACCCTGCATGGCTTCAGGGTGGTGTGTGTGTGTAAATGTATGTATGTGATATATATATATATATATATATATATACTGTCTATCAATTCTGAATCTCCTGGCACTTTGTAATTTATTATTTATTCAAATTCTGTATAAATGTAGATGCTGTCCACCAGTGCTTTGCTCCCTCTAGCCATTTGGATATATTGGGCCTCATTCAATTGCGATTTTGGCCATTTGAATAGGGCTCTATATAAGCAAAGAGCATATTTTTTTTACCGAAGTTTTTAGTTAGTGAAGACCTTGCTTTTAGATAGTGAATTCTAACTAAAAACTTCTGTAAAAAAATATTCTCTTTGCTTATATAGAGCCCTATTCAATTGGACGAATTGCAATATTTAATACTCTTATTACCCAACGTCATAACCTCACTGACTCAATGAGCTGATGTTAATGGTTTCTGTTTAATTAGAGCAATTTGTAAATACTGCTACAAAGTAACAAACCACAAATAAATAATTAAAACACATTTGCACCTGAATTAATGAAAAGATTAATTTAATTTGGAAACCTTAATCTGCACATCTGTTTGGTTTAAATGTTTTATGTGGGTTTCTTTATCGTTTTCACAATGTAACAAACTGTTCTAGTATACGCAACTATTATCAGGATCAGACAATACTTATTAGAGACATAGTAAAGGTCCTAGTTATAGCAGAAATTAAACCGTTACTTTGATATAATTACAATTGGTTGTAATTATCTGAAATTGAGTGAAAGTGTTAGATAATTCAGCTTGATACATAAAAAAATAGGCTTTGTGCTTATATAGAGCCCTATTCAATTGGCCAAATCACATTAGAATAAGGCCCCTAGTATTTATTATCTTGGAAAATAAATATGTTTATTTTATACCAGAACAAACACCATTCATTTAATTAGTTTAAAAAGAGCATTAAAAGTCTATCACAAGCCCATAGAGTTTACAATGTAACACTGATTTAACCATGTATGTGCTGGAGCTCAGCATTTGTGAACATCTCCCCTATGTGAGGCTACATTGATGTAATTTCTGATGGTGACGTCAATGTAACAGATTAGTCATTGAAGGTGTTAAGAATACCTAGGTGCTGAGAGAAGCTGTTACATTAGGATATTATCTGAGCTGTGAATAGCAATTCTGTTACAAAAATGTGTTCTGGAACCAGCAGCTTAATTAATTTGTATCCAGCACATCAGTAATGTTTGTGATTTCTTTCTGTATTTAGTTAATTATTTTTTTTTTTCTCTGTTTTTTTCTCTGTATAGAGGAGGGAAGGGCAAGGAACAACCTCATTTTCTGTCTTGTGTTTTAAAGAGTGTTTACAAATACTGGTATTTTTGTGTAGGGAAAACAATGCTTTGACAGGTAAAATAATGCAAACAAAACTACTTGTTTAATAACTCTCTTATTGGCATATTTACTACTTTTTATTTATTTATTTGCTCACGACCGTCATTTTTAAAATAGCGTGACCAACAAACTCGCAATTACGACAACTATATATGCATGATATTATATATATATGTATGATATTATATATATATATATATATATATATATATATATATATATATATATATATATATATATATATATAATGGGTAGCGCTGTTACAATGTGTATGAAATCAGCAATATATTAACTTTAGTTTGTTCAGATCTTTTTATTACTACTAGGTTGCTGCAGCATCAGCTGTGACTGGGAAAGAAAAAACAAAGCAACCTTTCACAACATTTTTCATTGGCTCAGTGCAGCTAAAACTTTTTTTTATCAATTATTTTGTATTTATAGATTATCAGTGATTGTAATAAATATTACAACAGGTTTTCTTTTTTTGCATGTAAATCATTTTATGTTACAATGAGAATAATACTAGTTACTGTGTTCCTGATGACTTCATGAATTGAAGAGCTTCCAATTACATCATCAGTCTCATGCTGTGCCATAAAGCTCCAGTGTCCAGCTCCGAGGTGACCTCATGTGTCCAGTCTTGTGCAGCATTATAATGTTATCACCACTGGGACAGATAGCGCTCACTTCTCTCATCTTACATAAATAACATCTATAATACAGGGTATATTTCCGTTTCATCTAGGTACCACCTACATATTTGGTCCAACACTATAATGCACTTTTTAAAGTTCTTTGATATTTTCCTTGCTGATTAAATAAGACATTAATAAAGGCAAAGCGCTCATTGCACTACGTGCCTCGCAAAGCGAGTCGAGCACTTGAGGGCTGCGGGACTTCATCGCTCAGGCCTGTGGGACTTCGTCTGCAGTGAGGGCCGCAATCCTCCTACTCCTCCCTCCTAACCCCCTTATCCTCCCTCCTTCCCCCCTCTACAATAACCTCCTTATCCCCTCTCTCCTCTCTTCTTACTTTGATCCGCTGAGCTCCTGCTGCTCTCTCCCCTGCAGAGCATCTTCTTGCTGTAACCGGGCCGGCATATGCTAATGACGTGACGTGTCATTAGCATATACCGGTTCCAGACACAGGCAGAAAATATGACACAAGGGAGACAGAGGAGGGGGAAAGGAGACACGAGGGAGGCAGAGGAGGGAGGCTCAGCGCGGGCATCGCGATGAGCACCAAAGGTGCTTATATTGGGTGGCAAACAGCATTGCCAGGCTTAACATTGTATTCCCGTAATTTTTTTGATGGGCAATTTCCTAGTGCATCATATAAGAATCAGAGATGTTTCAGGTCACTTGTGAAAAAAATCCTTTTCTAGTAAATTTAGTCCCCTCTAAGGCCAAGAATCTCCTTTCCTGAATATAATTTTGTATTTCCCCATAATTAATAAGTACAGTGTGATGACTTTATGCTGAGAGCTAAAACAAATCCCACCACAATTATGTAAATAATGCATGTAAATAATCTACAATAAAACCAAACAGACAGGACTTTCTTCCTTCTGGAGCTGTCCAAGTTAAATAGATACAGCTTTGCCAACATCCGTGGACTTTTATTTGTGTTAATTGTTTTAGTATTGCTGCTAAAACAAACTTGTAAACACAGAAGCCAAATTGTTGTGAGACTCACCATGTTTTCTCTTACATCTTATTTGAATAAGACCACCCCCTAAATATCTGTCCGTGTAGTAATGTCTTGGATTTGTGGTTGATACAACCCAAGGAGTCTTGTGATTCACATACAGGCGTATTGTTCTGACCTCCCCAGTGTTCCAGTCTTGGACATTTTTGTTAACTTAATTTTGGGAATTGGGGAAATAGACGGAAACATTTAATTTCCCTGGTTGTTGACACACAAGGCTGGTCTTCTCCTGTTGTTGTGTGGTGTCAGCAGCTGTATGAACACACTGAGTGGTGAAAGTAGAGCCGGCTAATGAGGACCATTATTTTTAGGGTTTCTCTGTGTGCGGCCGGTCAGGGAAGCAGAATAATATCCAAACAATCCCACCCGGATCCTTTATTGGTGCTGTTGTGTTTAAGTTGCAACATCTGGAGAGTGGACACAATGACATACAAGGAAGGATTAACTAATTAATGGTCAATTAACACAATTCACACAATGTAATGGAGCAAATACACTGACAATACTATTTTATTAAGTGATTATTGGAGTCTGTGGTGGGCGTGTGAGCCTTTTTGTTAAATATATTAATAGAAAACATAAATATGCTCTATTGTGAAGCATGTTCTACCATAAAATTATTGCTGTAGAGCAGAGTCAGACTCTAGTCCTCGAGGGCTGGATGTTCAGTGGTACTGGTTGGTAGCCAGTGGCTCTAACAGAAATATCTTAAAGTGACCGTTGAGGACCACATAGATGTATTTATTCATTGTATAGCATGAACTTCAGATATTTATCTGGGAACTATTTCAACAGATCTGTAAAATTACAAATAAAGCAGTGTGATCTGAATTTCCAATGTATACATGTGCTGGAAGAAATTTGTATAAGGATCCTACTCCTTATATTGTGTATTATAACACACAACAATATAGATCAGTAAACACCATTGCCAAGTTGGTCTACCATTGCCTTGTATTGTTACGTACAAATAAAAAAACTGCACACAGTAGTGAATAAATAACTAAAAAAATAAATTAAAAATAAATAAATAAAAAAAAAAAAAAAAAAAAAATATATATATATATATATATATATATATATATATATATATAATATTACTTCATAATTCAATCAACTGGACAGAACATGCCCATTAAAGCAAAGACGTCATCAACTGAATTTTATTAAAAAAAATAATTTAATGGCCGAAACTTAGTTTTGAGCTTATTTTTTTAAGGTTTGTAATCAGTCTCATTGATCCTTTATACAGCTTCAACATGTTTTCTTCTACTTATATGTATTCTCATTCCATAGAGTAAGCACATGATCAAAGATATTTAAACCATCGGAGAACAAAATTTATCAACTGTTCAACCAACTGTGAATATCATTCTGAGCATGTGCTAGCCCTGTGACCTGTTTAAATCTAAACTGCCTTGATGGCCATGGTCCAGTCCTCCTAATTATTGCTTATTGTGCTTCCTTCCCACTGAGCACACATCCTACTGACTAACAGGACCTGCGCTCTGCCTGTCCCGGCTCATTAACCATTTCCTCTAGTCTATTCCATTTGACATCCCTGTCCTCTTTAAATCACAGCTATGAGAGTTTAACATAATTAGAGTAGCAACTCACCCGTCAAAAATGGCGGCAATAAAAGTTGAAGCCTGGGAATGCTGTTTGCCACACAATGCAAGGCTCTCCCCCCTCTAACATGCGGGCCTCGCAATGAGCGCCTTTTTCCCCCCCCTTATCTCCCTCCCCTGTGTCTCTTTCCACCCTCTCCCTCCATTGTCTCCTTCTCCCCCCTCTCCTCATTGCAGCCCCCATCGAACTCGTAACCTTCGGTGCTCATTGCGCATGCGCAAGCCCATAACTTTTAACATTGCGTGACCAATATTCATAAGTACCACAACTATATATGTGAGAATGTGATCTCTTCAGCTCTGCAGGACTTATGTGTAGTGATTCGCATGGCGTTATGATGTTGTCTTAATTTTAAATATTAAAGATCAGTTTCAATATATATATATATATATATATATTTGTTATATTCTTCAACAAGTTTTACGGCATGAAGTGGCCGCATTGTCTCCCATACAATGTACAATGTTTTTTTAACTTATAATGTTTTATTGATTAACCGTGAATGCTGATAAGATTCCAGTTACTTCTATTGTAGGTTTGGTTGCTTTATTAGAGGAGCTTTCTATAGATCTGAATAAAAAAAATCATTGGCATCGAAAGTCCACTTCCACGTGACAAATCAGGTTAGCAAGTAAGGGAATGGCTTCTCCCACTTAATCATAACTGCATGTAATAATTATTACATTTAAGGCTATATTTATATTAGGACAAATAAAATTAATAGAAAAAATAAATAAAACAGGTCATGGAAATAAAACCTTATATTTATTGGCTCAGTGGTTAGATATTTATTGGAACTGTCACAATGCTGAAAGCTCCTCCTGGTTCCTTTCACTGATATTAACGACTTTATAAATTATGCATGGGATATATTTTATGTCTTATATTAATTAACGCACGGTTCCAGGAGAGCGGCTGCATCTCACCATCTTGGCCTTTGCTCTTATGAAGGTTCTATTTAACATTCATGGCAGTTGTTCTTTTTTGCTGCGCATGCAGAACCTCTCCCCATTTATTATCACCTGAGCTGGGGGGTATATAAGAGTTGCCTGGCAGGACACACTTCAGAATGTGAGTGTATGTATGTATGTGTGTATGTATATATGTATGTATATATGTATATATATATATATATATATATATACATATATACATACATATATATATACATATATATATATATATATATATATATATATATATATATATATATATATATATATATTAAACTAGTACATCTGTGTTCACATTCGAATGTCTAAAACAAGTTAGAAAACCTGCTTCCAGCTCAGAATTCCAAGAAAAACATATTTATTATTTGGAACAATGCAATAAAGTAACATTAGATGTGTACCCTATTGGCATCAAGGCATTTTCAGAGGAAATGGTCAGTTTAGCAGACCCTGCTAGTGCATGGAAGATGCCATGACAGTCCTACTTCCTTTTCAAGACACAAGGGGTTGGTAACCGAACAGGGCAAGCAAAGCTTGCAATTATACTTGCAAGTGGCCTTTACTGAACCAATAGGCATCTAGTTAAATGTTATCTGAATCTACCAATTAATCCACAACCCTCCTCTCTTTCCTCCTCCTCCTTCCACTCTTGTATAGATAATAACTTGGGTAAATGTTCCCACTCAGCCTCCAAGCCAGCAGGAAGTGTATAACACACAATCATGGCATCCTTCAGGCACAAACAGTATCCACTGAAATACAGATTTTACCTAAAAGAAGCTTTAATGCTCACACAACTTCTAATTTTTACTACAGTGGTCTTTTTAAGAGCTTTTGTGTCACAATTTGAAATAAATTATGTGCGATTTTTAATTACCCTTCTACACCATTTCAAGGTAATCTGATGGCAATGAGACCATTTATTGTGTACAGAGTGAACGTCCCGTGTCCATATATACTGCATTGATTTCTGAGTCCAGCTATTCATCTGACAAAGCAATAATGCAGAGAGTGGTCCCGCTGGACCCCTCCCACGCTCTAATATCTGGCCCCTACAATGGAACTATGTTATTTTAACTGTTTAATGCCCAGGGTAAATGCATCTTACTGCTGTCTTGCATCTTTCACACCCCACCCTTAGCTTCTAGATTGTAAGCTCTTTGGAGCAGGGACCTTGAGCCAAGCTGTACCCATTTGTACCATATATTTACTGGGTCTGTACTTTTTAATTTCTACTTAAAATGTATCTATACCTTTTTATAATTTGCTAATTGTATCCACACTTTATTCTCGTTTATAAATAGAGCTATGAGAAATGTGAGCACTTTATAAATGAAGACTAGTAGTAATAATAATAATAAATCGTATTAACTCTTTCTATGTCTCTCTGCAGCTCACACTCACCGAGGATCAGAATGAAGTGAGTAGGAACGGCTGTGAGTCCAAAGAGCTGGTGTTCCTGGTGCAAATTTTTTGTCAGGTACGTGCCAATGGAACATTGTACTTTGGTAATATCATCACACAAAATTACAACATTATAGGACAGGAACATAAAAGCATAAATTGAAAGGACTCTGTCATGGGGCTTTCTATCTTAGATTGCTATACTGTCTGTAGCTTGAGGGGGAGATTTATCCTGTAGAGCATTACTCTGCCATTGAGTTCTGTTGTCATTTGTGTCCATTCTGTTGTATGTTGGTTGGGGGGCTTGGCAATTACATTAGTATTGGGCCCCTAAGATTTCTAGTGATGGCCCTGATAGTGTAATTTAAGCACAGTCTCATATGGACCCCTAGTCTGGGAATCCTCCGGCAATAAGCGCTGATACATTGAGATACTTTGTGACTCTTTTTGAAGCAGACTTAATCTCACAGGAAGCGGCCGGTCTGGAGCAGCTGTGTCTGCGGACAATGATTCCCCTATAGAGTTACTGATATCATGTACACTTATAACAGGTGCCAAACACTCATGGAGACTAGGGTATATTTTTATTTATTTATTACAAAATACAGCACTTACAAACAGGAGTAATTGAAAGCTCCTTCATTTGCAAAGACTCACCCTCTGGAGAAAGTAGCAGAGAATATAAATGGGCCACATAATAAAGAATGATTGCTTGTAAAAGTTAGCAATGTAAGCACTTTCAGCCCCATTCAATTAGAAGCCCGTAGCGGCATCGGCACACTTGCAAAGGCTGCTGGCTTGAAATTTAGCTTTGTTACAGAGCTATTAAATTGACCCATACCGCAAGTTACGGGCTGTAGGTGCAAACCTGTAAACCATTCTTGCGAACGTTGGATGTGCGGCCTTGAACATGATCAATTAGTCAAACCCGTAGTTATGGGTTTAGAGGGAGCCAATGGCAAATGAGATCGTCATCATTACGTCATTGAAAAATGGAGGTTAGATTTCAATTACAAGTTGCGCATTCCAGAAATAATGCAATATTAATAAATCAGTAAATATGAGGTTCTAGTCCATGCGAGGGCCATTATATGTATTAACACATTGATTGCCGGGTGTGATCGAACACAGAAATTAAACCGAAAATAAAAGTATTTTATATTGCAGATGTGCAGGCTTGAGAATGTTGCGCCATTCATTTTAATACCTAAGCTCACTTTCCCTTTGAAAGTACAGTAGTGTGTGTATATTTGCATTTACAGTGCTACGGATAGGACTTTAACCCCCTTGCACTTCCTCTCTAGTACCCGTTAGCTTTTTGGCTCCATTTGTGGGTTAAGGGTTTGAACGACAGTGGGTTCGTAGCAATTTAATAGAGATTTTCGAAGACAGTTTTAAAGTGTCTCACTCTCTGTCTGTTTTATTGCTTTATTTTGTTTAATACCATGTGTATAGCATTCCTTTTTATTCAGTACTTTCTAAAGACAAGTATATTGTTTTTTTTTTTATCTATTTTGTAGATATTTTTTGCGTCTAAAACATTCTGTTCTGGTGTAATTCTGTCTCTGTGTCTGATTCTGTATTATAAGGAAATGTCAGGGTATAAAGCCCCTTCTTACACCTGGACCTTCTCTTCTGTCACTTCCTTGCTCGCTTTCCTTATGTACACAAATCACAGCCTCAAGTTCCCCTTCATTTCCATTTATTCTGTGATACTTTGCATATTGGATCTGAGAAACAGTGAAACTACAAATATTAGAGGGACATAATATAAAGCGTCACTTGTAATATCCATCTGTCCATTAGAGAAGCACTGTATACCTCCCTACTTGGACTACATACATGCTTGCTTCTACTTTTATCAGAAATGACTATATTCTGCGTCTTCTGTCTGTTACCACGGAATACATGATGCCCCTCTCCCTAACTGCACCATATACATGATGCCCCTCTCCCTAACCGCACTATATACATGATGCCCCTCTCCCTAACCGCCCCATATACATGATGCCCCTCTCCCTAACCGCACCATATACATGATGCCCCTCTCCCTAACCGCACCCTATACATGATGCCCCTCTCCCTAACTGCACCATATACATGATGCCCCTCTCCCTAACCGCACCATATACATGATGCCCCTCTCCCTAACTGCACCATATACATGATGCCCCTCTCCCTAACTGCACCATATACATGATGCCCCTCTCCCTAACCGCACCATATACATGCTGCCCCTCTCTCTAACCGCACCATATACATGCTGCCCCTCTCCCTAACCGCACCATATACATGATGCCCCTCTCCCTAACCGCACCATATACATGATGCCCCTCTCCCTAACCGCACCATATACATGATGCCCCTCTCTCTAACTGCACCATATACATGATGCCCCTCTCTCTAACCGCACCATATACATGATGCCCCTCTCCCTAACCGCACCATATACATGCTGCCTCCTCCCCTGACAGTATCCTCTCTTCCACCTCTAAATTCTGCCCATTCTTCTTGCCAGCACAAAATACCTGCCCTCTCTTCTGCCTTCCAGCAACCAATCCATGCTGTAACCCCCCATCACCACCATTATATGGCAGAAGAGATGGTTAATTGAACCCTTTTCTTCTGAGTGGACACACCATGTCCCGCAGTTCCAGCAGTCCCCCCACATTGTTCCACAGTACCAGCACTTTGCTCCCCCTTCGTGTTTCCAGGCCCCATATTCTGCGCAAACATCATGTGACTGATGTTGATTTGCTTGAGAACAAATTAAATGTTTTAGACATTAATTGAATGTGTTAACATCTTCCAAGCTCCTGTAGTCCATCTCATTAATGCTGATCCAGGGAGGGGTATAAATAGCATCGCAGCTGCAGATAATCTCCAGGTCTGCTCATTCCTCAACCACCCAGATCTATACTGGGAATCTAAGCGAGCATGTGCTGAGCCTGGGTATAATGTGGGGACACCGCCTGATTTGGAGGGGGCACTGCCTGACACAGAGAGGGACACTCATCCCTCTCTCATCCTTCATATTCTCTCTCTCTGTCTCCCTTTGTGTGTGGGGGTGCTGTCTTGGACTAAATATTGGGGGGGGGGGTTGCTGTTATGAGCACTAAATATTTTTGGGGCTGTCATGCGAGTATAATGCAGCCTCAGGATATAAACTCCATGTATGCACCTGGTCCTCTGCAGTCTACGTTGGGGAAATGCTCAATTATTATTATTATTTGTCTTGTTCCAAAAAACATTGCATTTTTGGACACCGTACACTCTCTGGCAGACAAGCATGCCTGGATCAGACCCCTCTGATAACATCTGGGTATTTAGTTAGTGATGGTCCCCCACAGTGGTCCTGTGCTGGTGTCATATTATTGTATGTGGATTCTGCAGTCAGTGATTCCCAGACGGTATTCAGCGAGTCTCTGCTTTCCATGGTGTGTGAGTCCAAAGACTATTCCAGGAGGTTTTTAAAGTAACCTGGAAATTGATCCTGCTAAGAAGTGATTGGGTTCTGGGCTCTCTGCGTTTGTTTTGCAGTCTTGAGAGGGTTTTTATATAAGGTGACTTGTAGGCATTCTGCAAACATATCAGCCATCGCTGTCATAGGTAAAACATGCAATTTATCCAACTTTGAAAATGTGATGATCACTGGCTTTTGGGCCAAGGGTTGTAGTATTTCTGAAACAGCGCAGTTTGTGAACTGTTCAGGTGCTGCTGCGGTTAAAGTGTACTGTGACTGGACAAAGGGCACCATTGCGAATAAACGCAATGGAAACTGCACAGCACCATGTGCCAGTGATGTCAGAGGTAAACGTTGGCTGCAAAGGTGTGTGAGGGCCAACCGACATGCTCATCTCATGGACTGGACGGACTTTGACGTGTCAAGCGTGAAACCTCTGAGAACAAACACTTTGCAACCATTGTTGGAAGAACACAAGCTGGTGGCGGCAGTGTTATGGTCTGGGGAATGCTTTCTTGGCATTGTCTGGGTCCACTCATACCTCTAGAAGGCACTCCCTACCGATTTGGGTTATCTACCCATTCTTGCAGATCAAGTACACTCATACATGTTGACTATGTTCCCTGGAGGGGATGGGATCTTCCAGCAGGACAATACATGTCTTAAGGCCGAATTGTCCAGGAGTGGTTGGAGGAGCACGACGAAGACTTCCAAGTACTTCCCGGGCCTATAAATCATCGATCACCATGTTTGCCATATGGATCCTCCACCATAAACTCTTCAGAAGCTGTCAGACAAACTGCAGTCTGCATGGCTCCAGATACCCTTGCCAACTTTCCAGCATCTTATTGATTTATTACCACGCCGTCTAGCTGCTGTCAATGCGGTACACTGTGACTTGACTGTGTTTATTTATTTATTTATTTATTTATATATATATATATATATATATATATATATATACACAGTATCTCCTAAAAGTGAGTACACCCCTCACATATTTGTAAATATTTTATGATATCTTTTCATGTGACAACACTGAAGAAATGACCCTCTGCTACAATGTAAAGTAGTAAGTGTACAGCCTGTATAACAGTGTAAATTTGCTGTCCCCTCAAAATAACTCAGCACACAGCCATTAATGTCTAAACCGTTGGCAACAAAAGTGAGTACACCCCTAAGTAATTTTGAGGGACAGCAAATGTACACTGTTATACAGGCTGTGCACTTACTTCTTTACATTTTAGTAGAGTGTCATTTCTTCAGTGTTGTCACATGAAAAGATATAATAAAATATTTACAAAAATGTGAGGGGTTTAGGAATGAATATAGCAAGGGATTTAAAAATACTTGTGATTTGCCTGAACATTCATTTAGAAGAATGATCAGATTGTAAAAACTTTCAGAAGTTATCATGATTATTAACTTTTATTTATAAAGACACCAACATTTTTCTGTGTTTAACCCTTTCACTGGCCAAGGGCCCAGCTATGCATTGCTCTACCTTATAACAGTGAAAGGGTTAAAAATGGAAGACATAGAGTTTGCGAAGAGCCACATCCTCCTTGAGACTTTACTCTGATTCTTAACTTAAATGTCTGAACCTGGATCCCATTTACTGAGGACTTATTTCTGTCAATATTTTAATGTGTTATTTGGCTTCATATCAAAGCCTCATCCGTCCCTTAAACAAGCCATGGTGTTTGGGCAGCAGCCAGTTACCTCTGTGCCTGTCTGAGTCCAGCATCGCTGAGTGTACGTGCCAGGCCTAGGGAGCCAGGAAACTGCTGAGCCGGTTGCTGTCTGATTGAGCTATACTAGCAGATTAAAGCTGGTCTCTGAAGTGGCCCACCAAAGCTAAAAGATGGGAAGCTGCAGCAGGACCATTTCGGTGGCCCTTTAAGACTTCTTTTTTTTTTTTTTTCAAACACCTGCGCTTCCCAAGAAAGGGTAGATGCAGCTTTTAAGACAAAATAAATAAGTCTTTGTTTTTCTATAGTTTTACATTCTGCTGCAGTGATTATAACGCTGCGGCGCTTTAATGCAAAATTACACAAGCTGACGTCAGGATGGAAAATAAATGTAAATTTTAATTTGCTGGTGAATTTGCCAAAAACACTGGAAAGCCAAAAAAGACATCTACATAATGAATTCCGCTCATTAGCAAGAAAAATAACCATATTTGTTCCAAATGGGGAAGTTCCATTTAGTTTAGTGAAATAATAAAGTAATTTAATTACTAGCTAATAAATCGTTCATCTGTGTCCCGTAAACAAGAACACTGAAAATGGAGTGTACATTGTACTTGCCATTTATTTATAAGATAAATATATTTTGGCATATACACCTGTATCTTACCACTATAGTCCAGCAATTACAATATGGTTCTGGCAGGCAAAAAAGGAGAACAAATAAATCAATACAGCCTTCTATATTATTATACAGAATTATTATTTACTGTGGGCAACCATTGCATGATTTGGCATCAGAGCCTTTAAGACTGATGGCACTTTAATTTGTGCCTTTGAAAGCACTGGCACTAAGCATTGCCTAATTTCAAGTGAAGCAGCTGAATATAACTGCATGCAAGGTCCCCTCCCACCTGTAGAAGCTCATGAAGAGACCAAATATGGCTGCTCCCAATTCAGAATAAATGCAAACAATACATAACATGATACAGATGGTTTATTATGCCCATTTTTTTTTAAGTGAATAGTATAAATATAGAACTTTAGCGGCCCTTTTAATTCGTGGCATCTTATTTTAATTAATGTCATAGGTTATCTTTTTTTTATTTAATCAGGTCCTCTCCCCACATAAAGACATATGAAACTAATAGCATTGTATCCCCAAGGGAATTAATTGAAAAGTTGGCTTGTACTTTTAATATGTCACCACAAGGGGCAGTAGTTATTCAATTTTCAAGATGGCTATAACCAGTGTCTCCTAAAAATACATTTTTGGAGTGACCCCCTAAGAGCGAGTGTGGCATTTGTAAAGGTGTGCTATATTTTTATAGCGCTTTTAAAAATATATATATTCATGAAAAATTTGTGAATTCTAGTTTATAAATTGTACAGCAACAGAGAACTGCCTCCTCGTCCGTTATACAGTGGAGGGATTTGTGGGAAGATATTACCGTCTTTGGCTAAACCGAACCTCCCAACTGGCCCATTGATCACTTGACCCAACCCAACGTCATCTCAACTTATTTTATTGTAAACAAACTATTAGAAAGTCAAGATTTTAATACATTTTCATAAACTTTTGTGGTGGCCATTGTTTATTGTCTCTGGTGTGTAATTATTTACTGTCTGCTGACTTTAGAGTTTGCCTGATGACGTAGCTATTAAAATAATTATATTCATTTTAGATCTCTGTTAAAAAAAAAATTATTACTGGCAAAAAGCTACTCAAAACTCCCAATTGTTATTTGTTGTTGTTAAGTCCTTCAGTCGTGTCTGATTCTCGGTGACCATATGTACCTCAGCACGCCGGGCACATTTGTGTCTGGTTGTGCTTATCCATATGGTTATCTTGGCAAGGATACTGGGGTGAGTTGACAGTTCTTTCTCTAGTAGACCGCAATTTGTCTGACCTCTCTGCTATGACCTGCCCATCTTTGGGGACTCTACATGGTATAGCTCACAGCTTCATTGAGGTACACAAGCCCCTTCACTACAAGAAAGTAGAAATCCAGAAGGGGTTATACCCAATTGGTATACCATGTATTTAAAATATTATGTTTTAAAGGAGCTGCGCAGTCATGTATTTGAACAACTAGACTTAATAAAGAAAACGTTGAAATAAATAAATGTAATTTTGTTTGTCTTCCCACTTGGAGAGAGAACATAAAATACAAGTCTTATCGATATTAATTTATCTTTTAATTTGCGTTGATTTATTTTTGTGGGGTTTTTTTGTAAGAAAAAAAAACATTACATTAAGGGCTGATTTTATGTTTTACTACAAATATTTCAAGTTCTTCTTCAAAAGTGTAAAATACTGCAAAAAAAAGTATTAATAAAATATGGTATTAAGTATGTGAGATGATTAAGCCCTAATTCCTCCATTTTACGTAACATTTTACTTCACGTTTTGTTTACAAATACATTGTATTCAGTTTTGTTGCCGTGCTCTGCCATTCCTTTGGTTATCAACCCGATTTGTCAGTTGCTTGTAACTTTACTTTAGGATCACTTGGAAGCTTATTTACAGCTATAAGAGCTAATAAACAAGATTTGTTTGTTTTTATATGAAAGATAAATAATCAGAAATTTAGCTATTTTGCTCTAAAGATATAGGTCCTCATTCAATTACAAGCCCGCAGATTACGTGATACAGGCCGTATGTCTGCGGCCTTAAATTTTGCTACAATTATGGAGCGATTCAATTGGATAAGCCTGCAAGTTGCGGCCCGAAGTCCGAAACCGTAAACCATGCAATCATACGTAGCATTTCAGGGCGTGAACCAGGTCAATTAAGCAAGGCCGTAACTCCCTAGTCAGAAACAGCCAATAGAAAATGAGACCGTCATCATTACGTCCATATAAGATGGAGGTTACATGTCAATCAATTAGCGTTTAGAGGTCCGATATGCGATCAGACTTGCAAAATACAAAATAATAAAAATGAATGCCAATGCTGTTCTAGTCCATGTTGGTGGCCGAAATGAAATATAAGAAAAAATATTTCCTACTGCCAATTTGCGAGCTTGAGACTGTTGTGCAATTAATTCTAATGTCTTTCGTCGCTTTACCCGTCATTTACAGAGCAGTATTGAGTTTTTATTTGCATTTACAGTGCTACGGACATGTCTTTTATCCCTTTGCAGGTCCTATCTGGTAACTGTAGGATTTTCTCCTACATTTGCCGTTTATGGGTGTGCAAACATTTGCGGGCTTGGGGTATAGTAGCAATTGTATAGCGATTTCCTATTTTAGCGATCGTAAATCTTGCGCACGTGAATGATCAAAGGCTTAGATGGGTTGTAAGTTACAGTTGTAACAACCGCAGGGATTTTCAGCCCGTAACCCGAAGATCGTTTGCGGCTCGCAAAAGGATTGAATAGCAAATTAGCTTACATTACGGGCTCCCGTAAGCTTCAATTTCTTAATTGAATGAGGCTCTTAGGTGTCTCCTCCTCCCCTGCCCCTGATTTGTTAAATGATACAAAGTGGTAGACCTTCTGGGATCTGGAAATAATGGTATAAAAACACAGCGCTTTGCTTTTATGATCACTCCCCAATTTGCCCTTTTTACTTACAACAGTGTTCTGAATGTCAGGTTACATTTGAATTACAAAGTTAAATCCAGTGTGTCCGATCTCATTGTGAGTGATATTCGGATAATTATTAATCACATTTCCTTGTTTGTTTCGGACACTCGGTCCTCTGCTGCTCTGAGGATTTCCAGTGTATGAGACCTCCCAAAAGTGGCCTAATTTTAGATCTGGATGACTGACCTGTCACATTGTATCGGGGTCTCTGGGACCCCTGGGGGGTTTGCAGCTAAAGATTTCATCTATTGTCCAAATAATATTTGTCAAGCTATAATGTGATTTAAACTGCAGTAGCACCCAATCCAGTGCATGGACACGCGTGTCAGGAAAGTGTTTTGCTTTGTGTCCTCTGTGGAATTAATGTGTGTGGAAGTTCATCGGATCATCATTAACCACAGGAACATCCTTTTATGTATTATGTGTGGTTTGAATAATATATTTGCAGATGTTTGCAGGTTTCTAGGCAGACCGGCTAATGTGCTTTCAAATGGCTTTATTTATCGTGCTACGTAATATCCAATCATGTCTGTTCCTATATTACCTGAATTGTTATAACTTTCCCAGTGTTCCTGTGGAGATTTGTCACACTGATTGATTGTTTATATAGTTTTTATCCTCACCATTTGCCTTTAGCTCTACACCCTCAAATCACAAACCTGACAAATAATCTGTTAATGGGTCTTCTCTGATGTGAAGCTAAATGAAACAAATCCGTAATGGGCCACTATTATCATGTATTTAAAATTAACACATTAGAGGAACTAGACTTAGGAAACCTGTGTTTATCTGTAATTATGCTGCAGTGAGATCTACAATTCTGCTTTTATTCTGATCACTTACTGAAGTGGATAGGAAGTTTACAGGCAAATAAAGATTATATATCTGTCTATCTATATATCCTTCTATTTACTTCTATCTAGTTATCTATCGGTCTGTCTGTCTATCTTTATCAGCCTTTCTGTCTCTGTCTATCTACATGTCTATCTGTCTGCCTATCATATCTATCTATATATCCTTCTATTTGCTTATATCTATCACTCCGTCTGTCTGCCTGTCGTATCTATCTGTCTATTTTCCTCTTCTGCCTTTCTGTCTCTATCTAATATTTTCATTTTATTACTGGCAAACCATATTGTTCCTTCGTTTGTCCAATTTGTTTGTTAGTTAAGTCCCCTCCTCATCTCATTAAATAGCCCCCCTGTTTCCTGTCTATCTGCAGCTCGTACTTGAGCTGGAGGTGAGATGTTGGATAATTTCCCAGCTGGGGATTTTTTTTTTTTTTACCAAAAACCAGCTGTGGGATTGTAATACCCCACCTCCCCCAGCTGTGTGTCTGTAAGACCACCACCCCCCTATGTCTGACGCACTCTGAGCTGCTGCATCTGTGCAGGTTTCCAGGCTCATATATTGGTGCCAGACGCTGGGACACTGAGTGCTAAAGGGAAGTCCCTGTGAGATGGATGGGAGTCATGTGCTGACTTCAGCAGATATTCAGGGGTCACTTAGTATGAGATGGTCAAGCACCAGGTGTCCAGACACTTGGGAAAAATATAATATTTAGCTTTTATTTTATTTTTAATATATGCTCATTTAAATGGGTCACCGACATGATGTCTGGTTTCTGTGGATCATGGTGATAACACATCCCAAGAAACTCTGTTTTTGTTATCAGAGTTTAAATGACTGTCTGTGCAGATAATTCCCTGTTAATGAAATATATTACTGTTATATAATGTGTATCATGTAATAATAATAATAAGATTATTATATGATAAGCAAAGCTATGATGTCGCCCGCTCTCTTCTCACAGCTATTTATATGAGATTAGACTCTGCAGGACACAGACAGTTTTGGGCTTTTCAGTACATACGGGAAAGTCATTCAGCTTTTTACAGTCTGAGGGGCCCAGCTGCCTCTTGCCAAAAATGAAATATATGCTTAACTTATTCACTGCCAGAGACCCTGACAATGTTAGTCTGGATATTCAGAGTTCAGCACAAAGTATTCATGCTAGTTGAAGGGAGATTGCCCCTTTAAATCTATCCTGCTTTTTATAGAAGCCTACATGGATCTTCATTTGTTTTTTTATAATGGTTTAAATCTGCTCTTTGGAAATTGTGCTCGATAAGTATTTGAGCTCTTCAAGTGCCATTAAATCTCCTTTACTGGTTACAATGTTGCAATGTTACAATGTTGCAATGAAATCTTCTAGCACCCCCTTCTATCTGAGATTCAGGGGTAATATTTATCATTAGTTTCTTGTTTCTTCTCCCCCTACAGGGCCGCAGCTGGATAGTTAAACGGAGTTATGAAGATTTTCGGGTCCTGGACAAGCACCTTCACCTGTGCATATATGACCGGCGCTTCTCTCAGCTCTCAGAGCTGCCCCGGTCCGACTCCGTGAAGGACAGTCCAGAGGTACAGAGACCTCACTCAATACACCTCCTGCAGATTTATTTATTGCTATATAATTTTACATCTTACATGCATTCCAAAAAAGAAAAATCTGATAGGTTACAAGTTTTTAATTAAATGGTTATTTTCTAATGTATTTAAATCCCTTTTGAAATAAGTTAAGTATTGTAATTATATCTAAAGACTGTCATGTAAATTGCACATCAAATTATCAATAACTTAATTGAATTCAACCCTCTTCTTTTCTTTAAATTTTGTATTCAAAATCGACATATCCTGATCTTCAATATATTTGTCATGTTATATACCATCTAAAAAGTAATTTATAGGAGTTTTCTCTTTATATATGTGCAGATCAAGCTCTTTCTTTACCTTCCTATATCTTCCTCTGACTATTAACCATAATCTCCATCTGTAAATCTTTCCCAATATGTATAAGTTTTATTAGTCTTTGTATACAATTTATAGAGCTCCATGACTGGTGCAGTGCCTGGGCACACCCTATTTGGACCTAGTCAGGAGTAGGTCCTAGTTTTCTTCAAAATGTAGTTTACAAGAACTTTCAGACTATTCCGTTTTTAAGTAAAGGAAGCTTTTGTAATTTTTTAAATGTTCTACTTTAAATTCAAGATGGAAAATGGCGGGGGGGGGGTCCATTATTTTTAGAAATGTTCTCAACAGGATCTGCTCATACAGATAGATGTAGCAGACGTGCTATCTGCCCTAGATACAGTTAATTATTTTTTTTTATTTATCCTCAGCTGGTCACACAGATGCTGATGGCTTACCTGTCACGGCTCTCGGCCATCGCTGGAAACAAGATCAATTGTGGACCAGCCCTGACGTGGATGGAGGTATGTGGGCGCCTGTTCAGTGGGGAAACGTTTGGCGCCTGTTCAGTGGGGGACCCGTGGGGCGCCTGTTCAGTAGAGGGGACCCGTGGGGCGCCTGTTCAGTAGAGGGGACCCGTGGGGCGCCTGTTCAGTAGAGGGGACCCGTGGGGCGCCTGTTCAGTAGAGGGGACCCGTGGGGCGCCTGTTCAGTAGAGGGGACCCGTGGGGCGCCTGTTCAGTAGAGGGGACCCGTGGGGCGCCTGTTCAGTAGAGGGGACCCGTGGGGCGCCTGTTCAGTAGAGGGGACCCGTGGGGCGCCTGTTCAGTAGAGGGGACCCGTGGGGCGCCTGTTCAGTAGAGGGGACCCGTGGGGCGCCTGTTCAGTAGAGGGGACCCGTGTGGCGCCTGTTCAGTAGAGGGGACCCGTGTGGCGCCTGTTCAGTAGAGGGGACCCGTGTGGCGCCTGTTCAGTAGAGGGGACCCGTGTGGCGCCTGTTCAGTAGAGGGGACCCGTGTGGCGCCTGTTCAGTAGAGGGGACCCGTGTGGCGCCTGTTCAGTAGAGGGGACCCGTGTGGCGCCTGTTCAGTAGAGGGGACCCGTGGGGCGCCTGTTCAGTAGAGGGGACCCGTGTGGCGCCTGTTCAGTAGAGGGGACCCGTGTGGCGCCTGTTCAGTAGAGGGGACCCGTGTGGCGCCTGTTCAGTAGAGGGGACCCGTGTGGCGCCTGTTCAGTAGAGGGGACCCGCGGGGCGCCTGTTCAGTAGAGGGGACCCGCGGGGCGCCTGTTCAGTAGAGGGGACCCGCGGGGCGCCTGTTCAGTAGAGGGGACCCGCGGGGCGCCTGTTCAGTAGAGGGGACCCGCGGGGCGCCTGTTCAGTAGAGGGGACCCGCGGGGCGCCTGTTCAGTAGAGGGGACCCGCGGGGCGCCTGTTCAGTAGAGGGGACCCGCGGGGCGCCTGTTCAGTAGAGGGGACCCGCGGGGCGCCTGTTCAGTAGAGGGGACCCGCGGGGCGCCTGTTCAGTAGAGGGGACCCGCGGGGCGCCTGTTCAGTAGAGGGGACCCGCGGGGCGCCTGTTCAGTAGAGGGGACCCGCGGGGCGCCTGTTCAGTAGAGGGGACCCGCGGGGCGCCTGTTCAGTAGAGGGGACCCGCGGGGCGCCTGTTCAGTAGAGGGGACCCGCGGGGCGCCTGTTCAGTAGAGGGGACCCGCGGGGCGCCTGTTCAGTAGAGGGGACCCGCGGGGCGCCTGTTCAGTAGAGGGGACCCGCGGGGAGCCTGTTCAGTAGAGGGGACCCGCGGGGCGCCTGTTCAGTAGAGGGGACCCGCGGGGCGCCTGTTCAGTAGAGGGGACCCGCGGGGCGCCTGTTCAGTAGAGGGGACCCGCGGGGCGCCTGTTCAGTAGAGGGGACCCGCGGGGCGCCTGTTCAGTAGAGGGGACCCGCGGGGCGCCTGTTCAGTTGAGTGGCAATTCAGGGGGTGTTGGTTCAATGGGGGCTCATGCAGTGTTTATTGCTGTAGATACTAAACTCTTCAGTGCTATAACATGATACCTTGCAGGGGATTTATATTCATTGATACTACTCTGCACCAACAAGTGGAGCAGTTAAAATCCAGTAGAATAAGTGTAAGGATGTTTAGGCTTGAAGCTAGGGGAGTCGGAGGATGGGGGAGAGACGCAGGGGAGTCGGAGGATGGGGGAGAGACGCAGGGGAGTCGGAGGATGGGGGAGAGACGCAGGGGAGTCGGAGGATGGGGGAGAGACGCAGGGGAGTCGGAGGATGGGGGAGAGACGCAGGGGAGTCGGAGGATGGGGGAGAGACGCAGGGGAGTCGGAGGATGGGGGAGAGACGCAGGGGAGTCGGAGGATGGGGGAGAGACGCAGGGGAGTCGGAGGATGGGGGAGAGACGCAGGGGAGTCGGAGGATGGGGGAGAGACGCAGGGGAAAGAGAGGAGGAGGGGAGAGAGACGCAGGGGAAAGAGAGGAGGAGGGGCGAGAGACGCAGGGGAAAGAGAGGAGGAGGGGAGAGAGACGCAGGGGAAAGAGAGGAGGAGGGGAGAGACACGCAGGGGAAAGAGAGGAGGAGGGGAGAGAGACGCAGGGGAAAGAGAGGAGGAGGGGAAAGAGACACAGGGGAAAGAGAGGAGGAGGGGAGAGAGACGCAGGGGAAAGAGAGGAGGAGGGGAGAGAGACACAGGGGAAAGAGAGGAGGAGGGGAGAGAGACACAGGGGAAAGAGAGGAGGAGGGGAGAGAGACACAGGGGAAAGAGAGGAGGAGGGAAGAGAGACACAGGGGAAAGAGAGGAGGAGGGGAGAGAGACACAGGGGAAAGAGAGGAGGAGGGGAGAGAGACACAGGGGAAAGAGAGGAGGAGGGGAGAGAGACACAGGGGAAAGAGAGGAGGAGGGGAGAGAGACACAGGGGAAAGAGAGGAGGAGGGGAGAGAGACACAGGGGAAAGAGAGGAGGAGGGGAGAGAGACACAGGGGAAAGAGAGGAGGAGGGGAGAGAGACACAGGGGAAAGAGAGGAGGAGGGGAGAGAGACACAGGGGAAAGAGAGGAGGAGGGAGACACACAGGGGTGGGAGAGGAAGGGTGAAACCCAGAGGAGGGGAGGAGACACACAGGGGTGGGGGAGAAGGGGGGGGGACACAGAGGAGGGGAGGAGACACACAGGGGTGGGGGAGAAGGGGGGGGGAGACACAGAGGCGGGAGAGGGGGGGGGGGACACAAATGCACTCATAGCAAAGCCAGTAAAGTAGAGGGGGAGAGGCTCCCATTGTGTGGCAAACAGCATTGCCAGGCTTCAAATTTTATTGCCGTCATTTTTGACGGGCAAGTCGCTAGTATATATATAATGCAGTGTTAATTTTTCTCTCAAACAGATGTTTATATATTCTCTGAACTGCAGAATTACATTTCCCTTTTTTTTATTGCCCGTTATTATTTCTAGTTCTTTAAAACAGAGTCCAGAAATTCTGGGACTGCTAAACCTTGAATCAAACCCCAGCCTGTCCAGTACCCACAGCCCTTAGGGCGGTCAGTGGCTTATGAGTAACCAGGAAAGATCCCACAGGCAGCACTGCATTGCTCGTTTCTTAAATATACAGTATGTTTTTACAAATCTATTTTATATGAACAAAATTGTCACTGTTCTGTATATTTTGCTTATGAAATTTTAGGAAGTAGTGCTACAGGATGCTATGGTGCAGCAGAAGTTCCGACTATAGGATAGTTTAGGTCTAGTGGTAATGATAAATAAAATGTTATTGGAATTGCATTTTCCTACAGTAAGTGTAAATTGTAGTTTGCAATTTTTCCTGTCCACCAACCTTCTGGGCCACCAACTAATTACAGTCTGATATATTTAGCAAATTAGAGATCATTGTCAATAACTGCTAATTAACCTTTGGGTCTCTGTATCTGTTGTCTTCAGTGTAAAGCCATGTTAAAAATTAGACTGGGCATGCTCAGGCCACTAGGATTAATTAGGCTGATTAGATTAATTACTCCCCATGGTCTTTGCTTTCCCAGCCTTTTTTTTCTTTTCTTTTTTTTTTTTAACATTGGTTTACATTTGAAGACAGTATATTTAGAGCCCCAGGGTGTAACTTGAGATTGTTGACAATAATCTCTCCATCACCAATAAATTCCAGATTGAGGATCAAAAAGACTTTATTAACAAGTAAAAATATATAGTCACTCATTCCTACCAATACTCTGCAACAGTGTTCTACAGATGCATATAAATATATTAAATAATTAAGAGCTGTATCTCTGGTCTTTTCTAGATCGATAACAAAGGGAATCACTTGCTTGTCCATGAAGAATCGTCCATCAATGTCCCAGCTATCGCTGCCGCCCATGTCATAAAGCGCTACAATGCTCAGGCCCCAGATGAGCTCTCCTTTGAGGTACCTCATTTTTAAAAGGGACACAGTGGACAACCATAACTTGCCTTCTTCTACATTCTGCAAGACGCCAGTTTTAATCCTATAATGGTTGTGACAGAGACCCATATAACCAGTGGTATTATGATTCACCAAGTGTGGCAAATGTGAGGGGCTTAAGAACACTGAGACGGAACTGATTTACGACAAGTTTCACCTAAATCATTTTATTATATCCTATAAAATAAATCGTAATATACCAGGTAATGTAGTACTATAACTTATTATTATTAAAGTAAAACCAGAAACAAACTATGTGTTATAGTTACCAGGCTACATGGACTAATGAGAATACAATGGTATGGTCAAGCACTCTGCTGGAAACTTCCATTTCATCCAGATGATCCCCAAAGCAAGACAAACAGCTCTTATTTTGCTTAAACTGTTCTTTCTCTATGGGCAGGGCAACACCCTTCCTTTCCTGCAATTTTAATCTCTGCAGGACTTGCTTGTGACCAGGTCTATCAAATGCACCCATGATATCTACCGATAGATTAAACCAAGCCTACCTATAGGTGAAGCCTGATTTATATGCTAAGAATTCACTAATAATGCTACTCCCTTTTATATTCAAGGGAAATACAGACCAGGGAGAGAGAGGGGGAGTTCTTCATCACAGCTGCATTTTCTCTCATCTCTGCTCTAATATTTCTAATTCATTTATCCCTTTTTTCAACATACAGTCAAGTTGCGAAATGACATGTTACTTATTGCATTAAACAGATTTGTACAATTTATCTGGACCATTTACAAATCGGCAAAAGCATAGGACAGAAATAGGCTGAAATTACTCATAAAACACAAACACAGACAAAAAATACAAACTTAATATCATGAACAGAAAATAAATGACCAACATCCCGTTCTGTGAGAAGAAGAATCTGGAAAACATTATTTACATAAATATACTTATTTCCTTTAGCTGTTCACGTATTTTCTTTACTAACAAGGATATTTGTCAAACTCTCCAGTTGTACAACATTAATTAAAAAAACTGCTGTGATCAGCAAGATATCAGCATTTTTTTATAATTGTGATGCCAATTTTGTTCCTATGTGCTGCCCCAGCCTTAGAGCAACAATGGTCTGATAAATAGCCCCATATACACCCCCACCATAGCCCTCTCTTATGATTCTGATTCGCCATAGCCCCCTTCTTATGCATTACCCATAGCCCCCTTCTTATGCATTACCCATTGCCCCCTTCTTATGCATTACCCATAGCCCCCTTCTTATGCATTACCCATAGCCCCCTTCTTATGCATTACCCATAGCCCCCTTCTTATGCATTACCCATAGCCCCCTTCTTATGCATTACCCATAGCCCTCTTTTTCATTTTCCCCACAGCCTCATTTTTATGCATTCCACTTAGCCTCTTATTACGCATTCCCCATTTGAACGAGAATGTTCTATACATACGAAATACTTGTTTTTGCATGAAAAACTAATGATTTTAATGTGTCACAGCACTGGTCCCAGAAATGGAAAGTAAACATTTAATAAATAAATTTATATTTGTCACTGGTGGTTGTTGTTTAAATAAAAAAAATAAAAAAAAGTTTAAGTGTTAAATCACACTTAACAAATATGTTTAACAATGCCCAGCTGTAATTATATGTATTTATATGTGTACTTTCCATTTCTGCAATACCTGAACCTTTTCTGTGTCTACTCTGACTTGTAACTGGAAATCATTGTAAATAGGTAACAAACTAAAGGGTGTTTAACATTTTGCCCATTATCTACTTTAAGTTTTTAAATGCCATCCTGTAAATATCGGACTACAGTGTTGTCTTAAAGGGATCTTTCTGTTGTGCCATAAAGTGAGTGGGCCAGATTTATTAAAGGGTGAAGTATTAAGAATAATAACATTCTTCAAGTTTTCCTGATTCCTTTGGGCAATACCTGCTGAATCCCCACAAAGCAATGTGTTTAAGTCTAGTAAATAGCAATATGTAAAAACTTGAGATCACTCATTATTTATGTGATATAAATAATAAATCACATCTGCAGTTACATAAGGTAATTAATGTATATATCAGTATTTATTGTGCACCCCACCCTTATGTTACTTTTTCTTTTCAGGTGGGAGATATTGTGTCTGTTATCGATATGCCGCCAAAAGAACTGACCACCTGGTGGAGGGGGAAGCATGGATTCCAGGTAGGTGGATCAGAAAGTCCTGCTGTTCTCAATAGCACAGGCATCTGCTAGATAAACTGGATAATTTGAAGTGGGGGCAGCCATGAATTGCCTTATTCACATGATTTATCACATCCATAATAAGCAATGCATTTGCCTCCCCATTAAGTGTTGCTAGTAACACTTGTATGCAATAACTTTGCTCATTGTGTTTTTATGGCATGTCTGGCTTAAGCAAAAGCCAGTCCTGGAGATTTATAAAGATTGTAGGTAAAGGAATAGGCAGGCCAGATGGCCTTTCTGATTACTATCTGAGTTACTTTTTCTATTGAGTTGTGGTCCCAACAAGTCGCTCTCTGGTTGCTACAGTACACACTGTATATGTAATTTACCCTAGTATGGAGTGGTGAGAGTTTGCAGTTTAGGTAACACAGACTACGTTGAGAGCTTGTACATATAGTAGGTCAGATCTCATTGGAGACCCCACTGTACAAGGAGGTGATGGTGTCTACTGTAGGTGTGACCTATGACCCTTCCTGCCCCTACAGATCACTGGGATGTGATAAGTCATCTGACTACTTGCTAACATTATGTCTTTTGTCATTACAGGTGGGTTTCTTCCCCAGTGAATGTGTGGAGTTAATCAATGACAAGGTCCCTCAATCAATGACCAATTCTGTGCCCAAACCAGGTAGGTAGCCTCAGCGCTCCCCACTCCCATTGGCTCCATGTTCTCTGTGTCTTTCTCTAACATCATGTGATGTCTCTAATTTTACATCTCTGTCATTGTTCTGTCTTTTTATTCCCTCCTCTCTAGCTACTAATCCTAAGTCCTGTAGAGATAGACACCTCAAAACTTATGTACAATGTAAAGCCAAAGTATGGTGGGGCTCAAACCCAAACAGCAAATATATAATAATATCATTGGGTCCTCTTGTTTCTTTTTGATGGGTCTGGGGCAGCTCATTGGAAGTGGACCCCAACTAGAGCCCCTTGAAAGTCAAGTCCAACCCAGAGTTGTTTGAGGTGGCAGAAACACAAATTAAATGCAATTTAATTATTCAAATAATGGTGTAAAAGAAAATATATTGGATTTCAAAGATGATTTATTCTGATCCACATGAACGAACTGGACAGATACGAACTGGATTAGATGGACAGTAGATTAAAATTGAGAAATGGTTAAAATAAAAGTTTTCTGAAAAAACTCTAAAGATCCTTTTTTTTTTTCCCGCTGGTTCTTCTTCCAGACGGCTTCTCTACCTAATATCTCTTTGTTTTGCTTGTTTCTAAGTGACTTCTTATCTAAAATATCTTATATTGTATGACATTGTATTACACTGTATTACATTATACTATATTATATTATACTACATTACATTATATTATATTACATTACATTACATTGTGTTCATTTACAAGGCACGAACCGCAAAGACTGTTCATGGCAAGTTTTATAAACTTTAAATTAAAATCCATTTGTAAAAAGCAAAACAAAGAGATGTAGAAGGAAAAGCTAAACAGCACACAATATCTAAAAAATATATATATATATGAATATATAAGACAGAGCAATGGGTAATGTCTTATATCAGTGGTAGGGCACCCCGATTTTAAGGCATCTGACAAATGCGTGCCGACGCATGCACGCACACACAAAAGCGCGCCGGTCAATAGCACACCCCAACATCAGCACAACAAATGTGTGCCCTCGGGTATCCAGATCCCTTCACATCTCTCCCTCTTATATTGGCAGATCATGCAGAAAAAAATCCCCAACAAGGACCATTACAATTATTGTATTCACTGTCAAAATGAAGCACAACTGATTGGGGTAGCACAACACCCACATTTCATTACAAAGTGAATAGACAGGCTTGACACATAAATCCTGCGCTCTTGTATAAACAGGCAGCAAGCAAAACCCCATGCCAACAATACAGAGCTTCATGTAGTAATGCACCGAGAATCAAGGTAACCCATCACTGGATGGAAACCCCGTGTTATGGCTGTTCTTGCACATGGGAGATTTGCAGTAAAGCTCTATTCTAAAGTATCTACTCTAAAAATAACTATCCAAACTTAAGACACAATATATAATACATGTTTTTTTAGGTAACTGAGGGCAAAATACCCCCTGTGTGTGTGTCTGTCACCTGTGTCCCCTGTCCCCCTGTGTGTGTCAACTATGTCCCCTGTGTGTGTGTGTGTGTCACCTCTGCCAGCTGTGTGTGTCTGTCACCTGTGGCCCCTCTAGCCCTAATACCCCATAACCCTAACACCACCTTACCTGTAGTCTGGCCCAGCAGCCCCCACATGCAATTGTTGGCGAGCGCAGTAGTCAGTGCGCACATCCGTCGGCACACTGTTGACGGCATGCTTTTGGCGCGCACTGTTTTTTCGGGGGAACCCAATGGTAGTCGCCCTCGAATCTCATACATTTTTGCTGTTTGTTGTGCACAAGTGGGTAAATCCAAATGAGTCCGGCTGTGATTGTGATCAAATCCTTACATCCTTACCAGTATTCTTTAGCCCTGTGCAACACATAGTAATGATAACAGACAGCCTTATTAAATTGCGATTCTGCAAATTTGAACAGGGCTCTATATAAGCACAGAGCATTTTTTTTTACAGAAGTTTTTAGTTAGTGAACTTCTATCCAAAAGCAAGGTCTTCACTAACTAAACATTTCTGTAAAAAAAATATGTTGTGTGCTTATATAGAGCCCTGTTCAATTGGCCGAATTGCAATTTAATAAGGCTGAGAATGTTTTGTCACTGATACAAAACCTATTTACAAACTTATATTATATTTCATTTTATCACATAACAGAACAACCTATGTGTTTTTTTTTTTTTTATATATATAGGGGTCTATAGAGGGACATTAGTATTGACCTTTATCTGCTGCTGTACATCTAAGCACTTACTGGCGTTGTTGCATTTTTTTGACTATTTTTCAGCAGTGAATAAGTAATTCTTGAAAAGATGAAGGAGAGGGTTTGTCATTTAAAATAGAGCGTGTCTGATTGGTCCTGCTCAGCATGTTGTTACGTTTTACTGATACATTAATATTCACAAATAACAAAAATCTCACCAGCTGAGGGAAATGGGAATTTGGACTGAAGAAATGTATATTGAGCTGCAACTTTCCTTTCCCTTTAATGTTTTATGTTTTTGTTCTCAAGTCTCTTGTGCATCCTCATTTTATTTATTAATTAATTAATTTATTTCATGTTCACTTGTCCATGTCTCTCCCTCTGTGACCTGGCTCAAACACTTGACCTTACCATACCTGATCCCTGTAACAGGAAAGCGACCAATCAGAGGACAGAACAGACAGTGACGGTGTATTTAGTTTGTTGTGTTGAGTAATGATGGCGCCACCTTCCTGTCAGGCTAGCTCACTTCATTTTCTACTTAAAGAGCAGGAAATAACAAAATACTCTTCTGGCTGTTGGTAAGAATTGTCCAGGGATTTGGGACCTTCCAACTTTCTACTATGCATTTAAAAGAGCTTGTATTAAAGGCCTTGTGAAGTTTTAGGATAAATAACTAAAACCATAATCTAAAACATGTTATTAAATAAAACTTAATTTTAGCAGACCCCGGTTATGCCTGGAAGCTTCCATTTTGGACCTCTAGACCCCTACTTGTGTGCTTGGAGTCTGAGGTGGAGTGTGCTGCCTTTTTGTTCTATTCAGCAGGGGATGAAAGCTGAAATGTGTTTCATTTATACTTTTTTAATACAGAAAATTCAGACACTTTTAGTTATAGGACAATGAACCCACATACAGTGGTATTAGCCATGAAAAGATGGCCATATATTACAAATAGAAAAAAGCTCTTTTAATTGCATAGTATATGTTGTGTGACTTCTGTGGGACCTTTTGAGACATTTTGACTAACTGAGAATCCAGCCTCCCTACTTTGCACATAAGTGTGTCAGACTCTGCCCCACTCTAGCCCATCACCTTGCCAGACGCTACAGACTAACGCACTTTTCTGCTGGGCTAAGTATGGGGCTATGGAATCATTACAGATCTGCTTTGCTTGTTCGCTTTTTTAATCCTTTTTTTTCTGTTTTCGTTGTGATCTGTTCCCCTCCAGTCTCCCCCGCGCACGGAATGAGGCCGGCCTCCTGGAGCTACTTCCCCCCCTGTACGGTTCCATGTATCTGTCATCTCTCACTCTCTCACTCTTGCCATTTCTCTCTTTCTCCCTCTCTCTAGCTTCTCACTCCTTTTTTCTCCCTTTTTGTTCTCTCCTTTTTTTTTCTCTCTCCTCTCTCTCTCTCTCTCTCTCTCTCCTCTCTCTCTCCTCTCTTCTTACTCCCTCTCTCTCTTCTCTCTCCCTCTCTTCTCTCTCCCTCTCTCTCTCTTCTCTATCCCTCTCTCTCTCTTCTCTCTCGCTCTCTCTTCTCTCTCCCTCGCTCTCTCTTCTCTCTCCCTCGCTCTCTCCCTCGCTCTCTCTTCTCTCTCCCTCGCTCTCTCTTCTCTCTCCCTCGCTCTCTCTTCTCTCTCTCTCGCTCTCTCTTCTCTCTCCCTCTCTCTTTCTTCTCTCTCCCTCTCTCTTTCTTCTCTCTCCCTCTCTCTTTCTTCTCTCTCCCTCTCTCTTTCTTCTCTCTCCCTCTCTCTCTCCTCTCTCTCCCTCTCTCTCTTCCCTCTCTCTCTCTCCTCTCTCTCCTCTCTCTCTCTCCTCTCTCTCTCTTCTCTATCCCTCTCTCCTCTCTCTTCTCTCTCCCTCTCTCCTCTCTCTCTCTCTCTCTCCCTCTCTCTCCTTACTCCCTCTCTCTCCTTACTCCCTCTCTCTCCTTACTCTCTCTCTCTCCTTACTCTCTCTCTCTCTCTCCTTACTCTCTCTCTCTCTCTCTCTCCTTACTCTCTCTCTCTCTCCTTACTCTCTCTCTCTCTCTCTCTCCTTACTCTCTCTCTCTCTCTCTCTCTCTCTCCTTACTCTCTCTCTCTCTCTCTCTCCTTACTCTCTCTCTCTCTCTCTCCTTACTCTCTCTCTCTCCTTACTCTCTCTCTCTCCTTACTCTCTCTCTCACTCTCATGCATGTGCTGCAAATAATGGGTAAGAGCATCGCCAGGGTTGTGCATGGCCCACATGAAGGGACACAAACATAGCAGAAAATAAAGGAAAGGGACACAGAAAAGTCAGATTAACTAATGTATTTTTTTTTTATTATTAAATGGCAGCTCCATGCGTGACTATAGCTCCACTTCCAGCCAGTTTCTCTATCTAGCCATCTAGTTTGCTCCTGTTGATTGACCAGGCACCATGATGTTTGGGCCTATTCCCAGCATGCACTTTTTCTTGCTCACTGAGGACTAAATGACCCTATGACAATTTTTTTGTAGCCTCTATTACTTTATATATATATATATATATATATATATATATATATATATATATATATATATATATATATATTCCAAGTAATAAGTAATGTAATAATTATTATTTATTACTTGGTCAATTTAATTATTTTCTCACCAGATTGGACTAATTACATATTTAGTAGTACTATATACAGCCCTGGTTAGTTATATGTAAATATATGGTGCAGGGAGCCACCATTGCAGTATCTGATTCGCTGCTTTGCAGATGATTACTTCTTCTTCTTTGGCCATTATCAAGGCTAGTTATTCACAAGTATGTGTTTATTAATTAATATGGGTACTACAGTGGTCACTTGGTCAGTTTCAGAAATCAACCTACTTAAATACGGCTATTTAACTGACAGTGGTCATGCAGTAATAGGACTGCCATGTAATACCTTAAAATTAATTCGTTACGGATTCTAATGTTGCTTAATCACCATTATGCCCATTATTTACACTAGTTGTTTAGCACAGTTTAGGGTAAATTTGTCCTTTTCTGTGTCCCTTTTACAAGCACAATATCTACTAAACTGTTTGATATCTTAATGATCATAGGTGCTTGTAGATACTGTATCTTCATCCACATGAGCACATACTACTAGAGAATCTATATAATGTAGCTTCATATTTAAATCCCTTATTTATAAGGGAACACTGACATGTACAAGAGTAACTATTTTTGGGGGGAAATATATTTCTGGAAATAAATATAAAATATGAAAATAATATTAAAGAAAATAATTTACAAATACCACTGTAGTAATAATATATTATCGTGTTAGTATTTAATTTATATATTCAACCCACATATTTATTGGGGGGGCAAATTCAATTCAAGTATTAATGTGTTAACTGCTGTGCACTATATAACCTTTCTGCCCTGCTCTGTGCCACACTCACTCCCGTCCTAATCTCTTCCCTCTCCCCTCCCATAATAAATACAGATTTGGAGATGGATAGTGTAAGGCCGTACCCGGCGCGCTATACTGAGGGTCTGAGTCCCTGCCAGCTAAGTTCAGGTACCCTCCATGTGCATCATTGTATCTGTCCTAACCAGGCCCTGTCTGCTCGAGTCCTCGGGGAGGTGCTGTGAGGTGTAATAAATTGCACACTTAGTGTTATTACATTATTAAAGAGATTTGTGAGCCCTGTAGAAAAATCCAATCTATTGAGTTATTTAGTGTTAAAATCATTTAGATAACTTACATTGAGTGTTTAAAAAAAAAAAAAAAAAAAAAATGGAAACCCTCTGACTGTGTCTGTATAGAGCATCTAGTGTTATGGAATCTGCTAACTTATAATATTAATAATACAGTAATATATAATTATAAATGGTATAGTAATAATAATAATAATAATAATATTTATTATTATTATTATTAGTCTCAACTGATGCAGTGACCGAGCATCTGATTGGCTGACCGATTCTGAACATATTTGGCACTGTCCAGTTACTGCTGATAAATATAAAGTAAATCATTTCAGATATATTTTGTAACAATGTAACTTTATCACTGTTACTCATTACTGAGGATTTTTTCAAGGGCTGAAGAATCTCTTTATATTGTTGTGAAGTGTAACCTTATAGGTTAGAACAAGAACTTTATCAGTTGAATGTTATTTAAGAAATTCATTTGCATACAGTAAATGTGTAATATCTATGTTGGTTATGCTTTCTGATCCCACCTTGGCCCTTGCTGTTATGTTTGTGCTAATTACTAATGATTGCTAATTACGCTTTCACTGCTGCGACCTGGGTTGATTCCAGTCAGGGAACCAAGAGGTCACAGCACCCTCAAGCCAAGCAGGGTTGGGCCTGGTCAGTACTTGGATGGGAGACCACCTAGGAATACCAGGAGCTGTGTGCTGTGGCCCACTGGAAAAGGAACTGGCAATGCATGACCATGGACATAAAAATGTGCCTGGTGTGTTACAGTCCATGAGGTCACAGAAAGTCAGAAACAACTAAATGACAAAACAACAAGCATTATCAGACTCTCCTAAGAGTAATTATCAAACATTAGTAATTGTGTTTTGGCATAGAGATGAAAGCAAAGGCAGAGCAGAAATGCTGACTGGCAAAAATGACAAACTTCAAATTTTATTTATTTTTTATTATTTTTTAATAGCATTCAGTTGATTGTTTGTGTTATTACATATAGTTTTACATTATACATTTTTTGCCGTGTCCCTTTTAACTTTTTGTTTTGAACAGAACAGGGGTTTTATTTATACCAACAATATTTTCTTAAAATGTAAATTATCCTACAAACCGTGTGCTGAAGTCTCAATGCAGAACTTGCAGTTAATTATATATTTCCCCACTGGACTCAGGGCAGGGTCTGGGAGCCTAACACTGTTTGTAGTGTAGAGTTTTACTAACAAACAACCCCAGGGAGGGGGCAGAGATCTGTCAAGCACTGCCCCTCCACTTGGCCTCGCAGCCTAAGGACAGGTCATAACTGGGGGTTGTTACATGTGTCTGTCCATCTGGACCTCGGACTTCTCCTTTGTATGTATATTTTTGACAAATGTCTATAGGTGTGTACCAGACTCGTAATGACTGTGAGATTCCTGTATTCATGTTCAAGCACCACCTCAGGAAGTAGATCACTGGAAATTAAAATGGTAGATTGGATATAAACATAATAATTGAGGGTGTTTTTTTTTTTTATATTAAAAACACATTGCCTACTTTTAAGTCTTGTTCTTCAGAAGCAGCTATATATTATTTCTTAGCACAGTGCTCCTTTAAAGGACACATATGAACCTGCTAAATAAGAGCAGTAGGTGGGCAAGACATTAACTGAATAATATTACCGAAGCGATACAGTATTTACATTTTTGTATCTGTCATCACATATAATTGATTTAAAAGAGCAGGTTCTAAATATTACAAATGTTTTTATCTGCCTGAATGCAGCAAGAGTTAAGCATTGTGCTTTTAATCAGGGTACAAACTGCATTTGGAACAAAGAACTTGAAAAATGTGTTTATATCAAGTACAGCCAGTAGGGGATGCAAATTGTTTCTCCATAGACCACCATAACTCAGCTGGTGCAAACCCCAGACAAATGCTAATTATAATTAGACTTCGTAAGCAGATTGTTGGAGAAAAGGGACCTTGCGTGTTAGTCCAGCGCCAGCAGCAAAACTTCAACTGACCGCTAGATGGCGTTGTCGCAGTTTAAAGAACGCAGATGATCCAGCCTTTTCTTAGTAGTATGAGAAGTAAATAGGGAAATTAAGTGATGTATCTGTGCATCATTTATCGGATATGAAAGAGACAGCCTGGTTAGTTAGGCACCAACCAACCTTTTCTGTTAGTATGCAGTATATGGATTATACATTATGACATGGAAAATGGATTACGTAGAATTTTGTTAATTTGGGGAATGCAATTAACATGTTTTGTAAATATTTTACAGCATAAAGTGGTATTAAGCATCTCTCAGGCCATCTCCAACAGATTATAACAAATCACATCTCATTGTAATATTATTAGTATTAACTATTATGATTGTGTATGTATGTATGTGTGTGTGTGTGTGTGTATAGATAGATAGACGCAGCATCAGCAAGTTCCCACACACAGCCCGACACCAGTGATCACAACTGGAGCTGCACTGCTGCCTTCAAAATGTGACAGCGCCATCTAGCGGCCAGTTGTTGTTTTGCTGCTGGCGCTGAACTAAAACGCAAGGTCCGAGAAAGTACGTTTGTTGTAGTGGGTGATCCTTTTTTTTTTTAAATCATAGACCTCTTACAAGTTTTTTGTTCTGCCCTGCTATTTGTTATAAAGGACATTTCAGCTCTTGTCCATCATGTAAAACATGTCTGAAATCTTATTTTTAAATGTATGATAGACAAATCTGTGAGCTTCATATACCTTTAATTATGCTAACAAGGCCTAGGGCAATTGAAGCGCTTATAACAACCACTTGACCACAGTCTCATAGATCTGAAATATACATTTGTTACAGTGTTGATATTTTTGTAAAAAAATATTTTTGTGACTAAATATTGTCAAAGTTGTTATTTCTTGTTTATTTTTAACAGGGCTCTTTTAAACATTATTATTATTATTATTATTATTATTATTATTATTATTATTATTATCCTTTTATTTGTAAAACACCAACATATAATAAAAAATCAGTTTGGTCCCAGTCAGAGCCCCAGGGGTCTTCCCTGATTTTGAGACAAAGTTGTAAAGTTAAACCCTATCCCTGCTGAACTGGGGGAGCTGTGTGTTACTGTGTAGCAAGTACAGAGATTAGTAGATGGACTTTGTGTCATTTCTGTTATATTTATTATTTGTATATATTTTGTGCTAGGGACCAGTTTCACTGTAATAGTGGCCCTTGGCTTCTCAACTTGGCCCCTGCATTAAAATTAACTTTTTGCAGGACCTATTATCAAAACTAGGGTTCGAAACAATTACGCCGTTAGAATTATCACACATCTGTTAATTTGATTTGTCACTTGAGAGGGGACCTTGGATGCAGACATTTTGTCTCTATTTATTTAAATCAGTTACACTAAGGAATGAAAACTTATAACCGCATCAAATCGAACCTTATTAATATGTATTAATTTGTATGTGTGTGTGTGTGTATATATATGAATGTGTATATTTGCCCACCATATTATAAATGATTGTTGTGGTGAACTACCTACTCATAATTTCCACAACACAAGCTGAGATTGCTCCGTGCTGATGATAGCCAGTAAGCTTGAAACAGCTGTACATGGATTGGATACTCAGCTTGTGTTTATTCCAACCTTGGCTTTGCATTAAAGCTGTGTAATACAGCATGCATAAGCTTAAAGGAAGCCATGTTTGATGATGGCTACGGAATGAAGAGCGAGGCATTTGTGGGCATATTTGTGTGTCCCAGCTCAACTTCCCAGAATGCAGTGTAATAACTGTTTTTCTCAGAACTCTGAGCTGGAAGCAGGTTTTTTTAACTTGCTTTAGACATTCAAATGTGAACACAGATTTTTATTTACTATATATATATATATATATATATATATATATATATATATATATATATATATATATATATATATATATATATAATCACATATATATATATATATATATATAATCACATATATATATATATATATATATAATCACATATATATATATATATATAATCACATATATAGTTGTGAGCGTACGAGTTGTTGCTAACGCTGCGGGCTCGCGTAGCCAAAGGCGCTCCATGCCAGCAACTGCGATCCTCGCAAACTTCACGTCGCAACCCAAACAGCAAGACACACACATTACGACACTCGCAAACAACATACGACACACGTTCACACACATTACGGCCTCGCAACACTCGGACGCAACTCGCGAACATTACAAAATTTAAAAACACAATACATACACACAGCACATACATAAAAACCTTACCTACACCAAGAGGTAGCATCCAGGACCTCAAAAATGCAACTTACACCTTCATTCCAATCGAAATAAAAGAGTTTAGACAGTAAAAAATTTGCTAAGCGACAAAAAAATGGCCGCCGAAAAAAAAACTAAAACGAGGCTACACACGCAAACACCATACGACACACGTAAACGGATATTACGACCTCGCAAACATCGGACGCAACACGCCGACATACAAACATTTCAAACACAATAAATACACACAACACACACATAAAATGATTACCTACAGCAAGAGGAACCATCCAGCACCTCAAAAAAACAAGTTACACCTTCATTTAAAGAAAAATAAAACACTTTAGACACTAATACAATCGCTAAGCGAGAGAAAAAATGGCCGACGAACAAAACGAAAACGAGGCTTCAGACGTAACTATACTACACTTACTCGCAATAATGAAACACATACTATGCGGAACGTATCACAATCATATTAAACACCATTTTGAACACTACTACGCACAAAATGGCGGATGGAACGCAAATTGTAAGCTGGAACGCAAATAGCGCATGCGTATTGCGTTCTAACGGTCTAACTTTCCAGAATTTTCTACAAGTTTATAAATACTGCCTATTTTACACACAAAAAAACATTTCTCCTCAGGTGATGAACGGAGTGACTTCATAGATAACTGCTGCTTTTACTTGAGAAGACAATTCTTTCTTAATTTCCTACTTTACATTGTGCAAATTACAACTGAGAGGTAAGC
This sequence comes from Discoglossus pictus, assembly GCA_027410445.1. Classification (NCBI taxonomy): domain Eukaryota; kingdom Metazoa; phylum Chordata; class Amphibia; order Anura; family Alytidae; genus Discoglossus; species Discoglossus pictus. The sequence continues at coordinate 106,281,744 of CM050169.1, forward strand.
TATAATATATTACATTTTATTATCAACACAGGACAAAAAAAAAATGAACTAGGAAAATGTGATTTATGTACTGACATGTGACACGCACATTTATGTGTGTAGGCCCACAAAAAAAATAAGGTTCATTTAACAAAACCAAAAAAAAAACATAATTCAATATCTAAAAGAGGTTTATGTATAGTGACATGTGACACGCACATATATGTGTATCATGTATAGTGACATGTGACACGCACATTTATGTGTATTGCCCCTGCAACTAAATGATCTTAAAACAAACTCATTAAACAACTACATTTAAATGACATTAGAAAAAAAAAATGGAATATTAAAATATGAGTCATGTATACTGATATGTGATACGCACATATATGTATCATCTATAGTCACATGTCACACACACATTTATGTGTGTTTGAATAAAATAAAAATAAGGTTCATTTAACAATTAAAATATGATTCATGTATAGTCACGTATGTCACACGCACACAAAAAAATTACATTGAAGTCTGGAAATGTGCTTCATGTATGTGACATGTGTGTAGCCACCCCCAATAGATAATGTTAATTGAAAATAATTACAGAAGTATATTTAAATGACATTAATTTACTGCAATTCAATAGATCACCTAAAGCTGAATCTTTCTACTTCTTTTAATATTCAAACAGACTCTGCATCAACAGCGTCACTCAACAATTTGCACCGTGCATTGTGAAGCACAATCCCTTTTAAAGAATGTTTAAAAAAATGTTAATACTTTTAAGAAAAAATTAGCTTACAAAATGTATTCACTATGTTCCTGTTTATAATGTTCCAAATTATACAAATGTTTTGTCAACTTCCAAAGTTACATAAAAAATAAAGTTCAAGTTTCAAAATATATACTTTGAAGGTTATTGCTTACATATATTTTAAACTTCATGTTAAAATTCGGCACGTTTCAACAAGGCTTTTTACTTTTTGCTTTCTTCTGGATTCAATGTATATTAAAGTTAATAATTCTTCAGATACAAATTTCATGTTAAAAAAAACATTACATCAACATTTGACAAAAATACACGTTCATATCACAATACTTACAAGTCTCAAAAATCTATATTAATAACTAAACAACTTGACAAACATATACATCACATTGCCGTCATTTTTTGACGGGCAAGTCGCTAGTATATATATATATATATATATATATATACTAGTGACTTGCCCGTCAAAAAATGACGGCAATGAGATGTGTATGTTAGGAAAGTTGTTTAGTTATTAATATATATATATGTGACAGTTGTATTGTGATATTAAAAGATGTTTAGTTTTGTAAAATGTTCTCTTGGTGAACAATAATTTGTAAAGCATTTTGTATTAACATTTGAATGTAATAATAGTGGAACTTGAAATTAATCATTATTGCAAACTTTAGGCAATGGTTTTTTAACATGCAATTTGCATATGAAGAATTGTTAACTTCAATATACATGAAAATTCGGAGGAAAGCAAACAGTAAAAACCTGTGCAAATTGTTGAGTGACGCTGTTGATGCAGAGTCTGTTTGAATATTAAAAGAAGTAGAAAGATTGAGTTTTAGGTAATATATTGAATTGCAATAAATTAATGTCATTTAAATATACTTCTGTAATTATTTTCAATTAACATTATTTTTTTTGGGGGGGGCTACACACATATATCACATACATGAAGCACATTTTCAGAGTTCAATGTAATTTTTTTCTGTGCGTGTGACATCACTATACATGAATGATATTTTAATTGTTAAATGAACCTTATTTTTTGTTTTTGCCAACACACATAAATGCGTTTGTGACATGTGACTATAGATGATAGACATATATGTGCGTGTCACATATCAGTATACATGACTCATATTGTAATTTTACAATTTCTTTTTTTTCTAATGTCATTTAAATGTAGTTGTTTAATTAGTTTGTTTTTAAGATAATTTTGTTGCAGGGGCAATACACATATATGTGCGTGTCACACGTCACTATACATAAACCCATATTTTGATATTGAATTTTTTTTTTTTTTTTTTGTTAAATGAACCTTATTTTTTTTGTGGGCCTACTCACATAAATGTGTGTGTGACATGTGACTATACATGATAGACATAAATGTGTGTGTGACATGTGACTATACATGATAGACATAAATGTGTGTGTGACATGTGACTATACATGATAGACATAAATGTGTGTGTGACATGTCACTACATAAATCAAATTTTTTTTTTTTTTGTCCTGTCTTGATAATAAAATGTAATATATTATAGCTTACCTCTCAGTTGTAATTTGCACAATGTAAAGTAGTAAATTAGGAAACAATTCTCTTCTGAAGTAAGAGCAGCAGTTAACTCTGAGGTCACTCTGTTAATCAACTGAATAGAAATGTAGAAATTTCTGGAAAGTAGGCAGTATTTTTTAAAACTTTCAAGTGCCTCAGAACGTTAGCATGCAATACGCATGCGCTATTTGCGTTCCAGCTTACAATTTGCGTTCCATCCGCCATTTTGTGCGTAGTAGTGTTCAAAATGGTGTTTAACTGTGACTGTGGTACGTTCCGCATAGTATGTGTTTCATTTTTCCGAGTTACTGCAGTGTAGTTACGTCTGAAGCCTCGTTTTCGTTTTGTTTGGCGGCCATTTTTTCTCTTGCTTAGCCGATTTTCGGCCGTTTAAACTCATTTTTTTAACTTAAATGGACGTGTAAATGAACTTTTGGAGGTGCCGGATACCCCCCCTTGCTGTAAGTAAACTTTTTATGTGTTCGTTGTGTTTATTTCTTGTGTTTGTGATGTTTTGATGCGCGGCGTTTGTAATGGGTCTTTCGCGGCCGTATTTTTTCCCGATGCGGCCGTATTTTTTCCCGATGCGGCCGTATTTTGTTGCGATGTTGCCGTATTTTGTTGCGATATACGCAGTTAGCTTTTACTTGTACGACGCAGTGTATTTGTTTATAAGTCGTGCGTATGTGTGTTAAGAGCGTGTGAAGGGCCTTTTTTACTGTTTTTTTTGTTAAGTCTTGCTTGTGTGTGTCTGGGTGTAAGCGGGTGTGAGGGGCCTTTGAGTTTTTTTTTGTTATAAAGTCGTGTATGTGTATGTGTGTGAACACAGCCGACGTTGGGATGCTCCCACCACCGCAAATGCGGGGACGTTGTTGGGTTTTTGTTGGCTGGGAGGTTGGATTTATTTTGTTATAAAGTCGTGTATGTGTATGTGTGTGAACACAGCCGACGTTGAGCCTCCACCTCCGCAAATGCGGACCCTCGCTTCGCGAGGATCCGCATTTGCAGGGACGTTGGGATGCTCCCACCACCGCAAATGCGGGCCCTCGCTTCTCGAGGACCCGCATTTGCAGGGAACTGCGTCCCTCGCTTCGCGAGCCTGCAAGCGTGAGCAACAGCCCGTACGCTCACAACTATATATGTGATATATATATATATATATATATATATATATATATATATATATATATATATATATATATATATATATATATATATATATGTGTGTGTGTATGTGTATATGTATGTGTATATAAATAAATAAATATTTGGGATCTAGCATGTTTCATACATGTCAGGCTGTCACAGGCTCAGTCAACTTAAGGTGGATTACTACAGTTACCACCATATATATCACCAATGATATACAGGCAGAAAGAGTTTTATACAGACCTGGGGGTGGGGGGTAGATCCAATATTTGTTGTTGTTCCGTCCTTCAGTCATGTATGACTCTCTGTGACCCTATGGACCACAGCACACCAGGCACATCTTGTGCTCATCTATTAGATTTTCATGGCAAAGATTCTGGGGTGGGCTACCAGTTTCTTCTAAAGTGGAATGTGATTTGTCTGACGTCTCTGCTATGATCTGCCTATCTCCAGTGACCCTCAGAGCGTCACTGAGTTACACAATCCTCTTCACCATAAAAAGGTAGTGATATCTATCTATCTGTATTATAGTTTATTGCTCCTTCCCTTTCTGATTATATACAGTGTGTTTTCTCTGATTCTGTCCCTTTTTATGGTTTATTTATTTATTTGTATAACACCCCCAGTCACATGGCCGCATTAAACGCAGTTGTGATGGATTCATTTGTGTGTTCAGTGTCTCATGGAACCACCAGACAGACCTGTAATTACCAATCAGGGGTCTGCTTTGACCTGATCCCGCCCTATCCTTGTCTAGGACACAATAAAGATAAGGTCAGAATGATACAGATAATATAAACTGGACACATATTTACTGAGCAATCACTTACAGATCCGAACAAATGAATCACCCCCCTATTATCTGTGAATTGCTCTGTTTAGTGCTGAGATTGGGGGTAAAAATAAACACACTGATAGCAGTTTTGGTCCTTGTGATGCTGACACCTCAGAACTCTCTGGCTTTATTGTGAAGCTGATCTGGTTTAGGACTTCAGCCTTTATCCCCCCTCCTCTGATTTGGACACCTCCAGCCTCTGATAAAGACACTTGAGTGTGGTCTATAGACCCGGCCAGCAATCTGTAGGTCAGGGGGGATTGTTGTCCAAACCAACTTTAACCTTTGGCTTCAAAATAAAACCAAGGCCGTTAATAATGATAACCTTTTATATGTGTGTCCTGTAAACTCTTCTCTGGATAATGTGTCTAATATAAATATTCCCCCTTAGAAGACTCTAAAACACTGTAATGTGCGGGGAAAGTTCTAGATATATTCAATCTCCCAGACCTGGCCTCCTTGTGGGGCAGCTTGAGGATGAATTTATGCATTGGAGTTTACTTTAGTACACTGTATTCTGGATTTTTTTATTCTATGGAGAATAAAAATGACCCCTTTTAAGGATCCACAATCAGACCTCAGCTCTGTCACTTTTATTACTGCTTTAATAAACAAATGATCTCACTGAGCAGAGGATCTTCATTGGGATGTGATGCTCCTCTTAAAAGGACAGTATCCCATCTAACCCTCAATAGTGCTAGTTATAAGACTGGGAATGATGCAAGAGGTCTGTCCAAAACATCTACCTATTCTCCTGATTAGAGATGTCGCGAACAGTTCGCCCGCGGACTATTCGCGGCGATTTTGGCATGTTCTCAGCGGACGGTGAACACATGCGCTTTTCGGTTCGCCCCCTATACTTTATCATTGAAGAAACTTTGACCCTGCACCTCACAGTCAGCAGACACATTCCAGCCAATCGGCAGCATATACTCCCTTCTAGAGCCTTCCATCTGAAGGACAGGCTAATATTCTGCTCTGTTTCACCAGTCATAGTTGGTGTACCATATATTGAAAAAAAAAAACCTTTTTTCCTTTAATCTAATTTCAGTTGCCTGCCTGTGTCAGGCTCAAAGCTTATATTGTGCTCAGAGAAATAAAACAACACTTTTTTGACTGTAATAGATTGAATAGCAATTGCCTGCCTACAGACGTGTGTGTGAAGCCTATTGCATCTACTCTGCCAACCTTTGCCAGTGCACAGTGACACTCATATCTGGTGGCACCTTACATTGCACGCGCAGTGCCCCAAATTTGAAGTAGGAGGTCCGACCAAGCATCTTTTTCCATCTCAATGTTCCAAAAATCAACGACATATACACGTCCCCTAATAGTGGACGTAACAGGGATTAAACCGATAGGAATAGTACTACTTAACAGTACACACCTTATAATAACGCAGACAGAGGCAACGCAGAGAGAGGAGTCTGAAGAAGAGGAGTCAGAGGAGGAAGGTGGCTTTGAGGAGGTGGAAGACCAAACACAGCAGGCGTCCCAGGGGTCTTGTTGTCACCTTTCAGGGACCCTTGGTGGCTGGGTGGAGGAAGAGACCTTCAATGACATCAGTGAGGACAAGGAACGGGACATGGCTAGCTTGGTATCCAACCTTGTGCAAATGGGGAATTTGCGGTTGTGCAAATGGACTGTTTGCGGTGCATTAAACGGGGAGATTGGTCTGTTACTGTGAAGCGGGTGTAACCCTTACACTACCTGATAGATACAACATCATACCTGATGTTTTAAAGCATGTTATTCCAAACAATTTAGGAATGTTAGGTGATTTATGCCCTTTATGGCTTAAAACCAGACTCTGCATCAACTATGTCATTTTCCGTGGGAGTTTTGCCATGGATCCCCCTCCGGCATGCCACAGTCCAGGTGTTAGTCCCCTTGAAACAACTTTCCCATCGCTATTGTGGCCAAAAAGAGTTCCTGTGGGTTTTGAAATTCGTCTGCCCATTGAAGTCTATGGCGGTTCGCCGGGTTCGCCCGTTCGCGAACATTTGATGGAAGTTCGCGTCCGCTGTTCGCGAACCGAAAATTTGATGTTCGCGACATCACTACTCCTGATGACTTTATCTTGTGTGATCAATTCTCTCAGAGGGGATGTATTAAACCAGAAGAGCATGCCCAAATTAATTATTATAGTAACATATATTTTTAAATGGTAAATCTTATCATTATCATGCTCTTCATATGTACCATGCCCATTGAAAAAATAAAATAATAATCACGTGAAGCAGTCAAGTGGGGAGAGTGGATCTTTTCATAAAGTTTGTGTAAAATCCTTAACTTTGAAGCTAGCACTTTGGCCCAAATTTTTAATAACCAATTGTAATCACTGAGACGTTTACTATTAATGTGAAATATATATGTACTAGAATATTGCCCGTCAAAAAATTACGGCAATGAAATTGTAAGTGAGCTAATGCTGTTTGGTGTATGGTAATCAAATAAATAATACATTAATAAAGGAATATACTTTACCTATTTGGAAATAATACATGCAGGAAGCATTTTGTTGAAGAGCTGACAATCTGTTTTCATGTTGCTGCAGCATACAATGTGTGTTTTCAGTGCTGTGGAGCTGCTGTGTGTCGGCAATGTGTGCAGTGTGTAGTGTAAATAGGCTGCGTGCGCGAGGAAAATCCGTTAGGGTAGCTGTGTACTTCCGGATTGTGTACATTACTGTTGTAAAATGGCGCCTAATGTGTGGTACGCGGCTGTTGGTGATTTTGCGTCCTTGTTCTTGGACCTCGTCCGGCTTTTTCGGAAAATCTGTATGTGTTTGGTGGTGTTTTGCGTATTTAGGGTCCTGTAGCCTCGTTTACGATTTTTTTGCCGCCCATTTTTTCTGTCGCTTAGGTGATTTTCGGGTGTCTAAACTCTTCAATTTGGACTTAAATGGAGGTGTAACTTCACTTGCAGAGGTCCTGGGTGCCCCCTCTTGCTGTGGGTAAGCTTTTTATGTGTGTTTGTTGTGTGTATTTATTGTGTTTTTGAAGTTTCAGGTTCGCGCGGGTCGGCCGTTGAAGTCGTATTTTTGCGAGGTCGTAATGTTTTTTTTTTCTAAGTGCCGCGTCTCGTATTTGTGTGTCGTAAGTCCGTAAATGTTGCGAGGTCCCCAGTTGCTGGCAAGGAGCGCCTTCGGTGAAGTGCTGGGACGCAGCGTTGGCTTAGCAACAACTTTTGACAACCCGCAGTGATGACAACTATATATGTGATGTGTAATGCACTTGGTGTAAACATGTACAATCTTTTATCCTTTGATTGTGGTCTTTTAATGTTGGTAGTTACATACTGGGGGGGCTGGACATTGCCTATAATAACTATGTACTTTGCATTCACAGCCCCCCCTCCCCAAATACCATCTCTTGTTTTCTTATTCATTTAATGGCAGGAAAGTGTTAATCCAGCCCCAAGACTCAGTGGTTTTACTTAAAGTACAACATACATAACTATTATTATTATTATTACTATTATTATTATTATAATAATACAAGACTGCAGATCTGAGCTAGTTATGTGACTATACATCTGGCCAGTACCTGCAGCCTTAATACAGACTTCTACCCACGTGGACTTGATCTGTAATGGGTACTAAGTGCCTTTTTAAAGGCTCCCTTATTTACATTCTGCCCAATAGCAAGTTTTTCAAACAACCCCCCACCCTCCCCGTATATGCATCTTTAATCTATTAACGATTATATCCAATTATGCTGTAGTGTGGAGGCCATTACAGGTTCTTTTTCTCTATTTGGCAGAGGGAAGGGACTTTTGATGGAGATGAGATTCCCATTCATTTTATATTGAAATCGTTTTTAAGTTTGCATCAGAAAAGATGAGAAGCTCAGGTTCCCCTCCCCACTGCAAAATTTGGGAATCTTGCAGTACAATGGTGGCTCTTAAATAGGCACTTAAAATAGTTACTAATAATGAGGCAGTAAATATGAGGGGGGGGGGGGGGGGGGGGATTTCAAGCTTTGGGCAGTTTTAGGAATAATTTACAATTTAGTTTTGAAATTACTTTTCTTGAGTATACTGGTCCTAGATGCTTTGGAGGATTTATTTGGATAGTGTGTATCACATATATAGTTGTAAGCATGCGAGCCGTTGCTAACGCTTGCGGGCTCGCACAGCGAGCCTGCGGCCCTCGCAAAGCAAGATTTGCAGTTGCTGGCAAGGAGCGCCTTTGGCGCTCCTTGCCAGCAACTGCGACCCTCGCAAAATTTACGTCTTAACGCAAAGAAAATACGAGACACGTTACGATCCATTACAACCTCGCAAAAATCGGCCGCAACACGCGCACATGAAAACATGAAAAAATACAACAAATACACACAACAAATACATGAAAAGCTTACTTACAGGAAGAGGGAACATCCAGGACCTCGAAAACTAAAGTTACACCTCAATTTAAGTCAAATTAAAAGAGTTTAGACACTAAAAAGTTCTCTAAGCGAGAGAAAAAATGGCCGCCGAAGAAAACGAGGCTACAGCAGTCTAAAGATGCAAAACACCACCAAACACCTACATATTTGCAGAAAAACACCTACTAGATTAAAAAACAAGGACGCAACCCGTGCAACCCCAAAAACATTACAAACAACAAACACATAAAAAGGTTACTCACAGCAAGGGGGGGCACCCAGGACCTCTGCACGTCAAGTTACACCTCCATTTAAGCCCAAATTTTGGAGTTTAGAGACTCGAAAATCACCTAAGCGAGAGAGAAAATGGCCGCCGAACAAACCAAAAACGAGGCTAAAGGTCCCTAAACACGCAAAACACCCCCAAACAGTTACGGATATTCCGAAAAAGTCGCACGACATAGAAAACGAACAACGCTACATCAGCCACATTATATACACCAAACACCATTAGCTCACTTACAATTTAATTGCCGTTATTTTTTGACGGGCAATTCGCTAGTATAATATATATGTAATTTTGTTTACAGCTCGTTTCCACCCACTTAAATGTTTTATTATTTATAGCATGCATCAAGAAATGCAACAAAAGTTAATATGCAAAGTTGTTTGGGACTTATTTAAACATTTCTCAATTATTGATGTATTCTCATTGATAGAAATGATTACATTATTGTTACATTAATAAATAACATATACTAATAAAAACCCAAATGTAGATTTATTCTGCATTCACTCCCTGGGTTGTTGTATGAACAGGGCCAACTAGCATAAGAATGTCAGGCATCTGCCGGGGGAGGGGGACGTATGGGGGGCCTGTGGGGGGTGAATAAGGGAGGGGCCTCTGATGTTGCATAGCTAACAAATAGGTAACACACAGTGTTCCTTCGGTAGTTAGAAGGTCTGTCCTAATAACTTAAAAAAAAAAAAAAAAAAATATATATATATATATATATATATATATATATATATATATATATATATATATATATATATATATATATATATATATATATACACATACACACATTATCTTAGCTCACTTGATATGGAATTTCTTGCCAACATTTCCACAGGGAGGCTGTTCCTTGTATCCACTCCTACTTTAAAATTGCACATTTCAAATGAACCTGCATCTTCCACTACACAGTGTCCAATACGTTATTTTTTTAATATAAAATCCTGAACTTTTATTAAAACAAATCAGATATCTTCTTGATCCGATCACATCTCCCCTCTCCATTCTTTGCTCCATATTAACACTTTTCTTATTTGAATGGTTTCTGATTTGTTTATATTAAAAACATCCTCAGAATTGAAAAATAATTCAAATTTCTAGAATTTGTGAGATTTGGTTTGTGCAAAGTCGCAGATGAGGACAGCCGTGATGGAGCATCCTACTGGAAATAAAAGCAATGTGGGATTGTGATTTTGTTTAATGCCCACTACAATGGTCCAGTGGATAGGATTTGGTGCTTTCACCACTGTGACCTGGGTTCAGTTCCATTCAGGGACACAAGAAGTCACACCACCCTGAGCCATGCAGGGTTGGGCCTGGTCAGTACTTGGATGGGAGACCACCATGGTGTGGCCCATTGGGGAAGGAACTGGCAACCCAGTCTAGTATCTCTGCCATGAAAGCCACGTGGATCAGCATGCTGCGTTACGGTCCATGAGGTCAAAGAGTGTCAGACACAATTGAACAACACAAGTACACAAAGGACAGTAAACATTATTAGTTTGGGCAATAACTGTGAGGCATATTCTACCTCTCCTGTGTGTGTTATTTCTGTGCGTTCACTTTAACCCTTGCATGGACAGCCCTCTATACTCCTTGTTGTAGATATTTACTGCTTCACTATTTATGTGGCTAAGGCCAAACCTAAATATAAATAGCATTAAATGGCCACTGTAATGGCGCAGTTTTCATAACCTTGAAGTGATAAAGAATATAAAGCCCCTTTTGAATTTAATTTTATCAAAACATGATTTTACGTGAAAAAATGTACACTGAAAACTGCTATTTTTCCACAGTCTTTACCCTGGAGCTCCGCCCATCTTACTTGGGTTTGGTGGCAGAGTGTGATTTACTTTTATTGTGCTGCACTGTGCAGGAAAGTGCTAGTATGCTCTGCCATAGACAAAATTCATTATTATAGTACGAAAACTGATAATGGGCAACCTGCTTATTAGATCACCTTCTGTATCGCTACCTTGTCATGGTGAAGGGGCTTGTATATCTCAATGAAGCTGTGAGCTATATCATGGAGGCCCACCCAAGATGGGCAGGTCATAGTAGAGAGATCAGACAAATTTGGATCCACTGGAGAAGGAACTGGCAACCCACTCCAGTATTTTTCCCAAGAAACCATATGGATAAGCACAACCAGAGACATGGTGTGTTGTGGTCCATAAAGACACAGAAAATCGGACATGACTGAACAACACTTTTTAGATTCCGTGCTGGACATTTCCATTACTGTCTAAGGCCTCCTTTTATGTGTGTATGTGCTTACCAATTAGGAGGGAACCATGGGCATTTAATTCAGCTGAGTTACTGTAATACTGGTCTGCAATATGCTGTGAATTCCTAAGATTTCTCCCACTGTACAAGACCCATTTAGAGCAGCACAGTAATGGTGCTTCCCAGGATTGCATACAATAATAAATACATTAATCTGTATGTATCTATTAATTTCAGTAATATTTTGTCCATTATACCATCTAGAAAGCTGTAAATGAAAGGCTTGGATTTCTTTTAAGCTCATAAACCAGAGTAGAGTAAATGTTTGTGTATTTACTACAATCGTTTCCACCCTGTAGTAAGAGGAGTCTGAACACTTCCTGCTATTCAGAGTTTTACTATGGAAGAACAGAGAGGGGGAGGGAAGGCAGACAATGCACCTGGTGTAGGAGGGGGGCGAGATCTGTGGGGTGTGATTGGGAGATTCCCTCTGTGTGTGGATCTGGGAGGAGCAGTTACCTGAGGGGGAGGAAGGCTGTGATGCTGGAAAGGGAGCGTACAGACTGCAAAACAAGAATATGGAGAGAGAAGCAGATCATTGACCAAGTGGGAGAAAGAGTCAGGAAAAGGGTCTGGAAGAAAGGAGGAAACTAGAAGAAAAGAATTTGGTGAACACAGAAGAAGCACAAGAGAAAGGCAGAGGTATTAAAGATTAGAGATAGAGAGGGGCCTAAGGAAAGGCAAAGGTACTTAGTGGCAGAGAGGGATAGGAAGAAAGAGGTCTAGCTAAAGATATAGGTTATATGGGATAGGAAGAGGTCTCTAGAAAGAGAGGGGGCCTATGGAATAGGAAGACAGGTATTGAGGGTCAGTGACTGGACTCTACATGAGAGTCGGAGGTACCAGTGAATTTTGGATGTTCATTGACCTGACATCAGACCAAAAATATGTTGAAGGGTTTTGGCACGTAGAGAGTGAGCTTTATTAGTCCTTAGTGAGATATACAAAAATAATTAGGCTGGATCAAGACACGAAGGGAGATTTTATTGTGGAGAGTAGAGAAAGTTTGGGGTATTTTGTTTATAATTGGGGGGAGTTTATAGAAAGAGAAAACAAGTTAGAAAAGTGCAGAGAGTGATGTAAATGGGGTTAGAGAGCGCCAACGAGACTGTCAGAGAAATGTCTGAGAGAGTAGAGCTGGTCAGAGACAGGAAATAAGCTCCCAAAGAAGGACATCACAATCTGGAGGAATTACTGGTCTGACTGGGATATTTCATCTGCTAACAAGGATTTATTTTGGGATTTGTTGTAAAATCTCCTGGACTAGGTAAGAATAGTTACAACCTCTGATCCTCGCCTTGTGTGTCTGTATAGTCCTAATACTGTACAATCTTAATATTGTGTAATCCCAAAACACAAATCACTGTTTAGGAAACAGAGCATAATAAACCGGACTGTTCTGAACAGATATGCTGTGTATATAAATACTTATAATGGTATTTTACATTTGTGTTTCTCTATTCATTTTATAAAGGTGCAAATTGTCATGGAAAATGCACATGGGGTTAATACTAATGAAGAGGCCATGATTTAGAGGGTTGATTTCAGTAGTAATGTGTAGAAGTGTGACTTTATAGAGAATTAGAACATCCTCCAGTTGATGTGGTAGGAGCAAACAATGTAATGCTTTTATATGCATAGGAATGTCATGGTTTCAATACATTGTAATCTGATCATTTCATTACCTTCTCCTGAAGAACTAAACTTTACAAAACAATAGTATTATTATGCAATAATTATACGCTGTGGTAGCCATTATCTTGTTTGTTTGGCTGCTTTCTCAATGATATGGGTCTGTAGAATGTTGAAACTGCTTGATTCTTATCTGTATTCAAGTTCCCTCCCACTTGTAGAAGCAGTTAAACTGATACTGCAGTGGAAGCCAACATTGTTGTTTCTAACTTAATATATGTAAAAAATGTCACTATATTTATCTTTCCCATTGTCCAGTCTTGTGCGGCAAGGAGCAGATTGTAAATATAACTTCAGTGGTTCCTTACACCTGGATTTTTGGGGGTAGATAAAATTGGAGAACTTGAACTGTCTTTTGGTTTTTGTTTGATTTCATTTACAATCAGGCTGTTATTTATTGTATAAAAGTATAATATTACATATTACATTTTAATAAATACTTAGATTGGTAAATAGTTACTAGAATTGGACACAAAAGTATAAAATTATGGAGACAAATAGAATATTTTATTTATAGAGAACATCATATCTTATGAGCACACACCCTAACAAGGTGGGAGGAGGCCTAACTAAGACATTGATTGTATTTGTTACATTTTAAACCTATTTCCTTCATGATTCTATTATAATATAATTTAAAAATCTATTGATTAAATTTTTCAGCAAAACAGCTGTAACCGCATTTGTTTTTCTTGGTATTTTTTTAATTTGGGAAAAGTGGAGGCTGTTGGGATGAGGGATGAATATCCGATATCACTGTTGATTGTTCTGAAATCTGGATAGGACCAGTTTGGGGTTATCGGACTCATCTTTCAGCCCCTTGGGAATCCTGGGAATACTGGCCATGCTTCACATTTCAGACCGAGATGCCCATCAGTGCTGGACAAACATTAAGGAATCCAGTGACCATGTGTGGGAAGCAAAAATAACACAAAGGGGGGACCAAGAACTATAGTCATATTTATGATCCATTTAAAGCAGTGTTTCTAAACTCCAGTCCTCGGGGCACACCAACATTTCACATTTTAGGTATATCCCTGCTTGAGCACAGGTGAGCTAATCAGAGGCTCAGTAATTCTGGTTAACCACTTGCAGAGGCTATGATTAGCTCACTTGTGCTCAAGCAAGGATAAACCTAAAATATGTAAAATATGAATTGTTGGCGGGCACTGAGGACACTGATTTACAGGATCTCTGACGTATTACTTTGAATTATAAGGAAATGTGTGTGTGTGTGTATATATATATATATATATATATATATATATATAGAAAACGAATAATACATTAATAAGCCCATTTGCATGTCTAAAAGGCGGGGACATGCAAATGAGAATACAATGTACCTCACTCTTTTAATCCAAAAATAGCAACTTTATACATTGCTCCCTTAAAGCATATGCCCGCTGTATTAAACAGCTTTTAAGCAAAGCATCGGGTCGGATTTTACACAAACCAAGAATCACTCATATACAGGCCTGTTTCAAGCTTTTGGCTATCATCAGTATGAGGTAGATTCTGGTTTGTGCAATAGATTTTGTAGGATTGGGTATTCCACAATAATCATTTAGTGTATGGTGAGCACAAAAGTGAGAAAAGCTCTCCACCGTACAAAGTACAGAAAACGAATAATACATTAATAAGCCCATAATCTACCTCATACTGATGATAGCCAAAAGCTTGAAACAGGCCTGTATATGAGTGATTCTTGGTTTGTGTAAAATCCGACCCGATGCTTTGCTTAAAAGCTGTTTAATACAGCGGGCATATGCTTTAAGGGAGCAATGTATAAAGTTGCTATTTTTGGATTAAAAGAGTGAGGTACATTGTATTCTCATTTGCATGTCCCCGCCTTTTAGACATGCAAATGGGCTTATTAATGTATTATTCGTTTTCTGTACTTTGTACGGTGGAGAGCTTTTCTCACTTTTGTGCTCACCATACACTAAATGATTATTGTGGAATATATATATATATATATATATATATATATATATATATATATATATATATATATATATATATATATATATATATATATATATATATATATATATATATATACACATATATATATATATATACATATATATAATTTACAAGAGCAAAGCCTTTGGGGGCACATTTGTGTGTCCCTGTACACAGATGTACTATTTATTTACTGTTCGGTGGAGGTCTTCTATCGCTCTTCTGCCCATCATAAATTAAATGATTGTTGTGATAAATAACCTACCCCCAAAATCTACTATACAAGCTAGCAACCGGCCCCACGCTGATAAGGAAGTAACCGCAAAACAGCTGTCTGTGTGTAGGTTTCCTGGCTTGTGCATAATCAGTTACAGGGTTTGCTTAAAGCCGTTTAATACAGCAGGCATATGCTTACATGTTTAACATTGTATTGGATTACAAGAGGGAAGCCTTTGTGGGCACATTTGCAGTGTAATAACTGTATTCCTTGGAATTCTGAGGAGGAAATATGTTGTTTTTTTTTTAACTGATTTTAGACATTCAAATGTGAACACAACTGTACAAACTTTTTTATTTATAAAAACATCTTCTCTAAAACACGCCATAATTACACCTACCCTCAAAAAACCCTCATCTGAATCGGACTCTGATGTCGCATCTAACTACCGCCCTATCTCTCTGCTTCCCCTGGCTTTCAAACTGCTGGAGCGGCCCGCCTTACCAACTTTCTTTTCTCCAACTCCCTTCTTGACACCTTCCAATCCAGCTTCCGACCCCACCACTCCACTGAGACCAGTCTCAGTAAAGTCACTAGTGACCTGCTCACTGCCAAGTCAAAAGGTCACTTTTCATTTCTCCTTCTAGATCTCTCTGCTGCCTTTGACATTGTCGACCATCCACTTATACTCCAAATTCTCTCCTGTCGTCTCATGGTTCTCATCATACCTACAAAATCGATCATTCAGTATCTCCTTCTCTGACACCTCTTCTTCTCCTTACCCCCTGTCTGTTGGCGTACCCCAAGCATCAGTCCTAGGCCCCTCCTCTTCTCCATCTACACATCCTCACTTGGTACCCTTATAAACTCTTTTGGGCATCAGTATCATCTCTAAGACCCAAATCTACCTCTCGGCACCAGATCTATCCCCCTCTCTTATAACACACGTCTCCAAATGCCTCTCTAGCATAACCTCTTGGATGCCCACCCACCATCTCAAACTCAACCTGTCGAAGACTGAACTCTATATCTTCCCTCCCACTACCACAGTGTCAATTCCTCACATCTCTCTCACTGTCAACAATGACATCATCACCCCCTCCTCCCAAGCCTGTTGTCTTTGGGTTCTACTGGACCCCGCTCTGTCTCTCATCCCTCACATACAGTCACTAACTAACTAAATCTGGTCTTCTCCATCTAAAAAACATCTCCAGAATTTGACACTATCTTATGCAAGACACAACTAAAATCCTTATACACTCTCTCATCATTACTCGACTTGATTACTGCAACTCGCTTCTTGTTGGCCTACCCACCACCCGACTATACCCACTTCCATGCATTATGAATGCCTCTGCCAGATTCATCTTCCGTACACAACATTCAGTTTCGGCATCACCTCTTTGTCAATCACTCCACTGGCCTCCCTTAGCCTCCAGAATAAAATTTAAAATCATGACCCTAACTTTCAAAGCCCTTAACAATTGTGCACCCCCGTACATCTCTGCTCTCATCTCCAAATACTCCCCCACTCACCCTCTCTCTTCATTTTGCTAATGACCTTTTTCTTTCTACAACTCTTGTCACCTCCTCTCACTCTCACCTTCAGGACTTTTCTCGTGTTGCCCCTATTCTCTGGAACTCCTTGCCTCACTCCACCAGATTATCCTCCTGCCTCAAAACATTTAAAATCTAGTCTCTTTAAAGAAGTGCATCACCTTCCACCCTAACACGTTCATCACCTCTCTCTCCCTCCTTTACCACACACAATACCAAGATTTTAAGTCTGCGAGTTTCAATCCCACAAGGTGCTTTGGGGAATGCACCATGGACACTGGATTTGAGGCTCACAGACAGGGCCCTCCTTGCTTTGCTATGTTTAATTTGTATTTGTCTTTGCCTTGAACTTATTTTATGTACAGTGCTGCAGAATATGTCAGCGTGTTATAAATAAGCGATAATAATAATTCTGGGAGGCTGAGCAGGGACATGCAAATGTGCCCACAAATGCCTCACTCTTCAATGCATAAAACATTTCAAACATGGCTTCCTTTAAGCTTATGCCTGCTGTATTGCACAGCTTTTTTTGCAAATTCAAGGTTGAATTATAAACAAGCTGGGAATCCTTTTCACGTACAGCTGTTTCAAACTTACTGGCTATCATCATCGTGGGGCGGGATCCCAGCTTGTGTTGTGGACCTTTTTTATGAGTCGGTAGTTCACCACAACAATCATTTAATATAATTTCATATCACGTGTACTTATTTCTTGATTTTTCTGAGACTTTCCTAAAATTGACACTGGAGAGGTATCCATTAATTGTAATGAAAGCATTGGCACTACCAAATGCCACATTTCAGCTGTATTTAGTTTTTATTTTGTATGAACAGTTTCCAATTAGGTGTAGTTCTTCACTGTAAGTACAGGGCTATAGTTGTCTCCCTTCTGAAAAAAAGCATTGGCTGGATGGATATTTTAACAACTGCTGTGTGATTGCCCTGCTTCAACTTTCCTTATTAAAATGTTATAAAGGTAACCTTAGATTAGTCAGAGTACTGGTATCACAAGAAGCAGCACATTCAAGATGAATAGAAAAGCGGGACCGGATTGCTTTGTGTGTTGTCACTTTAATGACTCTATTTCCTGCTGTCTGTGATGGTTCATTGTCGCATTCATTGGTTGCACATGCAGTTTGCTCCATTGCAGTTGTAACGTAACGTTTTTGTGGTGAATCCAAAGGATCATCCCTGGCACCCACCGGGTATTTCAGGTGTTTCCTGGCTTTCTGGATGGTTATCTTACTCCTGAATGAGTTCATTGTTTGTTTGCTTCTTTTATTCCTTTGGTTTATTAAGTCAAAGGGAGTTTCTGTGTTCTCAGCCGTCGGCGGGAGTCCAATACTAGACAGGAGGTATGTGGCACCTACACGTGCCAGGGAAAGTAGCTGGCACAGACTACAAAGGGGAAGGAAATGGGGGATTATGTGACACAAACACATCATGTAGTGCTGCTGTCTTGAGATTCACTGTATAGGTCTGCATTACAAACAGCATGATGGAGGATCACAGAGTTAGTGTTGTTTAATCGTTCAGTCGAGTCCGGCTCTCCTTCACCTTATGGACCACAGCACACCAGGCACATGTTGTGTCTGGTTGTGCCAATCCATAGGGTTTTCATGGCAAATATTCTGGAGTGGGTGGTTGCCAGTTCCATCTCCCGTGAACCACATTTTGTCTGCTATGACCTGCCCATCATGAGTGACCCTACATGGCATAGCTCACAGCTTCCTTGAGGCACATAAGCCCCTTCACCACGAAAAGGTAACTATCCAGAAGGGGAGCGTTCATGTAGGGCTTGAGAAATTGATCTGAAACTGAGCAGCCAACCAGAGATTTTAAGGAGCGAGCTAGGTTATGGATTATATATATATATATATATATATATATATATATATATATATATATATATATATATATATATATATATATATATATATATATATTCTAGGAAATTGACGCTCATTGCTGTCTTTTTTTTTACTTTTCTGCTTTGCAATTATCACCTTTGGTTGTCATTGCAAGCCTCTCCCCCTGTCTACTTTTATAGGCTTGAGCACGTGTAGTTTAGGGGCCTTGCGATGAGTGTTACGGTCTTGCGTTAAGTGTAACCCTACTTTGGGCACTTATTTACTGCCTTTGGCCTTGTTTTTCATCCTGTTACGTTTTTGGCCTTTGCCGCTCATTGCAGCCCACAACTGCGGGCCTCGCTTTGCGAGGGCTACAATATTTAACATTGCGTGATTAATGCCGCAAATGCGACCTGCGGCCTTGGTCCACAATTATATATATGATTATATATCTATATAATATAAAAGGTTCCGAACCAGCCAGGTTTGTCTGGCTCCTTGTTAATCTGGCTGGCTCCTAAATTTGATACAACGCTGGTGTAAGAGATCCCAGGTCTGATATGTGTCACATTTCACAGTTTATTCCAGTTGGGACGTGTCTGTACCTGACAGATTCCTCTCATATGTCACAATACACTCTACCTGTGACAGAGAATTGCAATATGGAGTCCAGCATTGTGTAGAATCCCGGGTGTGTCCAGTGTTAGTGTATCTGCCCCTGTCCCACCCTCTTACACTCTCACATTCACACTCTGTCCTTTATCAGCCTTCACAGTTAGAAGATTGTGCCCTGAACATCACAGCATCATTTTCTCATGAAATACAACATAGTAAAATTACATTAAATAAATACAATTAGTATTAGAAGAGCATTGTGGGTTTAGGCTGTCTCACTTGTCTCCACCCCCTATTAGTTGTTCAGAGGATCAGCCCAGGAGGCTGTTTAATTAAGAGTCTCTATCTATTGATGTTGTTAGGACAGCTGTTGTTTGGCGACCCTAATATAGTAATTTCCCATCTAGATTATTATCTGATGTTACATTAAATGTTATGATGTAGATTTACTGCCTAATATCTCCAACATATCTCAGGCTTCTCGCTCTCGTTCTCTCTCGTTCTCTCTCTCGCTCTCTCGCTCTCTCTCTCGCTCTCTCGTTTTCTCTCTCTCGCTCTCTCGTTTTCTCTCTCTCGCTCTCTCGTTTTCGCTCTCTCGCTCTCTCGCTCTCTCTCTCTCGCTCTCTCGCTCTCTCTCTCTCGCTCTCTCTCTCTCTCTCTCTCGCTCTCTCGTTTTCTCTCTCTCGCTCTCTCGTTTTCTCGCTCTCTCGTTTTCTCGCTCTCTCGTTTTCTCGCTCTCTCGTTTTCTCGCTCTCTCGCCTGCTTTCTCCTTTTCTCTCTCTCTCTCTCTCTCTCTCTCCTGTTTTCTCCTTTTCTCTTTCTCTCTCTCTCTCTCTCTCTCTCTCTCTCTCTCTCTCTCTCCTTTTCTCTCTCTCTCTCTCTCTCTCTCCTTTTCTCTTTCTCTCTCTCTCTCTCGCCTGTTTTCTCCTTTTCTCTTTCTCTCTCTCTCTCTCTCTCTCTCTCTCTCTCTCTCTCTCTCTCTCTCTCTCTCTCTCTCTCTCTCTCTCTCTCTCTCGCCTGTTTTCTCCTTTTCTCTTTCTCTCTCTCTCTCTCTCTCTCTCTCTCTCTTGCCTGTTTTCTCCTTTTTTCTCTCTCTCTCTCTCTCTCTCTCTCTCTCTCTCTCTCTCTCTCTCTCTCTCTCTCTCTCTCTCTCTCGCCTGTTTTCTCCTTCTCTCTCTCTCTCTCTCTCTCTCTCTCTCTCTCTCTCTTGCCTGTTTTCTCCTTCTCTCTCTCTCTCTCTCTCTCTCTCTCTCTCTCTCTCTCTTGCCTGTTTTCTCCTTTTCTCTCTCTCTCTCTCTCTCTCTCTCTCTCTCTCTCTCTCTCTCTCTCTCTCTCTCTCTCTCTCTCTCGCCTGTTTTCTCCTTTTCTCTTTCTTTCTCTCTCTCTCTCTCTCTCTCTCTCTCTCTCTCTCTCTCTCTCTCTCTCTCTCTCTCTCTCGCCTGTTTTCTCCTTTTCTCTCTCTCTCTCTCTCTCTCTCGCCTGTTTTCTCACTCTCTCTCCTGTTTTCTCTCTCTCTCCTGTTTTCTCTCTCTCTCTCTCTCCTGTTTTCTTTCTCTCTCTCCTGTTTTCTCTCTCTCTCTCTCTCCTGTTTTCTTTCTCTCTCTCCTGTTTTCTCTCTCTCTCTCTCTCCTGTTTTCTTTCTCTCTCTCCTGTTTTCTCTCTCTCTGGTCTATTCATGTGACAGTGGCATTGTCTTCATTATCCTGGGGGCTCTAGTGTCAGAGCTCTCTTTCCCTCCCCCGCTAGATCTAATGGAACAAAAGCTCTTTCTCTGTCACCCTCATTACTATTTTTTTTTACAAGATCTTACAGATAAAACCTCTCCCACCCAGACCCATCACGGGTCCATGAGATGACAGTCCATCAGACCAGGGTCCATGAGATGAGACAGTCCATCACACATAGGACCCTTCATGTCAACTGAAAGAATTAATTTTGATATTCTCTGTGACCAGAGCTGTATCTTCAAT
Source organism: Discoglossus pictus (assembly GCA_027410445.1). Lineage (NCBI taxonomy): Eukaryota > Metazoa > Chordata > Amphibia > Anura > Alytidae > Discoglossus > Discoglossus pictus. Next base: position 106,302,847 of record CM050169.1, read on the forward strand.
ATATTATAGTAGTTTACAGGAAGATAGATATCTTTGCAATACATTTTGTTTTGAAACAATAGAAATTTTCTTATTGAAAACATCCCTAAACAATTGCATATTTCCTCTCATTAGACTACACAGCTTGGAACTAATTGGCAGACAGCTCTGACTAATCCAAGATTGCCTTTATCACTTAGCACTAGTAATAGCATTTTATAAGATATCCTGATACAGACTGATTAAAGGACCACCCAAGTAAAATTGTAAGGCTGGCAATGCCATTTGCCACACAATGAGAGTCTTTTGCTCCTCTGAGCACTTTCGGAGCTCATTGCGAGCCTCTCTGGCTCACGTTGCACATCGCGAGCCCTGCAATAAGCTCCTTCGGCGCTCATTGCGAGCCTTTCCTCCTACCTACTGTACAGGCCGCTTGTTAACCTACAAGTTTTATGCTTGGGAATGCCATGAGTCTCTTTCCACCATCTCCCCCTGTCCTTTCCCTGTGTCTTTCTCCTCTGTGTGTCTGCTGAATCTTTGCATGGTGCGCAGTGACTGACATCGTTTTTATTTTCTAACGCCCCCGTTCCTGGCTTTGTTCAGCTGCGTTTTCATCCAGTTTCAGAACTTTTAAAATTTTCGGGCGCCATGTACCGCCTCTACCTTTATTCATTAGTTAAAATAAAAAAAGTTGCAAATCATAGTGTGGCCCTGATGTGCCACATATATGGTCCACCTATGTTACTATGTTACATACTATACAAACTACAGGATTTAATTTAATAAGATGGGGGTAGTAAAAGCTCAATATATCGAAAAATGCAATTCTACAAGTAAGACTGTATGGCAAAAAAACACGCTTCTAAGAGAAAAGTACATCACAAAGTTGTTTACAGGGGTCCTTTTAGAATATAGGCAATTACACTGGTAGATAACAGTTGTCCAGCTACTGCCGTGGTGCTTGTTAGTATTGAAGGTTTGGACGATTGGGTCTCACTCTTTGTTTCTGTTTCTCTGCAGTGTCCAGAAAACACGGGAAACTCATCACCTTCCTGAGAACCTTCATGAAGTCCAGGCCCAGCAAACAGAAGCTGAAGCAGCGCGGGATCCTGCGGGAGCGAGTGTTCGGCTGTGACCTTGGGGAGCACCTGCTCAACTCGGGCCAGGATGGTAAGACACTCTCGGGTTTATGGGAATATATACTATCCGTCACTCTAGGATGTCTCGGGAGACTGACTCTCTGGTGGCATGATATGTATCAAAAAAACATGGTTACACAGCAAATAAATGAAATTACCACTGGTTGATACAAATAGCTTAGATAACAGAAATTGAAAATTGGGTGTTTTAAGCATAAATTAACTCTAATAACTCACAGTGTGGGGTAATAAGTGCGAAGAGTATGCCCAGTTGGAATAAATATGTATAATGACAAACTTTACTAAATTAATATATCTGACCATTATCATTTGTCCATCTGGACATGCTCTTCTTTACAACAACCTCCCCACTGTGAGAATGAATTCAAGGGATATGGAAAGTTCCTGGATGTTACTAGGTATATAATATCCCATGGTATCGATTTACTTTTATGTACTTTATTTTATTCAGAAGTGCTTATAAGCTCTGTTTTTAGTGACTATAATCAAATGAATAGTCTCTGTATGGGTCTACCCACTGCAGTGTATGCAGACACAGACATTGTAGGGCTGGATGTGCAGTGTATTGTCCTATCCTATAAGGGACATGTTGCAGAATGTTGCTGAGAGATGGCCACAGATTGGTTAATATGAGACACAGGACATCCAGCCCTACAGAGTCTGTGTCTGCATACATGGACTATTTGTGTAATTTTAGGCAGTAAAAGCAGAGCTTATAAGTATGTCATAAAATAAAGTCCATAAAGATAAATATGTATAGATTGTATTATATATATATATATATATATATATATATATATATATATATATATATATCCCTCTCCTTCCCCTTTGACTGCTCTCCCCTCTCCCTCCCCTGTGCCTCCCCTCTGTCCCTCTCCCTCCCCTGTGCCTCCCCTCTGTCCCTCTCCCTCCCCTGTGCCTCCCCTCTGTCCCTCTCCCTCCCCTGTGCCTCCCCTCTGTCCCTCTCCCTCCCCTGTGCCTCCTCCCCCTCTCCCTCCCCTGTGCCTCCTCCCCCTCTCCCTCCCCTGTGCCTCTTCCCCTCTCCCTCCCCTGTGTCTCCTCCCCCTCTCCCTCCCCTGTGTCTCCTCTCCCTCCCCTGTGTCTCCTCCACCCTCTCCCTCCCCTGTGTCTCCTCCACCCTCTCCCTTCCCTGTGTCTCCACCCTCTCCCTCCCCTGTGTCTCCTTTCTCTCCCTCCCCTGTATCTCTCCCTCCCCTGTATCTCTCCCTCCCCTGTATCTCTTTCCCCCCTTCTCCCTCCCCTGTGTCTCTCCCTCCCCTGTGTCTCTTTCCCCCCTTCTCCCTCCCCTGTGTCTCTTCCCCCTCCCTCCCCTGTGTCTCTTCCCTCTCCCTCCCGTGTGTCTCTTCCCCCTCCCTCCCCTGTGTCTCTTCCCCCTCCCTCCCCTGTGTCTCTTTCCCCCCTCCCTCCCCTGTGTCTCTTTCCCCCTCCCTCCCCTGTGTCTCTTTCCCCCCTCCCTCCCCTGTGTCTCTTTCCCCCTCCCTCCCCTGTGTCTCTTTCCCCCTCCCTCCCCTGTGTCTCCTTCCCCCTCCCTCCCCTGTGTCTCCTTCCCCCTCCCTCCCCTGTGTCTCCTTCCCCCTCCCTCCCCTGTGTCTCCTTCCCCCTCCCTCCCCTGTGTCTCCTTCCCCCTCCCTCCCCTGTGTCTCCTTCCCCCTCCCTCCCCTGTGTCTCCTTCCCCCTCCCTCCCCTGTGTCTCCTTCCCCCTCCCTCCCCTGTGTCTCCTTCCCCCTCCCTCCCCTGTGTCTCCTTCCCCCTCCCTCTCCTGTGTCTCCTTCCACCCTTCTCCCTCCCCCTGTGTCTCCTTCCTCCTCCTCCCTCCCCCTGTGTCTCTTCCTCCTCCTCCCTCCCCCTGTGTCTCTTCCTCCTCCTCCCTCCCCCTGTGCCTCTTCCTCCTCCTCCCTCCCCTGTGTCTCTTTACATCTCCTCACCCGTGCGCACATTGCGAGCATTACAAACAAACTGGCAGTACGACAACTATACAGGTGATTATATATTTATATATATATATATATATATATATATATATATATATATATATATATATATATATATATAATGTGTGTGTGTGTATCTAACAATTAAAAGGCAACGTTCCCATTTATTGTACACTCCAAACACTATACGGATCTACGGTATATTACTTTACTCTATACTTGTTCCAGCATCAGAGGAGTTAATAAGAGCGCTCTTAAGGAGAAATTCCAGTTTGGTATAAACTTTCAAGAAAGTCGCTACAATGTATCAAGCAGGAACCTCCCACACATGGAGGAGGCTCCAGGTGCTGTAATTATAGGGCAGAGCTCGGGAGCAGAGGGTGTGACTCTGGGAACCAGGTGTGAGACTCACCTGGAGCCCAGAGAGAGCGTAGATAATCGCATGCAAATGTCTGGGAGGGACACTGACAGTTTCTGTTAGTTTTGTGACTCTGCACATACAGAGAGACACTGTGGTTCTTGGGCAACTCCGTGCTATGGAAAAATGATTGTGTTGTATTTGTTGCAGATGGTATTTGCAATATGATCAGTTGAAGATAATGATATATAATTTATTTACTTATTTTGAATGAAAGATAATGGATAAATGCCCTGTGACTGTGTCTGTGTTTAGCATACGTGGCCTTTAATTATTTTAAATACCTTTTTGATTGATTCAGCTATGTGAAATATATCCCAGGGGTTGACACATTTGTCTGAAATGTATAGACAAACTTTTGTTAGAAGCCAGTTATTATCTATAATTTAAAAAGTAAAATTTTCAGGATTTGTGTCTAGCCCCACTTCAGCCTTACATTTCTAAAGTACTTGAACCTCACTGTTATTGTGTATCCACTTTACATGTTTGTAACAGAGAAAGTGAAAATATAAACATTGTGTAGGATGTTGTCCCGTTACTGCAGTGTAGGAAAACAGAATGACATTAAACTAAATGTATGTTTTCACTGTTTTACTTGTAGGAGCTCACTGTGTTATTTGACAATTAAGAATTATATTTTGTTTGTTTTTTCCTCCGGTCAGATTGTCTTGCAACTGTTATTGCGAAAACTCCCTTATTTATCTACAGGGTGAATATTCTGAGCTCTAGTCTCCATCTGAATTACTGATGCCCCTGTATCTACAGGGTTAATATTTTGGGTGCTAGTGTCCATCCTAATTACTGATGCCCCTGTTTCTACAGGGTTAATATTCTGAGGTCTAGTGTTCATTCTAATCACTGATCCCCTGGCTATCTACAGGGTTAATATTCTGAGCTCTAGTCTCCATCCGAATTACTGATGCCCCTGTATCTACAGGGTTAATATTCTAAGCTCTAGTGTCCTTTATAATCACTGATGCCTTGGGTATCTACAGGGTTAATATTCTAAGCTCTAGTGTCCTTTATGATCACTGATGCCTTGGGTATCTACAGGGTTAATATTCTAAGCTCTAGTGTCCATTATATTCACTGATACCTTGGGTATCTACAGGGTTAATATACCAAGCTCTAGTGTCCATTCTAATCCCTGATGCCCTGGCTATCTACAGGGTTAATATTCCAAGCTCTAGTGTCCATTCTAATCCCTGATGCCCTGGCTATCTACAGGGTTAATATTCCGAGCTCTAGTGTCCATTCTAATCCCTGATGCCCTGACTATCTATAGGGTTAATATTCCAAGCTCTAGTGTCCATTCTAATCCCTGATGCCCTGGCTATCTACAGGGTTAATATACCAAGGTCTAGTGTTCATTCTAATCCCTGATGCCCTGGCTATCTATAGGGTTAATATTCCAAGCTCTAGTGTCCATTCTAATCCCTGATGCCCTGGCTATCTACAGGGTTAATATACCAAGGTCTAGTGTCCATTCTAATCCCTGATGCCCTGGCTATCTATAGGGTTAATATTCCAAGCTCTAGTGTCCATTCTAATCCCTGATGCCCTGGCTATCTACAGGGTTAATATACCAAGGTCTAGTGTCCATTCTAATCCCTGATGCCCTGGCTATCTATAGGGTTAATATTCCAAGCTCTAGTGTCCATTCTAATCCCTGATGCCCTGGCTATCTACAGGGTTAATATTCTAAGCTCTAGTGTCCATTCTAATCCCTGATGCCCTGGCTATCTACAGGGTTAATATACCAAGGTCTAGTGTTCATTCTAATCCCTGATGCCCTGGCTATCTATAGGGTTAATATTCCAAGCTCTAGTGTCCATTCTAATCCCTGATGCCCTGGCTATCTACAGGGTTAATATACCAAGGTCTAGTGTCCATTCTAATCCCTGATGCCCTGGCTATCTATAGGGTTAATATTCCAAGCTCTAGTGTCCATTCTAATCCCTGATGCCCTGGCTATCTACAGGGTTAATATACCAAGGTCTAGTGTCCATTCTAATCCCTGATGCCCTGGCTATCTATAGGATTAATATTCCAAGCTCTAGTGTCCATTCTAATCCCTGATGCCCTGGCTATCTACAGGGTTAATATTCTAAGCTCTAGTGTCCATTCTAATCCCTGATGCCCTGGCTATCTACAGGGTTAATATTCCAAGCTCTAGTGTCCATTCTAATCCCTGATGCCCTGGCTATCTACAGGGTTAATATACCAAGGTCTAGTGTCCATTCTAATCCCTGATGCCCTGGCTATCTACAGGGTTAATATTCCAAGCTCTAGTGTCCATTCTAATCCCTGATGCCCTGGCTATCTATAGGGTTAATATTCCAAGCTCTAGTGTCCATTCTAATCCCTGATGCCCTGGCTATCTACAGGGTTAATATACCAAGGTCTAGTGTCCATTCTAATCCCTGATGCCCTGGCTATCTACAGGGTTAATATTCCAAGCTCTAGTGTCCATTCTAATCCCTGATGCCCTGGCTATCTATAGGGTTAATATTCCAAGCTCTAGTGTCCATTCTAATCCCTGATGCCCTGGCTATCTACAGGGTTAATATACCAAGGTCTAGTGTCCATTCTAATCCCTGATGCCCTGGCTATCTATAGGGTTAATATTCCAAGCTCTAGTGTCCATTCTAATCCCTGATGCCCTGGCTATCTACAGGGTTAATATACCAAGGTCTAGTGTTCATTCTAATCCCTGATGCCCTGGCTATCTATAGGGTTAATATTCCAAGCTCTAGTGTCCATTCTAATCCCTGATGCCCTGGCTATCTACAGGGTTAATATACCAAGGTCTAGTGTCCATTCTAATCCCTGATGCCCTGGCTATCTATAGGGTTAATATTCCAAGCTCTAGTGTCCATTCTAATCCCTGATGCCCTGGCTATCTACAGGGTTAATATACCAAGGTCTAGTGTCCATTCTAATCCCTGATGCCCTGGCTATCTATAGGGTTAATATTCCAAGCTCTAGTGTCCATTCTAATCCCTGATGCCCCTGTATCTACAGGGTTAATATACCAAGCTCTAGTGTTCATTCTAATTACTGATGCCCTGGCTATCTAAAGGGTTAATATACCAAGGTCTAGTGTCTATTCTAATCACTGATGCCCTGGCTATCTACAGGGTTAATATACCAAGGTCTAGTGTTCATTCTAATCACTGATGCCCCAGTTATTTACAGGGTTAATATTCCCAGCTCTAGTGTCCTGCCTAATTACTGATGCCACATGTAGCCAATGCACTGAATAACGAGCCTCACATCTGTAACCAGTAATCAGCTCCTAGCTTAGTGAGTCATGCCCACATTATATGTGCAAAATGAAACTCGTTTATGAGCTGAGCCTCTGACAGACCCCACCCCAAATATTTTACAGCTCTCGTTAGTACAAAATAAAAGTGATTTGTCTAAATTGAGCTTGGTAAGGACATCATATTAAACTACACCCTAAACTGTGTCACTGAAATAATTGACAGCTCTTATTGTTATGCTAAGTATTATTTTGCGTAGTTCTCCAATTATTGTTCTTTCCAATGGATCTTGGTGACATTTCTTCAAGGTTAATTAATTAATTATCAGAAATATTCAGATTTTTGATATCCACAATCTTCCTAGTCTTAATTTTTTGTTAAGAAAATACAAATTTGAGTAAACTTTAGATGAAAGTTACATTGTAATGTCCAGGAGTCGGCCTCATTGATCCCCTGCCTCTTTATGTTATCTATTTCTGAAGTGTTATTACTAGCTGCGGTGGACAAGGACATTCTTACAGTGGGCGCGGGGCTAGCACATGCTCGCAGTGGGCCCGGGGCTAGCACATGCTCGCAGTGGGCGCGGGGCTAGCACATGCTCGCAGTGGGCGCGGGGCTAGCACATGCTCGCAGTGGGCGCGGGGCTAGCACATGCTCGCAGTGGGCGCGGGGCTAGCACATGCTCGCAGTGGGCGCGGGGCTAGCACATGCTCGCAGTGGGCGCGGGGCTAGCACATGCTCGCAGTGGGCGCGGGGCTAGCACATGCTCGCAGTGGGCGCGGGGCTAGCACATGCTCGCAGTGGGCGCGGGGCTAGCACATGCTCGCAGTGGGCGCGGGGCTAGCACATGCTCGCAGTGGGCGCGGGGCTAGCACATGCTCGCAGTGGGCGCGGGGCTAGCACATGCTCACAGTATTGTGTGCAGTTGGTTGATACACTGTTTTTTACTGCCTTTTTGCTTTTTTGCAACAGAACATTTATTATTATTTGTTATTATGTCTTTTTTAAAGGGATATGAAAGGTTATATATATATTTACTTTTATGTACTTTATTTTATTAAGAAGAGCTAATAAGCTCTATTTTTTTAAACAAATAATCCCTGCATGGGTTTGCCCACAGCAGCATATGCAGACACAGATTCTGTAGGGCTGAATGTTTAGTGTAGTGTCCTAACCTATCAGGGATCGCGTCTTAGCAGCATGTGGTAGAGAGATGTCACTGATTGGTTAGTATGATACACTGCCTACAGAGCCCTACAGAGTCTGTTTCTTCATTAGCTGCAGAGGGCAGACCCATACAGGGACTATTTGTTTGATTGTAGGCAATAAACACAGCTTGTAAGCACTTGTTGATAAAATAAAGTACATAACAGTAAATAGGTTCACATGGATTTTATATACCTAGTAACATCCAGGGCCCTTCCATATCCCTTTAAATTTCTATCTCTGGGGGGACTTGGTGTAATTTACCCAGCATCCCTCTGACGGGTCAAGGTGTGATTCTGATTTAAAGAACTGATGTTGAGCTAAACAGACTCACAGTGTAAGTGAATACCTTGAGATCAGGCAAATATATTTACATTGCAAATGATGCAAAACAAGTATTCAGGATCCCTAAACCACTCAATATTTAGGATAGTATTGTGCCATATTTTAGTAAATGAATAAACCATATGTTCTGTACACACATATATATTAATATATATATATATATATATATATATATATATATATATATATATATATTATTTATTTTTACTTTAAAGTTTCTACTTTCATTTACATTGAAACTGAGAGAACTTTTATCAATGTTATGATTTCTAAAAATGCAATGGTTAAAGGGCACTTTAGTACTACAGCTTTGCAGCTAATCTTAAGTGTTGGGGCATTACGCTGGCCCTTTAATTGGCCAGTAATTGCACCGTTACTGTGTTAGAATCTGAGTTCCAGGTACCAGATTGTTAGGTTAAGTGTGGCCCCCTGCCAATGGTGTGATTGCGTTGAGTGAGCAATGAGGTAAGAGAGCGCCGCCGTATGATGCTGACTCAGGAAAACCGCCTGATTAGTAAGAGCAGAGGAATGATTAATTAGTTCGGCTGCATTTTTCTCATTACACTTTAATGAAAGTTGTCTCACTATATTATTACGTGGGTGGGAGATGCCCTTTCCCCAAATTAACCCTCTGTTAAGGAAAAATGTCAATGACTTCCTGTATAAGAGTGCAGCAAAATTGTAATTTAACTTTATCGGTTTTATTCCTGTTACTGGCTCTCACTGTTCTCTCCATTGATTGGGCGTGACTGTTGGACTCTGGTCTATGTCTGAATTTTGCTCTCCTCTCTCTGGGTCTGACTGTTGATCTCTTGTTGTTGGATGTGACTTTTGGCTCTCTTGTTTCTGGATGTGACTTTTGGCTCTCTTGTCGCTGGATGTGACTGTCGGCTCTCTTGTCGCTGGATGTGACTGTCGGCTCTCTTGTCGCCGGATGTGACTGTCTGCTCTCTTGTCGCCGGATGTGACTGTCGGCTCTCTTGTCGCCGGATGTGACTGTCTGCTCTCTTGTCGCCGGATGTGACTGTCGGCTCTCTTGTCGACGGATGTGACTGTCGGCTCTCTTGTCGACGGATGTGACTGTCGGCTCTCTTGTCGACGGATGTGACTGTCGGCTCTCTTGTCGACGGATGTGACTGTCGGCTCTCTTGTCACTACTGTTTGTTTTCCCCTCAATTAGTTTGACGGCCGTTGGCCGTATGTCAGTAGCTCTGACTGCTGGTCTGCTCTCGATGTATCTGACTGTTGGTCTCTCATCTTTGTGAAGTCCCCCAGGTCCTTAGGAGCTGCACAGAGTTTATCGAGAAGCACGGGATTGTAGATGGGATCTACCGTCTGTCTGGAATCGCTTCCAACATTCAAAAGCTCCGGTGAGACCACAAACTGCACCCATTCTAACCTCTGACCTTCACTGTATAACACAACACATTATTATTGTCTGTATGACTTGACTTGCTCTTGTCTTCCATCCCATAAACCATCATTTATAGACCTGTATGTGACAGGAGACTCCTCCTGACCAGAGATATGAGACTTTCTAACGGACTCCAGAGGGATCATTTTATATAATAATTTACCAACTTCTTTCTATAGAACCTGCCGTCACAGCATCCTTTGGTTTTGAATTCTACAATGTGCCCTCATTCCCCCCCCCCCCCCCCCCATGTGACTAAATATAGCCATAGAATATTATAAACCTAGCTGTTTTGCCTCCCCTCACTCTGTCACTATGGCCCCAGTATTGACGTGCTTACATGTACTCGCAACCATTACTGTTTTCTTTACATTGTATATAAATTAAACTCTGTCTTCCCTTCCTGTTGCAGACATGAGTTTGACTCCGAGCAGATCCCGGACCTCACTAAGGACGTCTACATCCAGGACATTCACTGTGTCGGGTCCTTGTGCAAACTATACTTCCGAGAGCTCCCGAACCCGCTCCTGACTTACCAACTGTACGAGAAGTTCTCTGTAAGTATATCTGCCATATTTTTTTGTTTGATATAAGTTATAATATTGCTATGAAGATGTTTGATTGTTCATTGTCGATAACTATGAATACATATAGAGCAATCGATTTCTGTGTGTCAATACTGCTTCATTTTGTATCTATTTTTGCACTTAGAAATCTTTCAAATGTAACTATTTGACTTTATAGTGTATATTAATGGTAACGTGATTTTTTTTATGTCTCCATACTTCACATGTGAATAGAACTTAGCAGGAGCTCTCTTTGCTGTTAGAAGCACTAATATCCGTACTCTCAATCAGTCCATCAGCTTAATTATATTATAATTATGAATTACTATGCTGTGTATGTAAATAAATGTGTATAATTTGTTTTCTCTACAGGATGCTGTTTCTGCTGCCACTGATGAGGAGAGACTGGTGAAAATTCATGATGTCATACAACAGCTGCCCCCACCACACTACAGGTGAGTCTGTTACCCCACCCTAGGGGCAACTGTAGACGATTACGTTTAGGGCTTTGGAAAGCCTGGTCTTATTTACAAAATGAAAGCAACCTTTAATTTAGTAACTATGATGTGTGTATATATGTATATATACTGGGCTCTGTCATTAAACATACATCTTTAAGTTAAGTTTCAACTTCTAAGGCTTCCTGTTTGAATGGCAGATAAATCACCTGTTTTTGGTTCTAACAATAGAAAGATATATTACTAAGTTAGGGGTTGATCTCCAAGTCCCAGAATCCCATATATGTGACAATAGGTCTCCGCTCAGAAGAAGGAGAACGTCTTCTAGGACAATAATGGGCTGGCCAGGACTGCATTTGATACAGATAATCCAATAATGTATTGTTTTATTTCTAAAACATTGTGCCAGTTATGAATTGTCTTTAAAATATTGTATTGAAATTATGGAAATGTGATGTCACTTGAGTCATCGAGGTCAATAAGTGTTCAGTTCTTATTCCTTTTACTTAAAAAAAAAAAAAAAAACATTGAATAAGTTTGGTGGTTGTTTAGTTGTTCAGTGGTGTCCTACTCTCCATGACCTCAGGATCCGCAGCATGCCAGACACATTATGGTTTTGTCTCTGGTTGCGCCTATACATAAGGTTTTCTTGGCAAAGATACTGGAGTGGGTTACCAGTCCCTTCTCCAGTGGACCGCGATTTGTCTGACCCTTCTCCAATGAGCCACCCATCATGGGTGACCCTACACAGTATAGCTCACAGCTTCATTCAAGTACAGAAGCCCCTTCACCACGACAAGGTAGCAATCCAGGAGTGATGAACACGTTTCTTTTCTAGTAATTAGCATTTTAATAATATTATTGAAATATTTTTATTTAATGTTTAACTTTTTTTAAATATTTATATATATATATATATATATATATATATATATATATATATATATATATATATATATTATACACACTTATAAGATGTGTGTTTGTTTGAGAGCAGACCTTATCTCCCATAATAATGAGCCCATACAATACAAATTAATTCATGAAGTGTAAAACCTGAAGTGGGAGTCGGTCTTGCTCTGCCCCTCTTAGCATGAAGGTATTTATAGGTGGGGTTGGTCATGAAAGGACATGATAGCTGAGGTCTGATGTCTACAACTGGAAATATTTTGACTACAGTTTAAATTACTTTTACTTAAGAAGTGAAAGGCGTATCGGTCTGGCACCAGGGGATTGAGATGTTTTGGTAAAGTCTTTGAAAACACAAATATAAATCCTAGAACTTCCTGTCTGTGTAGATGGGGAGATCGGGATCTTTAAAAGGGGCCCAAATACCAGTATAAATAATGGACTGGACAGTTGGAGTGATGTATGAAAAAAAGGGACTAGACTGGATTGTTGTTGTATCTATAATTCAGATAACTATTATAGGTCATACTGGATACATAATTGCTCTTCTTCTCTATCAGTTGGAGTGATGTATTCTCTTACGCTCTAATAGGGAAGTACTTGACGTTTGCTGCTAATTTTGAGGATCCCATTTTGGCTTCATAGCCAATCTTTTACACACTGGGTAGCTTTGGTAACATATTGTTATTTACTGCACCATTACAGGGGTCCTGGAATTGTATAGATCCATTAATAATCGTAGATAATCAAAACCACATCACTCCATAACTTAGGTAAGATGACTTTGGATTTAAACTATAGACTTGGTTTATTATTATTTTTTAACTATTATTAAAAGAAAAGATGACACCAACAAAAACATATATTCTACAGGGAATTCTTAAGAACATGTTGGACATGCTTAATTTATGTTTTTGTGTTTGTCAATAGCCAATATTAAATTCACTTTCAAAGATTATCAGCATCCAGTGGAGTGTTTGTCTCCACCCTCATAAGGTTATTAATGGCAGTTGTGATATAAGTCTGTGCTTGAAAATGTATCACTGCTTGCTAGAAAAAGCCACCTCCCTTCATTGACCTTCTAGTGGATGGATACCAGTAACAGTTGAGTCTGAACTTTGGAACTAACTTTAATATTAAAAATATTTTTATTAGTGATTAAATCCTATAACTCCTGTAGTGGGGTATTTGCTGGGTCACTTGAGTTCATTCAGCTCTGTCACTAACCTGCATGTCTACACTTGGCCTGTACAGTATTTTTGGACACCTGTGGGTGCTCTTATGATTTCCTCTCATGGTTTCCATTCAACTTCGAATGCTACTGTTCAACAGTCACAGAAGACTAGATGCTCATTGCTTTTAGTATACTATGATAAAAACTACGCCTGAAGTGCCAACACGTGTTAGTTTTATACCTATAATATTGGTATAATCTCTCTTTAGTAGTGGCTGATCTCAAATGTTGAGTATTTTCCAGAAAAGGATGAATGCAAGAAAAATAGGTCATGTTTGAGGTTGAAAGGTGAAACATTTATAGGTAATATGAGAAAGAACTACTTTATAGAAAGAGTAGTAGACAAATAGAACAGCCTTCCAGTGGACTTGGTTATGGCAAACCCAATGAAGGAATTCAAGCATGCCTTTGGTTTAACATTAGGCCATCCCAATGTTTAATTAAGCCAAGTTTTTTAGGTAGGTTGAAAGAAAATAGGAGAGACTCAAAACAAACATGATTTAACTTACTTTGAGAAAAGACTCTAAGAAAGAGAACTGTGTAAATGAAGACACTCAAGTTTAAATTAAGACCTTTTTTTACTTTTTTTTTTTTTTTTTTAAGTTTAAGGAATCTTTTTAACTATGTTAACATACGGAAGGCCCCTTTAAAGGAATTATGCTGGAGGATCATATTTCTTCCCTGCGGTAATAACTCACAGTATTATCATTGTGTGATTCTATTTTTTATGTTTCTGAAATTCCAGAGACGTTATATTGATGACATCTTTTGTTTTGCAATTTATTCCAAAGAAAGATTCTCTTTAATATAACAATCAAACCATAAAATTAAAACCATTGAAGCAATCATTATGGAAACCACTAAGCATAAATGAACTGGGTAATTGAGAAGATTTCCCCCATGTTCATTGGTCCACAAGAGCAAGACGAACAGGCGCAAGACATTGCCTCTCAATCTGTAGGTTAAAGAAGGAAAACTGCATGTTATCCCGCTTATAATTACTTAGTTCATTTGTGTATCTGATAGATTACCAAAATGTATGTTTTTTGTTTTGTTTTTTTAAGCATTAAAGATCACTTCACAATTTTAGAGAAAACCATTCAAAATAATAAACAGAATGGACCTGAAGTTTATAGGTTTAATTCAAATTTATAAACAAAGTATCCATTTTCCCAGGAGGCATATTGACAGCTCCACCTCTATCCCCTGCAGACATGATTTCCATGCTTGAGGCTTCAACCAATCACAGGACACATCCTGGGGATGCATTGTCTCACAAAGATCAGCTATCATTGCTCCAAATATAGGAATCCTATCTGTACTGGGAATGGCAGCACTGTCCCTGTCCTGGATTGTTTTTTTAAATGTAATTTATTATACCCGTATATACTCGAGTATAAGCCGATCCGAGTATAAACAGAGGCACCTATTTTACCACAAAATACTGGGAAACCTTAGTGACTTGAGTATAAGCTGAGGTGGGAAATGTGCTGCCCTCTGTGTCCCGCTCTTGTGTGCCCTCTGTGCCTCTTTCTTGTGTCCCCCCTCTCTCTCCTTCTCCCTTCCCCTGTGTCTCTTCCCCCTCTCCCTTCCCCTGCTTCTCTCTCCCCCTCTCTCAACCCTGTGTCTCTCCCCCCTCTCCCAACCCTGTGTCTCTCCCCCCTCTCCCTCGAGTATAAGCCAAAAACTTGGCTTATACATTTAACGTATATACTCGAGTATATGTGCCTTTAATGATCAATTTGTGACTAATTAAATATGTATCGGAAATATAATTATGTGTGAACCTTCATATTCTCACAAAAATAATTACTTCTATTCCTCCCAAGTCATTTAAGAAACATCATAACATATATATATATATATATATATATATATATATATATATATATATATATACATACACATATTAATATATTGTAATATGTATATTTATATACACACTTATTTATAGTTTTTTTTTTTATGTGTACAGGGTATAATTAAGTGTTCATTTTATCCTATGTAATTATACATTTACATACTATTTTCTGCCTCTGTAAAACTCATAATTAGATATTTAATGCTTTTATAATGATGAGCTAATTGTAGAAATATGTTGTGACATCATACTTCAGAAATGTCATTATACTGAAATAGTTAATGTTGGTTTGCTGTTGGTCACTTGTATCTCCATAACCATAATTATGCCCTTCTCTTCCGCAGGACACTGGAGTTCCTCATGCGCCACTTATCGAGGCTTGCGACTTACTGCGCCATCACAAACATGCACACCAAGAACCTGGCGATCGTCTGGGCCCCCAACCTGCTCCGGTATGGGACCATTAATTCCCGGTATGGTACATGGCGAGATGCGTGAGGACACTCCGCTTCTCTGATCTTTACATATTACCTACTAATTCCTAACTTAAATAAAACTATTTACTAATATTGAATCTATCCTGGAGTGTCTTGAGGCATGAAGTAAACCATTTTGGAATTAACTGAATGGATTAATCAGTCATCCGAAACATTAACTTAATAAGTAACTTTAAATTTATTCTTTGAGTTAACATCAAAGTGGGACAGATTTAATGTGGGAGTATAAGGACATTATTTGAAGAACAAGAATTGATAAAGCAAATGTGTCACCAAATAATTATCAATTCTAGTTCTTTAAAATTATGGGAATAGTAATTTTATTTCTGGGTTTTACTATATATATATTTTTTTCATAATCTCTCAGTCTCTTGTTTTTATATAAGCATTTTTTTACTGAAATTTAATTCCTGATTCTTTAGATAATTCATAAAAGCTGTTCATATTGTAAAACTACTAGTTGCTGATTTTTAGGTATTTATTTTTGATGCACATCAATTATGACCAATTTAAATAAAAAGGGAAATCTGCCAAAACATAACTAGAAGAATCTGTCGGGAAGTCCCTTTTTAGGCTCCTCCCACTAACTTCCTGTTTCTATATCTATGAGTACTGCTTGCACACAGTGAAATAAATTAATTGTCTCATACATAGGAACAGGAAGCTAGTAGGCAAAGCTTATTCAAGTTATTCTAGTTATTTAAGTTTTTAAAGATTGTCATTTTTTTTAACATCAAAACAGTAGTAAAAGAAAGAAGTGTATTAACATAAATCTTTTAAGGGTCAACTCTATTCCAAAAACTATCTTTGTGCTAGATTGCCTAGTTGGTGATAAATAGTTGTTTAATGGTGATTTTTTTTTTGTTGGTAAAACTATGTCCAGACAAATGTAATCTAGATCTTAGTTGGACGCAATGGCTGCTTTATTCAAGTGCATACAGTATGGCTATGCCTATGTACTCATATTACTTTCCTCCTATAGAGTTAATTATTTTGTGTTATTTTGTTTCACTAATATTCAGGCCCTTCCACATATCTATGGTCTTAATGCAAACCAATATTGGGAGTCAGGCCCAAGGATATCAGGATTTGTACCCTGACATTATTATTTATTCTTTAGATCGAAGCAGATCGAGTCGGCGTGTTTCAGCGGTACGGCGGCATTCATGGAGGTGCGGATCCAGTCGGTGGTAGTGGAATTCATCCTCAATCATGTAGAGGTGCTATTCAGTCCCAAGCTTAGCTCTGTAATACGGGAAGGCGCTGGTGAGTGGTCATAATATTATTAACCTTCTGATTTTTAGAAGACAAAAAATTATCATACGAACATAATTATTACATGGGCTATTTTGTTTGACTCCACTGGAGTACTTTGTAGCTCTAGACTCCAGGGAGACGATTTTGTTAATATGTTTATTTATTGGCAGTGCTTTCCTCTCATATAAACGTTAAATGACAGATAAATATTCCAAGGTGTTTAATGACTGCTACTTAAGAAGCTGGGCGTATAACTCACCACAGGAGCCTGCTGTTTTGCACCCACTACATTGATGGTTTGACTTTGCCGTCATGCAGTATGAGATCTCATTACAAGGGCTCGTAATATCTTTTTAATGCTAATAAATCCTTTATACTATTTAAAATGAAGACACAAACAAGGAATTAACATTTCCTTAAAACTTGCTTGGTCACCCCGCCCAGATACAAGGTTGGATACAATGCACGTCGGGTTGGGGACGTCCTCTCCCTGCAGGCAAAACATGTTGACACCAACTGAGTGAAAGCAAAACAACGGCTCCCTACTCGAGCGCGCTGTGTATAGTGATAATAAGGAAATTATTGGTTCAGTTTGTACACGCATTTCGCTTGCATCATGATATTGGATTGTGATTGTGCTGGTTACCTTTTCTCTTTCTATTATAGTCAAAGCTTGATAATAGGCAGATGCTTCAGAAAGTCCAAAAAGTAAATATTGTCTTTAACTAAGTATTAATGATTGCTTTTGTTTTTTTAACTGTTTTAAGTCTTAACCTAGACTTGTTCTATAGAAGAGCATATTTTAGAAATGGGACTACCGTAGCTCAATTTTAAATTGCATTTCCTATCCTGTATTTAAAAAGCTAAAGCATTCAAACTGGGAGCAAACCTTGGAATTAATTTGCAGTAAGCAAAGACTTTTTAGGACAGCTTCCTGGGCATATCTTCCCCCACTCCCTTGACACCAGAAATGGGATGGAGAAGAGCATCTCTGTTAAAGTCTTTGGAAATTAGCTATTAAAGGGTATACACTTTGTAACCCCTTCTCTCACCGTCTTCCTTTACAGGTCACACTTCCCTTTCTCGTCCCAAGTCTTTGTTGGTATCTTCTCCGTCGACAAAATTACTCAGTCTTGAGGAGGCTCAGGCTCGGACACAGGCTCAGATCAACTCCCCTGTGGTAGCAGATAGCAAGTACATTGAAGTGGGAGAAGGACCCGCCGCCCTCCAGGGCAAGTTCCACACGGTCATCGAATTCCCGTCTGAAAGGTTTGGATACAGTATATATGGGTCACTACATGACCTGACATTGCTTGCACTTGTATGAGAGAACCCTTTACCCAACATTCATTTGTGTTCAGGTCTAACAGTAACGGTTACTTTCTTTATTGCTATATCATGTTAGTACTCTGGAGAGCATTATACATATATGAATCTTAAAGGACCACAAAAGAACATTAGTTTCAGTAAACTAAAGTTACTATAATAATTAACAATATATTTTTTTTAAAGTGAAAAGGTGATTTAGCAACTGAACCCTAGGTCCCATATCTCTAGTTGAAATTTATCAATAAGTTAATTGATGGCTATAGATCTACCTGTGATTAATTTGATCTTGGGTTTACTGTTTTTTATCACCAATCTTCACAGACCACATTTTAAGAATATGAGTACAGTCATGAAATAATATGACCAAGACACTAATTAACCCACCAGTGCTCAAGTTATGCCCTAGAGTGATCCATGGGGACTATGGATGAGAATACATGATCTAGACCAAAGTTTGTACATGTATTTATTTACATGTATGTTTTGTTGGGTTTTTATGTGGCATCTAATCTAAAATGTATTACAGCAGGTGTCACTAGAACCCTGTTCAAACCCATGGCATAAAAAGTCCTATATCCTAGGATAAATATTTTTGTTCCAGAGACACTGTTTACAGGTGCCTGTATTTCTGGATAATTACTCTATTGATCTATTCTTGTGGAATACTCCTCTATATAGATCTATACTGGCCTATCTATCTAGATTCCTCACTCATAATTACATTTTTCTTAATCTTTCACCAACCTTCTGCTTTTTGTTAGGAAAAGACCACCCCCTAAGATGAAGAAGTCTCCAGTGGGTAGCTGGAGGTCTTTCTTTAATCTCGGCAAATCCTCCTCTTCATCCTCTATGTCCAAAAGAAAACTCCAGCGCAATCCCAGCGAACCATCTGAAATGAAGTCCCTGGCGATGGCAGGTAAGAATTGACTCAAAGGGTGGAGCTTAAGATGGCGGGCAAGTCCTGGTTGTCTGTTTGAAGTCCAAATGGCACAGGGATCTGTCCTATGATGTGTTCTTTAATGGACTGAATACTTATGAAATCTAGTAGGGGCAGTATAGCCTGAATATGGGGGACTCAGAGCATTTTTTTCCAAGGTCACTTAGGCAATAGGATGTCTTGGAGGTAAATTAAGTTTGTGAGAAATATGGTGTCTAAGGACACAAGGAAGTTTATTATCCAACATTTAGACCATATATATATTTTACTTTATTAGACATTTTAAGGAGTATAAGCTGAGTGGGCTTAGCAGTTGTTGTCCATGGCTTTCTGAAGGGGACTGTTGGATTGTTTGAATGCAAAACAAAGAATCCCTGTGGCATCCGAGTGAACAATCTGTATAGCTGTAAATTGGTGTATTCTATCTTTTTATTGCCAATTGTCTGACCTGATTTTTTTTATATTTCAGTTCTATCTTGTGCATTCATAGCCGCCTAAACTTATCTTTTTGGCTTTTCAGGTGGAAGAGGTGATACCGGAACCATGCGCTCAGCAAAAAGTGAGGAGTCTCTCAGTTCCCTGCACGCTGATGGTATGTCAGTCACTTTTCTTTTAAATAATATTTGAAGTCCACCAAAGTGCTAAATTATATAACCAAAGGGAACCAATTTTTTTTCTCTCCATGTTTCACTAGCTGCTGTTTGCATACAATAGACATCTACAGATTTAACTGCTTCAGCTATCAATGTGCTATACACACACCTGCGACAATCGTCACTGTCCACAGCACCCTGTGGAGTCTTGAAATGGCCAAGGATCATACACACAATATAATCTACTTACATCCAACTGCATTAGGTTGCCATGTCCTGTTATGTGATTCAAAGTGGGGAGCAAGCCATGACAAGTGTAATATATCCAAACTGCGTTTAATTATTGCCATTTTTTCATGGAAACTTAACTAAGCAAACCGTTAAAGATAACGCTCACCTTCCACTTGTAGAAGTAGATGCAAAAATGGTTGCTCCCACTATATAATATAAAAACTAATGAAACTTATAAAATAAATACTAAGCTTATTATCAAGTGTAGTTCTTCGAAATAGCGTCTTGTGAAAAAAATACCAAGGTATATTACATACCTTGTAAAATCAAGAAAATTTCCATATCCCTTTTAGTTGACTTGATATGGCTAAATAGTATAACTCTATACTATATGTACATAAAAATAAAATTGTGCACCAAAAAAATCTAAATAGTTATTCAGTGAGGAATTGGAGAACTTTCAGAAGCTCAAGGTTTATTCAAGCGAGGGAACAACTTAAACTTCTTACTAATATGCCTTTTTTTTTTTCAGGTGAGACTAAGCTGTACCGTCCACGCCGGCCTCGTTCCAGCAGTGATGCTTTATCTGCTTCCTATAATGGGGATCTTCTGGACAGTTGTGAAAGGTGCAACTCTTATGACAATTTGCCGCACGACCAGGACAGTGATGGTGATGAAGGGTTAATCCATGTCCCAGCCATGCTGTCAACTCGTTCACATGAGGATGAGGATCTCAGCCCACCAGACATTGGAGTGGCCAGTTTGGACTTTGACCCAATGTCTTTCCAATGCAGCCCACCCCAGCTAGAGAGTGAAGCCCCTGACAACAATACATATCACTTTGATTTGGGGGCGAGCAATGGCAAAGAGAAGATGCCAGTTGGACTTCAAACTCCAGGGAGTGGCACCAGTTCTGAACCCATGTCCCCATTCCAGGAGAAATTTACCAGTCCATTCCTAACCCAGGACCATAGCCCCAGTGCAGATAAGGTACCAAAAGCCCCATCGTTTGCTGAAAAGGTTGTGCATGCTTTTTCACCTAAAGTGGGACGCAAAGCAGTCAGGTCACCCCCATTGACCATCTCTGATCCAGTCACTATTTCATTGCCGAGTCGGGTGTCGGAAATGTTTGGGAGCATGCAAGGGACCATTGTGGCTGCTCAGTCTCTCATGTGGTTTAAGGACAATGGTGCCAGAGATACTAATACTATACAAACTCTAGCATGTAGACCCCTAGATATAGCACCCATCACCCTCCCTAAATCTACAACTGCAGATACAACAGATTCTTTGGACCCTCTTCAGCCATCTCAGTGGAGCACAACTGAGATAGAAATAGAGGACTCTACAAAACAATTTTCTCAAAGTTTATCTCAGACTTTCTATAGCAGTGATTTGGACTATGTGGATAATAATTATAACCAGGAATTCAGTAGCAGGAATTTGGCTGGGACATCTCAACGGGAGGAACCTGAAATGCCAAGCTTAGAGCAGGACATGTACACACCTGCTGTGCCTACCCCTACAGGTACGACAACATCTTTTCCCTTCCAATTCTCATGGAGATATTACTTGGATATTTAATGTGCAATGAGTACACCTTAAGTGCAGATAATATTGTTAAAAAAACATAACACTAACTTTAGTTTAATTTCGATCATTTCTACTCATCCCATTTGTTCTTGAAAACCAGCACTGTTCGTAGGACCAGTGTTCAGGATAAAACATATACATTCATGGAAAGTCCCTCATTTTGATAAGTGTGCCAACGAAAATGGATTTATATACGCAAAATGAAGATCAATTAGCTGTGTAATAAAGCATTCATAAAAACAGCCTACTATGCGTTGCTGTGCTAATGAAACGCAGCCAACTGATTTAGTTTTACTTTCCAGGGATGACTATCATCTCACAAGAAATATACTGTAAATAGAAAGCTATTTGTTCCTTTTTGGTCCATTAATGTTGTAGAATTGAAGCAAATTTTAATGTGCATTCTTTACAACTAATCTGTTTTTCTTTTATTTTCATTACTCCTCAGGAGCTTCTGCATCAGAATCCCCCCAGGACCCCGTCCCTGTGAGCTCTGTTACTTTCATACCTCCTCCTCCACCTCCCAAAAACGCTGCCCGCATGCTGGCGTTGGCTCTGGCTGAGTCCGCCCAGCAGGCTTGTTCTCAATCCCAGAGAAGACCCCCGTATCACCAGTTCATGGAGCTACCACCACCTCCCCTGCCTCCCCCACCAGAGGACAACCCACTCCTGGAGATATCGACACAGAATGTGCCCCCTGCACTAATGCCCCCGCCACCAGTTACCCCAGAGCACATCTCAGCCATCACACCCCACAGGTCCTCTCCAGCGACAACCCCCAGCACATCATCCTCCTTCTCTCTGACTACCATCCAACACAGCCCACAGAGCAGTCAGACCCCTGTGACCGGACAGTCTCCTTCAGCCATCACCCCTGGACTCAGTCCATCAAACCAGGTACTAAAAGCATTTACACTTACTGAAACATACATTTTTTATTTGAATGAAAAATAAGTATCAATAAGTAACAAATGTTACTTTTTAATATTTTGGCAATACACCTTTGCAAAATGTGCGTGCTGAGAAAGGCGCGCTCCAACAGCAGGCTCCAAAACGGAAATGGGGACAGGGAGAGGGTGGTATGGTGATAGTCAACCAGCAGAGATGAGACAGCTGTGTGTGAGGAAGCTCTGCGCCAAATCTTACTAAATTGTAATATAAAATGTGAGACAGAATCATGAACGGTGCTATTTACCTCATCCACATCACTATGCCTTGCAGGAGGACTAGCAAGGCATAGTGATGTGGATGAGGTAAATGGCACCCCGATTACGGGCAAAAAGGAGAAATAGAGGAAGAGAGAGAGAGTGTGGAATGGGGAGACTGGGGATAGAGAGAGATGGGAAGGAAAATAGAGGAGACTTGCGCCGCCATGTGCGCGCCCAGAATGCCTGACAAATGCGTGCACCAACAGCAGTGCACCCGAATGAAGCAGCAGTTGTCTTTTCGATCTTCTCCCCATTATCCTCTCTCTCCTCTTCCTCTCTCTCTCTCTATTTTCCTTCCCATCTCTCCCTATCCCCAGTCTCCCCATTCCACTCTTCCTCTATTTCCCCTTTTCGCCCGTAATCGGGGTGCCATTTACCTCCTCCACATCACTATGTATTGCCAGTCCTCCTACAAGGCATAGTGATGTGGATGAGGTAAACGTCACTGTTCCTGATATTCTGTCTGCACCAAATCTTACTAAATTGTAAGATAAAATGTGAGAGCTTTCTCACACACAGCTGTCTCATCTCTGCTGAGTGACTATACCCATGCCACCTCTCCCTATCCCCATTCCCGTTTTGGAGCACACTGCTGTTGGTGCTTGCATTCCTCAGCGCGCAAATGGCGGCGCGCACATGGTGGCGCGCACGACTCGTGAGCTCTAAAATCAGGGTGCCGTTTTAAAGACCAAGAAAAAATTGCAGTCAAATGTTTAAAGAGAACACGCAGTTCTGGGCAGCTCTATTACTGACTGATATTACATCCAATCTCTGTCTGCTTTACAAGTGGGAAATAAAATTGTGTATTGCACAGATCAGCAATTCGATAGGGGAGGTTACCCAAGACCTGAACGGCATAGAATCGTTAAGAAGTTAAAGAGCATGTTCCACCTAAACTTAAAGGGCCCTGTAATGGTGCAAAGTCATGATGCTTAAGTAGTAAGGATCAGTATTATCTTAAAGGCATATCCAAATTTCACGTATTAATACATTTCTGCAAACTTTAGGCAAAAAGCAGCTTTATGTGCATGCAGCACATATCATAAAACATTTTATTTTGATTAATATCTAAAAATTCCTCTAATAATTATGTTGACACTGCCAGGGGGTGTCTACATAACTTCCTGGAAACCCCCCCCCCCCCCCCCCCCCCTCTAACCCCCCCAAGTAAACATGCGGCATCAGTGGAGCAATATTAACCCACTATTTACCTGCTGTTGCTTGCGCAGCCAATCTCCTTGCAGCTTCCTGTATGCAATACATGGCACATCAGTGATACACTACATCAATCCAGGCTTCTTTACAGCACAAACAGGAACCCCAGAGTTTAAATCAAATGTTTCAGCTAACCTGAGTGGCCAAAATAAATCATTTTAAATTTGATGCTAACTTAGCCCGGGTTTGGAGGGCGTTAACCCTAATTTGCAACTGTCAGAAATTACAAGACATTTTTCTGATTTCAATGTAAGTGTTTACATGTCTATTTTGGGGATTTTTCCATGCAAAAAAAATGGTTGCATACACTACTAATTATCCTCTATCTGATGGATTCATAATCCAGCTCACTTGGATATGCTTTTAAGTTTAGAATTTAAAATGTTGATCTTTTATAAACAAAAATACAATGAAAATATATCAGGGCTGGAGCTCCACCCATATTTTACAAACTGCTACAAAGACTGCAGTGATCCTCCTTCAGCTGCCAATTTACTGCACTGCTTTAGTGGCAGAGTCTGGGGGGATTTGCTGCTCTTCCTGCTATAGTGGGGAAAATAAGCTATTTTCAGTGTCAATTTTCTCAGAAAACATCAGGCTATATTTTAATTACAATAAATTAAAAATGTATTTATATTACTTAATGGTCATACAAGCTGATGTGAAAGAGCAGACCAAGAAAAGGTTAATGATGTCAAGGATCTAGATCTTAATTAGAAATTGAATTGTATTTCTTCATCTCTCCAACTATCACAGATACTTAGAATTCTGAGCTTTATGATATGTTTGTCGAAAAATAGTCAATCGCACGGCACCTGCAGTTCTTCAGCAACTCACATTACCTAATACACAGATATATTGTATCAATAACAGGCTAAGTGCTGAAAATTGTACTCCTGTAAGTGAACTCTTCCATCTAAAAGCAAATTTATCAGTTCTAGTTCTTTGAAGGAACATACTGTATACAAGGAATGTCAGTAGTTTGTGGTCTCTTAAGATGTTTTGTAGTTTTCAAGTGGTCTAAGGGAAAAGCAGGGATTACTTCCCTATATGATTTTATAACCAGTTGTAAATGAGAGTGAGAATTAAAACTACTTCAAGGTCCCGGTGCACACAATGATGTTGGAATGAAGTTTTGGACCTTATGTAACATCTTGTATCTTTATTTCTAGGTCTCTGTATCCATTCCACCTGATGAGATCCAAACTTCTGGGGCCAATGAAATTATTTCCAGCTTTTCAAATGAATCATTCTCTGCCTGCGCTGAGGTCACTACTCCATCCCCTTCCGAAAAGCCAAGGGAAAGTCCAAGGAAACATCTGCATCAGCGCTCTGAATCCTTCCCATCCCACCCGACTTACACCATGGCACCACCAGCACCGCCTGTTAGAACTATGGATAGTCGATTGGCAACTGCCCTACACTCTAACTACAATGATGCAATCACCGCCACTAATTACCACTCCTTCCTGAGCACTGTGATGCTGCCATCATCTCTGGAGGATGCACTACCTAGACACAACTATTCAACTCATATCAAGTCTGAGAGTATGGTGGAACAGGGTAGTAACTACAGACATCAATATCCGTCCCAGGCCAAGTCCGAGGATGCAGGAGAAATGGGAGATCCATATAGGCACCCATACCCAGCCACTTGTAAGTCAGAGACCAATGAGCCAGGGAACAATTACCGGCACCCATATCCCTCCCAGGCCAAGCCAGAGGATGCAGCAGAAATGGGTGATCCATATAGGCACCCATACCCAGCCACTTGTAAGTCAGAGAACATTGAGACAGGGAATAATTACCGGCACCCGTATCCTGCCCAGGTTGAGCCTGAGAGTCTAAATGAGCCTTTAGATACTTATCTGCATCACAAGACTGCAACTATTCCCAAGTCATACAGAGCAGACACTATTCCACAACATATGCCTCCACAAGCCTACGGTTCTCGCTGTGACACTCCCTCCTCAAGTTCTACACTTTATGGTACTTATGTCAACCCAGCCAAACACCCCACCCTTCAGCATCACCGTGTGCGTAACCGGCCTGATTACATGGGGTGTATGAATCCAGCTATTCGCAATTACATAGAAGAGGCTCCTCCTTATCCTACAATCCGGAGGGTACAGTCTTTGCATATGCAACCACCTCCACCTCCTATGCGCACTGTGCCCATCTCAAGAACAGAAGTCCCACCTGATGATGAGCCTGCATATTGTCCACGCCCCCTATATCAGTACAAAGCATGTCCACCTTTCACCTCCCAGTCAGATTATCATGTTACCCAGCTACAGCCTTACTTTGAGAATGGCCGTGTTCATTACCGCTATAGTCCCTATACTGGGAGTACTACTTACTACTCTTCAGATGGCACCTTCTATGACATGGACCCCTATAGCACTTTGCGTTTGAGGCAGCTTCATCTCTACCCAAGCCGGGATTTTGCTTCCTACACCACAAGACTGCAGCCCAAGGCCACATACAGGTCACAAGGCCTGGCTCCATATCCTAGAGGCAGTCTTAGGGAGCACAATTTTATAAGTCGAGATGTTCCTCCTGCACTACCCCCTGAGCATCCTCGACCTCTTCACATTTCATGGGATATGGAAGATATGGATAGATATAGATTACAGTCTCTGCGTCGTGAGACCAGAGCACGACAAAGGGCAAAGGGACCAGTAATGTCTCAGTATGATAATGTTACCCCATCTTTGGTTGAGGATGTGGCAGGATTAGATGTGATTCATTTGCGAAGCCGTTCTGATCCTGGCAAAACTCCTGGTCTTTTAAGTGTGGCTGAGACTAAAGATAGCCTCTACCAAGCACGAGTAGAAAGTGATGAACGCAAAACCCACCCACCCCCTGCTTATGGAAATGGCCATCAAGATAAACCATCGCTCCCACAAAAGCAAAGTGGGACAAGCAGGGGGCGGATGCCGCATGACTTGTCTTCAGAACATCGGCCTCAACCTCATCAGGAAACTGGAAACAGGCAACCTACTGATGGAAGGAATGGACCACCATTTGTGGAGTACAGCTCTAAAGGACCAGCTAATCCTCCAGACCCCACATATCACTCCACTACCAACAAGTACAATGTGCAGGAGCCCATGAGACTCAATCACAAAGAGCTGAGACTTTCTGAGGACCAGGAGAGATCACATACAAGGCCAGCTGATAAACCCCATCGAGACTGTTACAGGGAGGAAGCAGCTTCATTTGCCTCGTCTACACCTCCACCCAAACCAGAA
Organism: Discoglossus pictus; assembly: GCA_027410445.1. Taxonomy (NCBI): domain Eukaryota; kingdom Metazoa; phylum Chordata; class Amphibia; order Anura; family Alytidae; genus Discoglossus; species Discoglossus pictus. Next base: position 106,329,732 of record CM050169.1, read on the forward strand.
AGGAGCCATAGTCTCCGAGGCCACAACACAGAGGCTGTAGAAAGAGACCCTGCCATCTTCTACCCCTACCAAACTCTTCATGGCAAACGGCACAGCTCTATTAATGCACTGTCCCAGTACGATAACTTAGCCGATTACCATTCTATACCCCACCACCGACCCACCAACCAAACTACCCCAAATGCCTTCCCCCTCCCACATGGACGGACATATGCCACTGCTCTAGGCCAAGGAGCTTTCCTTGCTGCTGAGATGTCGCTACAGAGACAAGAGGCAAAAATCCATGCAGAATAAACTGCTGCCAGCATGGGGGGATGTCTCTAAAGGGGTTTTGGAATGGGTGGGCTAGTGCTGGAAAGAGGACTTCATTCTTATTAGGCAGACCCCTGCTGGACAGTGGACTGTTTTATTTTTTCAAGAGATGAAAAGACAAAAAATTATAAATAAATAAAGAAAACCAAATCCTAGATGCAACACAATAACTTGTACACACCAACATTGAGCAATATACATGGACACTGCAACACTCCATTTCATTGTTATAAAACTGTTTTTATGTTGTAATCAGTGATGTCATTATCCTGTACAGTTCGTCCCCCTTGGTGTCCTTCATTAATGTGAGAAGGAACGAGAGAGGAATAAAGGATCCTATTTAATCCAGATGTGGTCTGTTGTGTATCTGCAAATACACAGGGACCCCGTGAAGGAGAGGGAAGCTGGGGACACAGCAAAGGTCTGCGTTATTATACATATAATTACATTTGGTTTATTAAAAATTTTAAGTGGGAACGTTCGATAACTGAGCTTGAAAGGCGTTGTTTTTAAGTATACAACTACATGAACAAGTCATCCCACTCCACTAATTAGTTTATCTCACATGATAATTATCTCTCACTGAAGTGGTCCTTTAATACAGTAATTTTTTTGTTATGTAGATGCCATGTTCCTTTAAATGCATTGTAGAATGTTTTGGCCTACAATGGCTCTTTAAGCATAATGTACATGAACTAGTCCTCCAACTCTCTTCATGGTTTTATCTCACCTGATTTATTATCTCTCACAATAACGGGTGATAAACCACCTGAGCATGCCCAATTGGTAGATATATGTATATTAAAGTAATACAACCTTAATGTTCTTGTATTGTACACCATTATCATTAGTCTGATCTACCAACTGGGCATGTTCATCCCCCATTGTGTGAGATAATTAACCATATGAGAAAAAGTAATTCGGGGACTGGACGACTCGTCATGTAATTCATATTTAACATACCCAACATTTCAAGGTCAGTTATCAAACACTTCCATTCAAAATGTTTAAAAACAATTAACAGTAATTGTATTTATTTATATCCTATCTTTTAATTTCAGCCCTATACCCGGGCCCTTTGCTGCCCCTCTGCCAGTAAAAGGATTAAAGTAAAACTGATGGTATTGGGTCACTGTACACTACATTGCAGTCTATAGAAACGATAAACACCTTTGTGATATACATCCTTATTTTTATTAAATGCATTTTTTTGTAATTATCCTTTAAAAGCACTTATTATTTAGCAATATTGATATTAGAACAAAGATGGACAGTCACAAAGCTACTGATTTAAAAGTCCATCCAGCCCAGGGATTTTGTGTTAATGATACAAATTGATACACTAATCAAAATCAATATGCTGGAGAGGAGCAAAAGGTAGAAAAATGCAGTTGTACAGCACCAACTATAATATATATATATATATATATATATATATATATATATATATATATATATATATATATATATATATATATATATTACATTAGTGGTTCAGTACCCACCCTTTCTATGTTCCATGAGTTCCCCTGTGCCCCTCAACCTCACCATATCCCCCTCCTGAGGGCTTCCCCTGCCAGCACTTCTTGTGGCTGGGGCAGGGAAACCTCAAATAGGAGTGATGTCTTTGGGATTCCCCACCCAGACAAGATGACGCAGGCAGAGGAGTGATAGGAAGCTGTCAAGAGGATGATGCAGTGAGGCTGAGGGGGCACAGAGGGAGCCCAGATTGGGATATTGGCTGGATGTGGGAGCGACTGCACTGGACACCCCCCCCCCCCCCCAGAGGGCCCTGCTCCAACTGTGGTTGTAGGTCTATTAAGTCCTTTATAGGTGCAAAAAAAAAGTGGTAAACCAACAAATTATATTTTTAAGTATGGAATGCCATAACAATAGTATCTACTGTATCACACTAAACACATAAAATGACTTGTAATTTTTTTTTTTAATTTATTCAATTTTGAGCAAATAATAACAGTAACCCAAACGATTGAGGATATTATGACATTATAAACTATAGCAGTCAATAAGATTAACATTTGGCTAAACCCAAACCGATTTTATATGTTAATCCAAAATATTTCAATTTATGTGATGCTTTTAATAAAGACAATAAAAGTGATATTTTATTTGCATTTATGTTCCCAGTACATAAGAGATGCAGCTTTAATATTCTATTGGTATGGAGTCTTTATTCTATACATAAAGGATACTTTTTGGGAAATGTAAATTCTATTTCTATTCATGTATTTTACTGTAGATTTTAGTACATTACAGAGTGTCCATTCGAAGGGACCTAATTTCAAAATCATTCAGAAAAAAATAATTTCTGTGAGAAATGTATGAGATCTTTCAGGTAAAATTACATTATTTAACCTCCAATCAGAACTCTTGCTCCTCCCCCACAGCACATGCTTTTCTTTTTTACATTGAACCATAAAATCCTGAAGGAAAAACATTTAAATCACATCCTAATATTGTCCGTGCAAAATAAATAAGGCGACCTTGAATTAGTCAGTAATTTGCTCATCATAGACCTCCCAAGGATGTTAAGGCAAAAAAAACATATTTACGAATACTAACTGGTGCACTGAAGGAAACGGAAGAGCCATCAGATGTTGAATAAAAACACTGTTTAGGCATATATGTTTCCTGGGTTTCAAATGTTTGGTAAGAAACAGGCGGTGATTATTAGAAAAATATGTATTTTATAGATAAGTTCAGTGCACTTACAGAGTTGTAGGCAGGAGAGTAAAATACAGCTGTTCACACCTACAGGGAGCTTACATAATCAAGTATGCAGAGGAAATGCAGCTAGGCATGGTGTTTGACCTTTCTGATAGATACCACAGGAAGTACTTGCTGCAGGATGAAACCACATGGAGGATGGGGACTGAGCTTACAACTGAATCCAGGAGCAAGGATATATAGAGAAAGATACTACATATCCCAGGCTGCTTTGCAACACAGGAACCCCAGAGTATGATTCTCTTTCTCCTGATTGGCCAAAATGAATTATGCATTTTATGCTTATTCCAGCAGGGATTTTCAGGGGTGTCAATTTACAAAAGCTTCAGCTTGCATACTGAAAAGATTTAGCAAACATCAAGGTGAGTTTGTAAATGTTTATTTGGGTATTTTTCATGCAAAAAAATGTTTCATACACCACTGATTATCCTCTAATGCATTCATAATCCAGGAAACTTAGATATGGCTTTAAGGTATCACTGTGACCATTTTCCTGTACATTTATTGGAAACTTGCTGACAATATATGCCTATGTGCAGCTTATTTGTAATGTGTATTTGTGCTCATTAGATGACAGGGACAGGTCACACAGCTCATTGGATGATGGGGAAAGTCGCACATCTTAATGGTTGATAGGGTCAGCTCATTGTATGGCAGGAGCAAGTCACATAGCTCATTGGATGATAGGGACAAGTCATATAGCTCATTGGATGGTAGGGACAAGTCACATAGCTCATTGGATGATAGGGACAAGTAACCCAGCTCATTGGATATCAGGGACAAGTCACACAGTGGATTAGATGGCATGGACAAGACACAGCGCTCATTGGATGGCAGGGACAAGACACAGGGCTCATTGGATGGCCGGGACAAGACACAGCTCATTGGATAGCAGGGACAAGACACACAGCTCATTGGATGGCAGGGACAAGACACACAGCTCATTGGATGGCAGGGACAAGACACACAGCTAATTGGATGGCAGAGACAAGACACAGCACATTGGATGGCAGGGAAGACACACCGCTCATTGATGGCGAAATACTCATTAGTCAGAGCAAAAAGAAAATAAAAAGTACATTTATTCAGCAGAGATATTAAGAAGGTAAAAATCCTCTTCAAGATGCCACCAATATTAATTTTACAAAGGTAAAGTTTCCCTCAAACCTCAGTATAAAAGATCTGAATGTGTCGCAGAACGGGTCTAGCTTGAGCTCCATGTTTGAGGAAGCAGGGGGCAGTATATTACTTGCTTGTGCTGTTGTTATTGATATATTAGAATTCTGGAATCTGATTGGCTCAAAAGACCAAAAACACTGGAATACAGATGTAGAGTTCAGTGCATGAGTGGAGCTGCCTGGCAACATCCTGTCTCTTCAAACATTGAGCAGTAACAGGCAAATTAGACCAGTCCTATGACGTCAGCATGCATGTTACATGTCTATGTATGAGTGCTGTCATATAAAATAAACTTCTGTATAACTGGAACTACAGTTTAAAGGGATATGGAAGGTTCCTAAATGGTACTAGGTATATAATATCCCTGTGTATCTATTTACTTGTATGTACTTTATTTCATTAAGAAGTGCGTATAAGCTCTGTATTTACTGCCAAAATCAAACAAATAGTCCCTGTATGGGTCTGCCCACTGCAGCGTATAATGACTGTGTAGTACTCAGTGTGCTGGGAATCATACTAACCAATCAGTCACCTTCTCTCAGCAACATTCTGCTGAGACCTTGGCTAGGACACTACACTGCACATCCAGCCATACAGAGTCTATGTCTGCATACGCTACAGAGGGCAGACCTATCCAGACTGTTTGTTTTTTATTTTTAGACAGTAAAAACAGTTAATAAGCACTGTTTAATAAAATAAAGTACATGTCAGTTAATAGATACACAGGGATCAGATATAGTTGTCGTTATTGCGAGTTTTTTGGTAACGCTCTCAAAGTTACGGGCTTGCGCAAAGTTACGGGCTCATCGCAAGGCTCGTAAAGTAGAGGGGGGGAGAGGCTCGCAATGAGTGGCAAAGGCTCTCATCTTGAGGCTCCAAACAGCTTCCGAGTTCCAGGCATGAAAAAAAAAATGGGACTGTTAAAACCGTGAGGCCCGCTCCATTCAGAGGCCGCCAATTAAATAGCAAATTAGCTTGCAAACTCACGGGTGCAAGAGGAGAGACAGGGAGTCCGTAAGTGAGGTTGCAAGCTAATTTGCTATTCAATTGGCATCTTTTGGTGGCCTACGAATTGTTTCCGAGTTACAGACTAGGAAAAAAAATGTCAGCCGTTAAACCCTTAACTTTTTTCAAGGCGGTAAACTCGGAAGCCCTTTGCGGGCTTGGGGAAATTTATACAAGCCTAGACCCACAAGCTGTAGACTACAGGTTATCTACCCACAAGGACCATTGGGTTCTTTGATATCTCGGCACCAGTACCCTGATATCTAGCTTCTGCATCAGTCAGGGTCTCTCCATCAGGAATCAGCACTTCCAGGAGTCTCAGTAACCTTCCTGTGGTAGTGACCAGAACAGGTTACTTTTAGGGTGGAGATAGGATCTGTATTGCAGGCATACAGGAGAACAGGAACAAAATAAAGAAACCATACGATTGCTATATGTCTCAGAAGTTAACTAATTTATTTTTTAAACGACAGCAGTACTTATAGGGGATAGATACAGAAGGGGTGTAGACAATCACAAGAGATAAACTCCACCTGGGTCTAACAGTAGTTTCCTGAGAGTAATAGGCTTAATCTTCAATACACACCCTTCCATCTCTAGCACATATCAGATGGGATTAACTTTAAGCACACCCTGTTTTAAGCTCATCATGATTACGCAGTCACAGTTTAAACATAACACAGAAAACTCTAATATTAAAAGGGGAATTACAAACAGTATACAGGATAAGGCAGAGACATCTGCCATAAGACCACATGCAGCATGGCGGTACACTATGGCCCTATGTCTTGTGGCTATTCACCCCACCACCCACCTGCCCACATTTCCCATGTGCCAATATAGTTCTTCTACCGATTTTCCAATGGGACAGTCTGTCCTCAATGGTGGCTCAATGCACCAGGATCCAGGCCTGGGAAAGGGGTCCATGACAGGGTGAAAGAGACACAGGGAGGGGGAAGAGACACAGGGGCAGGGTGGTGAGAACTGGGGGAGAGGGGGGAAAGAGAAACAGGAGGGAGTGGGGAAAAATATACAAGTGAGGGAGAGGGGGGAAAGAGACACAAGGGAGGGGTGATATACATGGGAGGGAGTGGGGGGGAGAGACACTGGGGAGGGATGGAGAAAGAGGGAAGAGACACTGGGGAGGGATGGAGAGGGAGGGAAGAGACACTGGGGAGAGAGGGAGGGAAGAGACACTGGGGAGGGAGAGAGAGGGAGGGAAGAGACACTGGGGAGGGAAGGCCTGGGAAACGGGTCCATGACAGGGTGAAAGAGACACAGGGAGCGGGAAGAGACACAGGGGCGGGGTAGTGAGATACAGGAGTGAGAACTGGGGGAGAGAGGGGAAAGAGAAACAGGAGGGAGTGGGGGGAAAAGATACAAGTGAGGGAGGGGGGGGAAAGGTCCCCTGATGAATCCGAAATGACAATAGCGGGGAAACGCGCATCGGGAACAGCATAAACATACCAGGCGGCGGGGGTAAGCTCTCCCAATGTGGAGCACAATACCTACACACTCGGCGTAGGACTGTATTATCTACACTTATAGGGTAATACAATATTATTCACTAGAATGTTACTTACCTCATAAAATCACTAATGTAATATACTATTGACAATAATTCCCTATTGGGCCATGAGTGAAATAACTGGGACCAAGACCCCTTTTTTGATAGCAGCATTGTGCTGTGTATCAAAACACTGAGGTGGATTTGTCTCTGTTGACCCTAACTACATCACAAAGAGGCAAGACTCTAGAGTGATTAGGTCAAGTTTCAGTCTGAAACTCAGAGAGACCTCCCCTCCTCTCCTTTTTTGACAGCAACACCAGCAACTGAAAGCTGTCATCTGTCCTCTAAACTAGACAGGTGGTGGCTTAGTATTTCACTATATCTCTTCTAGTAGAGCTCTATTTTTACTCCTTAGAGCTTATTACTGCTAAACCCCCCCCCTTTTCACTAGAGCCAGCCTGCTAGAGATATACCGAGAGTATATCTTTTTTATCTACACCATTGTTATTTTTGCTCTTATTTAGATTTTTTCTTAATAAAGTTATTTTGTATATATATTTTTTCATTATTAGTTGCTACACAATTACAAATTAGAGTCTTATTTGTCTCTAAGGTTGTGGTGGGGATAGACATTCCAGACCCACTGCACATGGGGACTATTCATTAATATCCTATTTACTCTACAGGGAGTGCAGAATTATTAGGCAAATGAGTATTTTGACCACATCATCCTCTTTATGCATGTTGTATTACTCCAAGCTGTATAGGCTCGAAAGCCTACTACCAATTAAGCATATTAGGTGATGTGCATCTCTGTAATGAGAAGGGGTGTGGTCTAATGACATCAACACCCTATATCAGGTGTGCATAATTATTAGGCAACTTCCTTTCCTTTGGCAAAATGGGTCAAAAGAAGGACTTGACAGGCTCAGAAAAGTCAAAAATAGTGAGATATCTTGCAGAGGGATGCAGCACTCTTAAAATTGCAAAGCTTCTGAAGTGTGATCATCGAACAATCAAGCGTTTCATTCAAAATAGTCAACAGGGTCGCAAGAAGCGTGTGGAAAAACCAAGGCGCAAAATAACTGCTCATGAACTGAGAAAAGTCAAGCGTGCAGCTGCCACGATGCCACTTGCCACCAGTTTGGCCATATTTCAGAGCTGCAACATCACTGGAGTGCCCAAAAGCACAAGGTGTGCAATACTCAGAGACATGGCCAAGGTAAGAAAGGCTGAAAGACGACCACCACTGAACAAAACACACAAGCTTAAACGTCAAGACTGGGCCAAGAAATATCTCAAGACTGATTTTTCTAAGGTTTTATGGACTGATGAAATGAGAGTGAGTCTTGATGGGTCAGATGGATGGGCCCATGGCTGGATTGGTAAAGGGCAGAGAGCTCCAGTCCGACTCAGACGCCAGCAAGGTGGATGTGGAGTACTGGTTTGGGCTGGTATCATCAAAGATGAGCTTGTGGGGTCTTTTCGGGTTGAGGATGGAGTCAAGCTCAACTCCCAGTCCTACTGCCAGTTCCTGGAAGACACCTTCTTCAAGCAGTGGTACAGGAAGAAGTCTGCATCCTTCAAGAAAAACATGATTTTCATGCAGGACAATGCTCCATCACACGCGTCCAAGTACTCCACAGCGTGGCTGGCAAGAAAGGGTATAAAAGAAGAAAATCTAATGACATGGCCTCCTTGTTCACCTGATCTGAACCCCATTGAGAACCTGTGGTCCATCATCAAATGTGAGATTTACAAGGAGGGAAAACAGTACACCTCTCTGAACAGTGTCTGGGAGATGTGGTTGCTGCTGCACGCAATATTGATGGTGAACAGATCAAATCAGAATCCATGGATGGCAGGCTTTTGAGTGTCCTTGCAAAGAAAGGTGGCTATATTGGTCACTGATTTGTTTTTGTTTTGTTTTTGAATGTCAGAAATGTATATTTGTGAATGTTGAGATGTTATATTGGTTTCACTGGTAAAAATAAATAATTGAAATGGGTATATATTTGTTTTTTGTTAAGTTGCCTAATAATTATGCACAGTAATAGTCACCTGCACACACAGATATCCCCCTAAAATAGCTAAAACTAAAAACAAACGAAAAACTACTTCCAAAAATATTCAGCTTTGATATTAATGAGTTTTTTGGGTTCATTGAGAACATGGTTGTTGTTCAATAAAAAAATTAATCCTCAAAAATACAACTTGCCTAATAATTCTGCACTCACTGTATTGCATTTAGAGATTAGTTGCTACCTTTTTAAATTCAGAGGGGGGAAAGAGACACAAGGGAGGGGGGATATACATGGGAGGGAGTGGGGGGGATAGACACTTGGGAGGGATGGAGAGGAAGGGAAGAGACACTGGGGAGGGAGAGGGAGGGAAGAGACACTGGGGAGGGAAGAGACACTGGGGAGGAAGAGGGAGGGAAGAGACACTGGGCAGGGAAGAGACACTGGGAAGGGAGAGTAAGGGAGGGAAGAGACACTGGGGAGGGAAGGCCTGGGAAAGGGGTCCATGACAGGGTGAAAGAGACACAGGGAGCGGGAAGAGACACAGGGGCGGGGTAGTGAGATACAGGAGTGAGAACTGGGGGAGTGGGGGGAAGAGAAACAGGAGGGAGTGGGGGGGAAAAGATACAAGTGAGGGAGAGGGGGGGAAGAGACACAAGGGAGGGGGGATATACATGGAAGGGAGTGGGGGGGGATAGACACTTGGGAGGGATGGAGAGGGAGGGAAGAGACACTGGGGAGGGATGGAGAGGGAGGGAAGATACACTGGGGAGAGAGGGAGAGGGAGGGAAGAGACACTGGGGAGGGAAGAGACACTAGGGAGGGAGAGGGAGGGAAGAGACACTGGGGAGCGAAGAGACACTGGGGAGGGAGAGGGAGGGAAGAGACACTGGGGAGGGAGGGAAGAGACACTGGGGAGGAAGAGGGAGGAAAGAGACACTGGGGAGGGAAGAGACACTGGGGAGGAAGAGGGAGGGGAGAGACACTGGGCAGGGAAGAGACACTGGGAAGGGAGAGGGAGGGAGGGACACTGGGCAGGGAAGAGACACTGGGTAGGGAGAGGGAGGGAAGAGACACTGGGCAGGGAAGAGACACTGGGGAGGGAGAGGGAGGGAAGAGACACTGGGGAGGGAAGAGACACTGGGAAGGGAAGAGACACTGGGTAGGGAGAGGGAGGGAAGAGACACTGGGGAGGGAAGAGACACTGGGTAGGGAGAGGGAGGGAAGAGACACTGAGGAGGGAAGAGACACTGGGGAGGGAAGAGACACTGGGGAGGGAGAGGGAGGGAAGAGACACTGGGGAGAGGGAGAGAAGAGACACAGGGAAGGGAGAGTAGGGAAAAGACAGAAACAGACAGAAAACACAATGTATAACACTATATCATGCCGTCATTTTTGAAGGGCAAGTCGCTAGTGTTATATATCTAGTAACATCCAGGAACTTTGCTTGTCCCTTTAACAATAAATAAAGGGCCACTGTAAGCATAAGTATCTGTGTGTTTATAACATTAACACTACAGACTCCTGTAAATAATTTGTTACCTGCCCGAGGTGCTGGGTCTGTCTCCACATCCCTCCTGTCACATAACTCACATTGTCAGGAAGTCACCTGGCAGCTGTTTACTTATTCAGGACTTGTCACTTTCCTCGCCCTATCCCTGCATGTGCAACCGTCACCCACGTGATGTCATCAATGATGTCAGTGCATTTTTCAACAATTGTTAATTAACAATCCTACCAGATGAAAGGAATTTGTAACTCACAACTGCTGAATAATTAGGTGACTTTGATGGCTTCCGGACAAACAACGCGATTCATGTGAACAGACGGAGGAGGAGGCAGACCCAGTATACAAGGCAGATAATATTAATTTTATTTTTTTCAGAGGGCTTTATTGCTGAATTAATAAACTCACAATCCTTTAACTAACAAGTGGTAAAGTAGATACTCATATCCTGAAGGTAGCTATTATAACAATACTAGCGACTTGCCCGTCAAAATATTACGGCAATTAAATGTGTATGGTTAGAATTTTGTTTTGTACTTAATATGAGTGTTTGACACTTTTAACCTTTTTATTAGCTATAAAGAACTACAACAATGATATTAAATATGTTTATTTTTTTAACATGGAACTTGTAGGTGACCAAGTGGTAAACTTTTTTTTTTTTTTTTAAATATTAACATTTTAATGTAAGAATAGGTCAACGTTGTATGAATGAGTATTGTAAACTTGACATAAGGGTTTGTAACATGCAACTTGTAGATCAACAACTGGTAAACTATATAGGTATTGAATCCAGAGGAAGGCAAACAGTAAAAACCCTAATTTAAACTAAGCCAATTGTATCAAAGAGGTGACAAAAATGTATTCCTTCATGACCCCATTAACTGGTGATCAGATTACTCCCTGGATTAATATTCTCCATGTAATTATACATTTAAATTGTACAACAAAAGCTCCTCCTCCTGTTAACATGAAACCTTAAATATATACAATGAAACAACCGAGGACATTTTTGTAAAAAAATATTAACATTACAAACCGTAATTTAATGTATTAACATTGAAACTTTAATTGCTACAAAATGCAAGGAAAGTATTTTGTGGGGCTAATCAAGAAAGAAATTTAAATATGTTATTTTGTCTTTATTTGTTTTTTTGTTTTTGTTGAGTTGTTATTGTTGTAATTGTTGAAAATGGCACATAGAGTTTCCGAAGTGAAATAGAAGTCCTCTAAAAAGAGACCGCCAGACATCAAAGTTCGTCCGCGGGGTATAACCACTTTTCTCTATGGTTTTTGCCATTTTATAGAATTTCTTAGGGAAATAGTGGTCCTCTAAAAAGAGTCTGACTGACCTAAAATGTTGTCATTGGAATAAAACCACTGTTCTCTATATTTGTTTGTTTTTTTGTTGTAAATTAGTTCTTGCGATGAATGTATTTTTTTGAAAATGGCACATACAGTTTCCTATTTGAAATAGTGGTCCTCTGAAAAGAGTCCCAGAGACATCTAATTTCGTCCTGGAAGTAAAACCACTTTTTTTTGCCATTTTATAGAGTTTCTTAGTGAAATAGCGGTCCTCTAAAAAGAGTCAGAGTGACATAAAAGTTTGTGCTCAAAATAAAACCACTGTTCTCTATATTTGTTTTTTTTTCTTGTGAATTTGTCCTTGAGGTGAAAGCATTTTACTTTTTTTGGCATGTCTTGTATTGTTCTCCTTTTATGAATTTAAGTTATAGTACCTCATAATAGATAATGTGGCTATCATCTAATAAATCACCCTGACATGGTTGTTTTCAATGTAAACTTTAATAGCCTCTGGATTCTTGCATCTTGAAAATGCAACATACAGTTGGCCATGTGCAAATACTGGTTCTTCTAAAAAGATACCCACAGATTTGAAAGTTTGTCCTTGTGGTTTATTAATGATCATGGCAAATGCTGTGATGATGGGAAATTGTCTCCTTTGAAGTACAAAAAGGATGTTACTTTCACTTAGTGCCAAATCAATTTTTGGTATAAAAACTCTCTCTCCTTTATGAGTACTAGTTAGAATTTCAGCATCTATGAAATGGTCCTTTAATTCTTGAACAATTAATCTTGTCCCATTACATAGTACTGTTTTGGGTTCATATTTTGCAGTAACATCACAATTACACCTTTCTTTAGCTGCAAAATATGCAGTGGCATTCCAGAGGAAGGTAATGAATTCAGTAGAAAAGTTGTCTGACTTTCTTCATCACAGAAAGTACAGAATCAGCACTGTGATCACTTTTTTGTGTTGCATTTATTTTTTTAAATATTTCATTATTGAGAAGCAATGCATCCGTATTTTTGCATGTTAGTATAACTTTGTTTGCAAGCTCTGCATAATCCACGTTTCTTATTGTATTTTGGAATATAGCAGACATAAGATCCTGTTTGCAAATCATATGAGATGGAATTGCAATAGAATCATCTGGTAAATTTTGTATTCTCTGTGTTTTTCCTTCTCCAATTCTAATAAGCCAATCATTGAATGCATTTCTCCTTCTGATCTCATATGTTGTTCGAATTTGAGGTGAGGAAAGAGTTTCCATAGTGTACTTGACTTTATACATGTTTAGACAATGTCGGTTCGATTTCCATGTACAACGACAGGTAATGTTCGCCTAAAATCTCCAGCCAACAACATTACCTTTGCACCATATGGCAAATCATTATCCATGACTTCACGCAACAAACAGTCAATACATTGTAGGGCATGGCATGACATCATTGTAGCTTCATCGATTATAATTAATTTACCTTTCTTAATATTTTTTGCTTGTAAAGATGTCATTCGAATATCCGATACTGATGTTTCCAGAATGGGAACTAGCAGTTTAAATCCACTATGCACAGTTCTTCCTTCCACCTTCTAACAAAAGTGCGGCAATTCCAGTTGTTGCAAATGGAGATTCAATTTGACCTTGTGCTCGAACAAAACTCATCAATAAATTGTACAGGTAAGTATTTCCTGATCCGCCAGGTCCATCTAAATAGAAATAACGCTCTTTGAGCATGTCATCATCTAGGGCATTTTTTATGGCATTAAATGATTGCAATTGTAATGTGTTTTAAGAACATTTGTTGTAGTATGCTGTTTTGAGTGCAGTAGTGTTGGCATTAGAGGTTTAGGTTATGGGGTTAGGCTTATAGGTTATGGCACATAAAACCAGATTTATTCTTCCATTTGGTATGTGTTAACAATATTTGTTGTACTATCCTGTTTTGTGTCCGTCATTTTTGGCATGATATGTTTAGTTTGTTTTTTTTGGGTAGTAAGTGCATGTTAAACAGGATATATAGTTCCATTTTGTATGTATTCAGAGAGCTTTAGGTTATGGGGTTAGTCTTAGAGGTTGGGTTACATAAAAGACAATATATTCTTCCATTTTATATGTGTTAACAACATTTGTTGTACTATCATGTTTTGTGAACGCCACTGTTGGCCTTAGAGGTTTAGGTTATGGGTTAGGCTTAGAGGTTGGTTCAGACAAAACAGGATTCATTCTTACATTTTATATGTGTTAAGAACATTTGTTGTAGTATCCTGTTTTGTGTGCACCACTATTGGCATTAGGCTTGTTTTTTTTTTTTTTTCATTTTGACATTGGCGCAAACCAAATAGGATATATATATATTTTTTAACCTGTTATACTACACTTTTTGTGTTGAATTCTTAGTTGTGTATAAATGACAGGGTCCCCTGCTGCCAATCTTCCTGCAACACTCTTCAGGCAGTGTCTGTTGAAAAAGAGAAAGAAAAATTGATTGATTTTTTTTTATTAAGAGCATAGTATTTTTGTGAAGCAAATGTATTTTTGTATATTACCTGTTATTTTTTCTTTGTTGTCTGTCAATTGCTGCAGATTTGACAGTCCATGTTATACCGTGCAGTGCTGCAAATTATTCAGTGACACTGTTGAGTTTGTGTAAAATGAAAAAAAATTGGAAATGTTGAAATGCAGCGTAAATATATATGTGTATATTTTTTTTGCTAAATGCATAAATTATGTTGTAAAATATATATGAATCCAAGCTATGTTGTTGTTGAAAGTTCTTCTTTTTTGTTCTTTTAAAATTGCGATAATTTTAGGGCATGTAGACATTTATGTGTGTTTGAAATGTTAGTATACATGAATAATGTGTTGTTATTGCTTCTGTACATTAATATATATTTTTTTTTGAAAAATATTAAAAGGCAATTTTTATAAATGATTAATTTATGAATGAATTAGGTCATTAGCATATACCGGGTCCCGACACAGAAGATGCACTGGACAGCTGCAGGAGCAGCGCAATACAGGTAAGTGAGGGGAGGAGGGGCAATTGGAGAGGGGGAGGGAGGATGAGGGGAGGGAGAGGATGAGGGGAGGGAGAGGGGAGGGAGAGGTGAGGGAGATGGGGGGGGAGAAGAGGGAGAGGAGAGGGAGAGGATGAGTTGACGTTGGCACCCGGTATATGCTAATGACGTGACATCACATGTGCGCCACGTCATTAGCATTGGCTAGGGTCAAGACTGATGAGGAGGGGGGTTGAGGAGGGGGTTTGAGGATGGGGGGGTTGAGAATGAGGATGGCGGGGGGTTGAGTTTAAGAAGGGAGGTTGAGGAGGGGGTTGAGGATGAGGAGGGAGGATGAGGAGGGGGTTTGAGGAGGGAGGATGAGGAGGGAGGTTGAGGAGGGGGTTGAAGAGGGAGGTTGAGAATGAGAAGGGGGGTTGAGGAGGGTGATAAGGGAGGGGGGGAAGAGACACATGGAAAGGAGAAGGGGGAAGAGACACAGGGAAGGGAGAGGGGTGAAGAGACACAGGGGAGGGAGAGGGGAGAAGAGACACAGGGGAGAGAGAGGGGGTAAACAAGAAAAGGGCACACAAGAGGGGGACACAGAGGGCACAAGAGGGACACAGGGGGCAGCACATTTCCCACCTTCGGCTTATACTCGAGTCAGTCATTTTCCCCATTATTTTGAGGTAAAATAGGTGCCTCGGCTTATACTCGGGTCGGCTTATACTCGAGTATATACGGTATATATATTTTTATCTTTTTTTGTTTTTATTAGGAATTTATGAATTAATGAATGTATTATAGCTTACCTATTTGGTGTTATTTGCAGGTTTAAAAGTGATAATGAAGTTGCTTCAGAAGTAACGCCACCAGTGAAATGTCCAGTCACACTGTTCATCACCTGAGGAGAAATGTAGAAATTTCTGGAAAGTGTGCAGTATTTATAGACTTTGAGCTGAAGTAGAAACGGTTAGAACGCAATACGCATGCGCTATTTGAGTTCCAGCCGTCACCTTGCATTCCAGCTGCCATTTTGCGCAAAGTAGTTAGTTGTTGCATATGAAATGGGTGCTATTTTGTGTGTGTTACGTGCCGCGTGAAGTGTTATTGAGTTTGGGTAAGTTTTGCGAGTTTGTGTTGTAATTTCATTTTCGCCCGCCATTTTTTCTCTTGCTTAGGAGATTTTTGAATGGTTAAATGCGACTTTAATTCGCAAGCAACCTCACTGACAGACGTCCTGGCTTTCCCCCCGTGGGGCGTGTGATGTTTTTTTTTTGTGTTTTTGGATGTGCACGATTTGGCCGTTAAGTTCTTATTTTCGCGAGTTCGTATTTTTTTTCTAAGTCCCGTGTGTCATGTTTCTTTTTTCTAAGTCTCATTTTTTCGCGGCTTTTCTTTGAAAAAAAAAAAAAAAACTTTAACCATTTTAACATGTCTCACAGTGTGATTTGGATAATGAAGGTTTGTGTTGAACTGTAGGCTCGCGGCTCATAGATTTATATTGAAGTGTACTCTCGCGGGTCGTAGGGATGAGTGCCTACGGCTAAGTCGGCGCTCATCTCCACCAGCGCAGTGAGCGCCTTCGGCTCACCCTGCCTAAGTCGTACGGGGTCGTAGGGATGAGCGCCTAGGGCGCTCATCTCCACCAGCACAAGGAGAACCTTTTGCACTCCTTGCCAGCAACTGTGGCCCTTGCCCGTAAGTGTTAGCAACAACTCGTATTGCTGAGAACTATATATGTGACTAGAATATTGCCCGTCAAAAAATTACGACAATGAAATTGTAAGTGAGCTAATGCTCTTTGGTGTATGGTAACCAAATAAATAATACATTAGTAAAGGAATATACTTTACCTATTTTGAAGTAATATATGCAGGAAGCATTGTGTTGAAGAGCTGGCAATCTGTTTTCATGTTGCTGCAGCATACAATGTGTGTTTTCAGTGCTGTGGAGCTGCTGTGTAAGTTTCAGCAATGTGTGCAGTGTGTAGTGTAAATAGTGTGAGTGCGCAAGGAAAATCCGTTAGTGTAGCTGTGTACTTCCGGATTGTGTAAGTTAGTGTTGTAAAATGGCGCCTAATGTGTGGTACGCGGCTGTGGCTGATTTTCCGTCCTTGTTCTTGGATCTCGTCCGGCTTTTTCGGAAAATCTGTGTTTGGTGGTGTTTTATGTCTTTAGGGTCCTGTAGCCTCGTTTTCGTTTTTTCCAGCGGCCATTTTTTTTTGCGAGTCCGCAGCGTTAGTGACAACCCGCATGCTCACAACTATATATGTGATATCAGGGTGTGGCTTCTTCATGGTGTTTAAAGGGACATGGCCATCAGTGCAGCTGTGCAGCATGACTACGAGCGCAGGGAACATCATAACACACCGCTTTATATACCTGTTCTCTGTTTTACTAAGTGGAGGGCAATAAAAGCTGGATTTGACACCCAGATCTTTAACTTTGCCAATAAATGCTCTTTGCTGATTTGTTTTAGAGATATGACTTAAAACTTCATTGTAAGGGAGTCAAAGCAGCCTGCAACCCAGCTTAAAGAAACAAGAGTCCAGATCCAGATCAGCTCATTATTTGCTCAGTAATTAAAACATATCAAAGTCATTTTAATTTTAGGGGTTGTGGCCCTTCACCCTTTATTACATTTTGACTGTGTGACACGTTACAGACTAAGGACTTCAGGGAGAGCCCCTCGCCCCACCTCTTATACGCAATGTGACAAGTTATAGACTAAGGAATGCAGGGAGAGCCCCTCGCTCCATCTCTCATACACACTGTGGCAAGTTACAGACTAAGGACTGCAGGGAGAGCTCCTCGCTCCACCTCTCAAACACACTGTCACAAGTTACAGACTAAGGACTGCATGGAGAGCCCTTCATCAACCTCCCATACACACTGTGACAAGTTACAGACTAAGGACTGCAGGGAGAGCCCCTAGCCCCACCTCTCATACACACTGTGACAAATTACAGACAATGGACTGCAGGGAGAGCCCCTCGCTCCACCTCTCAAACACACTGTGACAAGATACAGACTAAGGACTGCCGGGAGAGCCCTTCATCCACCTCCCATACACACTGTGACAAGCTTACAGACTAAGGACTGCAGGGAGAGCCCCTCGTCCTTCTCCCCACCTCTCATACACACTGTGACAAGTTACAGACTAAGAACTTCAGGGAGAGCCCCTCGCTCCACCTCTCATACGCACTGTGACAAGTTACAGACTAAGAACTTCAGGGAGAGCCCCTCGCTCCACCTCTCATACGCACTGTGACAAGTTACAGACTAAGGGGAGGATGTTAACCTCGCCCAGGAAGCAATTAGCCTGAATCGCTAAACGGCAATGGCGGAGGCCCAAGTTTGCAGCTAGAGCGTGTTGCTCTTCAGCGTTCCCCTGCACAAAGTTTTACAGTAAGTTTTTTTTGATAGCCTGTTATCAGATTTGAGTTAATACTGGTACTAGGAAAAAGACTGCCTCCCCGAGGGCCAGTGGTATGATTACCACATAATAAGAGCAGCACATGTTGGAGTTGTGAGGAGCCCCACGAAGAGGTGAGACAAGCTGTGAGTGCCCTAGCCGCCCTAGCAGTGTATAGCAGGAGCAAGCAGCTGACCTGAGGGAGCAGCACAAGGAGGAGATGCAGTGAGTCCTTCTGAGTCCCACTGAGAGTCAGGACAAGCTGTGAGCCCTACAGAGCCCTACGGAGCCCTTCAGAGTAGCTGGGTAAGCTTTGAGTGCCCTAGCAGTGTTTAGCAGGATCAAGCAGCTGGCCCAAGGAGCAGTGGGGAAAGCTGTGAGTGCCCTAGTAGTGTACAGTAGGACCGAGCAGCTGACCCGAGGGAGCAGCACAAGGAGGAGATGCAGCGAGTTTCAGTGAGCGGCAGAACAAGCTGCGAACCCAATGGAGTGGTGGGGTAAGCTGTGAGTCCCACAGTAGTGCATAGCATGAGAAAGCCACTGATCTGAAGGAGCAACACAAGTAAGAGAGGTGATGAGAGCTTTTGAGTGGTGGAACAAGCAGTAAGCGGCCAAGCAGAGCACAGTACGAGAAAGCAGTTGACCCAAAAGAGATCCAACCAATGAGAGAATCCATGCAATCACCCACTGAAGAAACCACTATTAACACCTGCAGAGAGGAACTCGGGGATCCCTGAGAGTGCGGAATGGCACCCACTAAGCTTGGATGGGTCTAGAAATGGCCTGATGTATGGTACTATGGACTGGTGAGACTTTTCCATTATATTGGGGGCAAATATGGTACAGACGTATAAAGCCTATTGCAGCTTGCTTAAAAAGCTTTCTTTTTCTTTCTGGCTTGAACATATCTGCTCGGACATGGGGGACATTTGGGCTGCTCAAGAGTCTCTTCAGAGGTATATAATAGAAGTTAGCGAAAACTTAGGAATAAGAGTCCGCCCTGAGCTAGATTCTTTCTCTCTCCCTTGAATTTACAAGGCAGCTGCTGTGTATAGAGGATTAAAATCAGAACAGTGTGGAACTGTCTGAATATCATAATGTGTGGCCAATACTCTGGGCAAATAATATTTTGAGAGTGTGTAATCTAAATTTAGGGGAAATTGTAACTCATATGCTTTTCCTGATTATGCAGACTATCAAGACTCTTGGCAGTCTATACTCTGTATGTAATACTGTAGTCCTTATCACAGTAACAAAGTAAGGGGAATAGTTCTTGAAATAATACAAGCTGATATTCAGTATTTTAGAAGGCATAGCCAATTATAGCCAATTATAGCTAAAATAACATTTTTGTTTTTTACTCAACTATGTTGAAGAAAAAAGTTAATTATTATTACTGATTACTATAAGTAAAAAAGAGGCAGGGTGTAATACCTGAGATAATAAAGCTGCACATAAGTTAGAATTAACGCCTTGAGATGGATTGAAGGTAATTGGTATAGACTTAGGTTCAACACCTTTAAAAACATCCACTAACAGCAGGTACTTGCTATAAATAAATTAAAATGAATTAGTACAGATTTGAGATTCGGGGTTGGGAAGGTCCTTTGATAAAGGATAGAAAATAATATAAACTCTTAGGTCTTGGATGATTTAAGACGAATCTTAAAATATATAATATAACTTGATTTGTATAGTTAGGGATAGATATCCTTAAGACAAAGATTGATACAAACCAAGTGGGGAAAAATAAGCCTAAGGAGAAAAAAAAGATAGCTATGAAATCTTCAGGTAACGTCTCTTCTTCACCATTAAACAAATCTAAAACATCATAGGGATCAGATACAGATCTTGAAATACGGAAGAATTTAGACCAATCAGACATACAAACAACTTCAGGAGAATCTTCTATTGTTGAAGAAGTTGCAAAAAGTGGAACTTAGAGACGAAGTGTTAACCACATCTACTATGAAAGGTTTGATGAAAGATTTTTTAAAAGACTTTAAGTCATAAATTGTTAAAGAGTTAAGTTTGGAGATAGCTAAAAAAAAAAAAAATAGAGTTTATCTTTGGGAAGTTAGAACCTATGGGGCGTCAACAAGAGCTTCTGGTAAAACAACAACAAGAAACTCAACAGGAGGTTCAGAGGCTTAAAGAAGAAATTATGAGTATTGAATCTAAATGCAATAGACTAGAAAATGATTAGAGACAAATTAATCTCAGAATAAGAGGTATCCCTGAAGAAGTTATCTACTCGGACCTAACTAGTTATGTCATTAAATTCTTTAGTGCATTGATTGAACTATAGTATTCAAAATCATTAATGTTAGATAAAATTAATAGATTACCGCTACCAAGGAAACTCTCAAGCGAGCTTCCTCGGGATGTGATGGTAAAATTACATTATTTTTCCTAGAAAGAAGAGATAGTACGCAAAGCTTTTAAATTGAAAGCCTTTGAAACTCTGTATGAGCATATAAACATTTTTGGAGATCTATCTGCAGATATTACTAAAGAATGTAAAGAATTTAGATCAACGACAGAGTTAAATCTTTATGTAGTAAATTAATAAGTAGATATGTCAGGAGAATGATATTCAAAATTAGTTAGAGTTGCATTTTATGGTAGGATCAAACTAAATGGGGGAATATAATACAGTAGTAATACACCTAATCAAATAGAATACTTTAATATTGGAGATTGAATTGGTTTGATTTGGCCCTTTTTCATTTTCACAGTTAAGTAGTTCACTAGGGAGGATAATTAGAGAGATTAGAAATAAATACATAATAATTTGTTCTAACGCACTTTAGAGAAATTTGGGGGGATTTACTAAGCAATTTTAAAAATAAGAAATAAACACACAATGTAGGAAATGGGTTAATATGGTATCTAAGATACTGAAGTTGGGTAGAAAATATATAGCCACCTTAAGTAGTGGTAGAGTTTAGTAATTAATTATGGATAAACTCAAATCAATTATATAAATTATATATGTGTACAATATTTGGTTGTGATGGGATTAGTGATGTCGTGAACATCAAATTTTCGGTTAATGAACAGCGGACGCAAACTTCCATCAAATGTTCGCGACCGGGCGAACCCGGTGAACCGCCATAGACTTCAATGGGCAGGCGAATTTCAAAACCCACAGGGACTCTTTCTGGCCACAATAGTGATGGGAAAGTTGTTTCAAGGGGACTAACACCTGGACTGTGGCATGTCGGAGGGGGATCCATGGCAAAACTCCCACGGAAAATTACATAGTTGATGCAGAGTCTGGTTTTAAGCCATAAAGGGCATAAATCACCTAACATTCCTAAATTGTTTGGAATAACATGTTTTAGAACATCAGGTATGATGTTGTATCGATTAGGTAGTGTAAGGGTTACACCCGCTTCACAGTAACAGACCAATCTCCCCGTTTAATGCACCGCAAACAACCACAAACAGTTCCTTTGCACAACCGCAAACTCCCCATTTGCACATGGTTGGATACCAAGCTAGCCTTGTCCCGTTCCTTGTCCTCACTGATGTCATTGAAGGTCTCTTCCTCCACCCAGCCACCAAGGGTCCCCAAAAGGTGACAACAAGCCCCCTGGGACGCCTGCTGTGTTTGGTCTTCCACCTCCTCAAAGCCACCTTCCTCCTCTGACTCCTCTTTTTCAGACTCCTTTCTCTACGTTGCCTCTGTCTGCGTTATTATAAGGTGTTTACTGTTAAGTAGTACTATTCCTATCGGTTTAATCCCTGTTACTTCCACTATTAGGGGACGTGTATATGGCATGGATTTTTGGAACAGGGTGATGGAAAAAGATGCTTGGTCTGTCCTCCCACTTCAAATTTGGGGCACTGCGCGTGCAATCTAAGGTGCCACCAGATATGAGTGTCACTGTGCACTGGCAAAAGTTGGCAGAGTAGGCGCTGTAGGCCTCACACACACGCCTGTAGGCAGGCAACTGATATTCAATTGATTACAGTAAAAAAATGTTCTTTTATGTCACTGTACACTACGGTTGCACCAGATATGACGTATCACTGTGCACTGGCAAAAGTTGGCAGAGTAGATGCAATAGGCTTCACACACACGCCTGTAGGCAGGCAATTGCTATTCAATCTATTACAGTCAAAAAAGTGTTGTTTTATTTCAATATTCAGTACAATATAAGCTGTGAGCCTGACACAGGCAGGCAACTGAAATTAGATTACAGGAAAAAAATGGTTGTTTTCAATGTATGGTACACCACCAGGTATGAGTAGTGAAAATAAGCACAATATAAGCTGTTAGGTGTTAGCCTGTCACACACACATGCTGGCAGGCAGGCATATGCAATTAGATTACACAGAAAAAAATATAAAATAAAATAAATGATGTTCTAGCCCTAAAAAGGGCTTTTTGGGTTGCTGTCCTTGCAGCAGATATCAGATGAGTCCTTCAGGTCTGTAATGGAAGCTAAATACACAGCCTGGCTATCTATTTCCCCTATTAAATCTCCAGCAGCTACACTATCTGTCCTCTCACAACGAATGCAGCTTCAGAATGATTCTAAAATGTATGCTGTCCTTCAGATGGAAGGCTTTGGAATGGAGTGTATGCTGCTGATTGGCTGGAATGTGTCTGCTGACTGTGAGGTGCAGGGTCAAAGTTTCCTCAATGATAAAGTATAGGGGACGAACCGAAAAGCGCATGTGTTCGCCGTCCCCTGTGAACGCGAACATGCCAAAATCGCTGCGAATAGTCCGCGGGCGAACTGTCCGCGACATCTCTAGATGGGATAATTAAGGTGGTGGAGAGAAAATATAGCCACTTAGAAATATATTTAATATATACACTTTTGTGGCGCTTAATGGATATCATGGGGCGCTTAAGGGGATGATAACCCCAATAATTGATGTTTTGATAATAGTTATTGGTACAACACCTAAAAATACACTTATTAAAGTCTAAAATAATTATAGGGATGTTTATGAAGATAATAAGATATAGATAGAGTATAATAGCAATATCAATTTCAAATATAGGGGTTTCTGATTATAATGATGGTTAATTTCTGCATGAGAAAGCATGGAACCTAAAAGGGTTCCCCCAAGAGAAGATCAATAGGAGAAATAATAAAGGAATATTACTTCTAGTTGGTATAGAGTTTGTATATACTGTATATGGAGGGGGGACACAATGGTAAATTCCTTTTATCTTATTATAAATATGTTATTTATTATAAACTTTTAAAGTTGAAAACAAAAGGACCTCTGCCAGGGTTTCCGAACGCAAATTGGTTTGGTTTTTCTTGACACACGCTTCTCTGGAATTAACGTGAAGATAAGGAGGTGTGACATGTATGGTAAGTTCCTTTTAAAAGGATGTCAACATTAGATGTATTTAGGTTATTTGTTTTGTTTGTATGTATGGACTGCTGAGAGTCAGGTTGGGGGGGGGGGGGGGGGGGGGGGCTTGGATTGACAAAAGGTAAGAACAAGTATGTCACTTTAAATCATTTTTCAAAATGCCCAGGGCCTAAATTCTCCAAGTAAAAGATCTATGGCTTGCAGATATTTCATTAAGGAAAGAGCAGAAATCATATGCATCCAAGAGACTCACTGGCAGACAGGTAAGGTACCGAAATGCTTGGAGAGATATTTCAAAGGGGATATGATGCCACTTATTAAAAAGAATAAATAAGAGGAGTCTCGATATAAAATTACAGTTGAAAGAAGACCTCTTTATAGGAGATCAAGAGGGACGGTATGCTCTATTGACAGGTAGGATAGACAATAAAAAATATCCTATAGTGAATATATATGTGCCGAACAGAGGCCAAACGAAATTTATTAGCCAGACTATGAAATCATTGAAGAAATACTTTGCAGACAATTTAATTGTAGGGGGAGATTTTAATCTATCACTAGATCCACAAAAGGATTGGAACATTTTGATAGATAAAAAAATAGACTATCAGATAATTCAGAACTCTAAAAATGTTAACAATATATTAGTCAAATGTGGTTTATATGATTTGTGGCAAACGTTACATTAAATAGAAAGAGATTATTCTTTTTTCTCCTATCGCCATAAGTCATACAGCAGAATTGGCTATATATTTGTAAATACTGAGGGCCTCATTCAAATGTGATTTGGCCATTTGAATAGGGCTCTATATAAGCACAGAGCATATTTTTTTACAGAAGTTTTTAGTTAGTGAAGACCTTGCTTTTGGATACAAGTTCACTAACTAAAAACTTCTGTAAAAAAAGTTTCTCTGTGCTCATATTGACCCCTATTCGATTGTCCAAAACGCTGTTGAATGAGGCCCTTAGGGTTTAAATAATATACTAAATGCAGAAATTGGTCCAATTATATGGGCAGACCATGGTATGACATCTTTAAAATTAGCAATAAATAAAGATACTAAAGTACGGTCATCATGGAAAACAGATAGGTATTTTTTAAAAGACCCTAATATTTTGGCGAAACTAAAAGAAGTGTAAAAAGACGTATAGAAGTTTTACCTCCCACTTGAAGTGCTTAGCACTATATACTTAAGGAATTAATGTTTATAACAAAGCTATAAATCTTCTGTAATTGGAGCAACATGCCTTCCTCCCCTTTGAGAAAGGTGCATCTGTGTTGAAACGTACGTCAGGGTCAAACGTACGGCGTGACGTCACATGCAGAAGTTGAAAGTTCAAATACACAGCATGGAGCTACACGCTGCCACCGTATAGAGACATAGTTAGCTGATAGAAATATACAGGACAAACCAGGAGCACTGTAATAATAAGAGCTCTTAGATTGAGGGTACTAAAGATTTATAGATGAAGCTAGGAGCGCTGAAAGAATAGGTGCTCTTAAACTGTGTAACCCGGAATCCCTATAGCTATTCCAAACAAATAGCATATAGATAATATACAGGGGATATGAAATACAACCCTAATAAACAATATTCTGAGTACCACAATCTAGTTTAGATGAAGTATGGTGGCAGATTACAATTCCTAATCTACAACCAAAAACGGAATTAAGACAGTTCTGCACTTGAAATACACCATCTTTCTAAATTATACTGTATTGTCCTGGCTAACACAAACAATAAGTCTCTTATATCTATTGGTCAATTGATTATAGAAAAAAACTTATGGAATTGCATTTAAAAAGGATAAATCAATGTTTTGAGTTAAATGCAATCTAGTAGATACAAAGTTCCTTTTCTATAATAGGACCTAACAAATAGACAATGGAAAAGGGGATGTTTTATCCCATCTATGTTTTTAGCTGTTTTTGAATGTTAAAGTCAGCGTCGTTGTTCTTGTAACTAAATGTAAATAAATATATTCAATTTTCCCCACTATGTTATAAACATAAATTTTAGAAACTAAAAGAAGAGCTAAAATTATATTTTTTATATAAATGATGGTTCGGGTGATTCTAAAAGTTTAGTCTGCCTAACAAATAAGGCGTATATATGCGGCTTGCTTATAAAATGGCAAGCGCGAAAAAAGAAACAAAGAGGAAAGCCGTTAAGGGACCTCCATATTGAAATTAGACAGACTGAATAAAGAACTTCCAAATACCAACTTGCTGATTAAAATCCGAGAAACCCAGATAGAAATAAAAAAAATACAAAAGAAATTAGTGTACAAATCCATATGGGGAAGGCAACAACGCCTTTATCATTGCGGAAACAAGGTAGGCAGAATGCTGGCTAATAGACTAAAACAAAAAGCTGTTAATAATAAAATGAACTCAATCACATATTATAATTGTCCAGCTACAAGACGTCGTCACGCTGTTTGCGTGGTGTGTACAACTTAGCGATGAGCGCCACAGGTGCTCATCGCCTGCGAGCCGTTAACTCTGAGCACCAAAGGCGCTGATTGCTGGCAAGCCGTTAAACTAGGAGCACTTAGCGGTACTTAGAAAAAAAAATACGAGATGCAGGACTTAGAAAAAAACGCAAAACATTTATGCAGCCTATATATAGGGCACACTTGACACAGAACTGACACTTTCTCCTCAGGTGATGACAGTCTGACTGGTGTACGGACACTTAATCCCGCGACATTTAATCCCGCGACAGTTAATCCCATTGACACTTAATCCCCCAATACTTCATCCCGCTGACACATTATATACTCACAGATAGGCTAATATCACAAACAATTTCACCAACAGTAATCCATCAAATAAATAATAAGTTTATACAATAGTATGATCGCATGAATAATTCTGATCGTTGATCGCATTAATAATTCTGATCGTTGAAGAACTAACACGGACCAGATTGGCGGAAGTTAAGAAAACCACTATTAAGAAAACTCCCACTATATAAATCAGAGAGTTTCTTGGCTAACTCACTTGGAATAGTATTAATCTTCTCCGCTTAAGTGTCAATGGGATTAAGTGTCGCGGGATTAAGTGTCACCAAACCGTCTGACCGGATATTTTCTGCTCCCGAAAATCAAAAGAAATTGTTAGCTCTTCAGGATACTGATTGATGAATATTAACTTCAAAAAAGGTACAGTATATGAATAATCATTAATAAATAATTAATTATTAATAAAAAAAATAATAATTGAGGAAACAATAATTGACGCTTGATTTAGTTTAGCAATACTTTCATGTTTACCTGTCAGTGATTAATTGATTATTAATGTACATTAATTGGTTATTTGTAATTACTAAGATTAAAAAAGGGGGGGAAAAAAGGACCAAAAACAACATGTATATTTTAAGATGCACTGACATATCTGTGATGATGCGGATTGCCTAAAAGGGATTAATTCAAATATTACAAATGCTTTCAATTTTTTTTTTTACAGTTTCAGTGATGCTGCAGCTGAATCAACACATAGAGAGTGACGTTTGCAGCCTTTCAACAACATAAACAGCACCTCTACAGGTATATCATTAAATTATGTTCTTGGCAAAAAAAAAAAAAAAAGGATTTAAGTCGTCTTAGAATTGATGACAGTTATTGATTAATTAATGTATATTAATATATTAATTAATTAATAATTAGTAATCAGGACCAAGAAAATGTTTTTGTTTAACAATACATTGAATGTTGCTTTTATGTTTTCCATCTATGCTAATATATCTGTGTTACTACTGATTGACTGATAGGGATGAAGCAACATATTACAAATTATTTTTATCTTATTGGACAGTTTGACTGAACACAGAGAGTGATGTTTGCAGGCATTCAACAGCATAAGGATAATCTTGACAAGTATATAATTAAATTATATTTGTAGAGCAAATTTTTTTTTTTTTTTGAATTGATAACAATTATTGATTAATTAACGTATATTAATATATTAATTAATAATTAGTAATCATTACAATACACATGCTTTTATGTTTTGCATCTATTCCAATATATCTGTGTTGCTGGTGATTGACTGAGAGGGATGAAGCAAAATATGACAAATTATTTCAATCTTTTTTCACAGTTTCATCGGATCTGCAGCTGACTCAACACAGAGAGTGATGTTTGCAGCCTTTGAACACCATAAAGATCACCTTGACAGGCATATCATTTAATTATGGAGTTAGGGAACAAAAAAGGCTACATTAAATGTTGCTAAAATGGATAACAGTTATTGATTAATTAACGTAAAATAATATTTTAATTAATTATTAAATAGTCATCATAAAAAAAAAAGAAAATGCAATAAAAGTAAGAACAATTTTTAACATTCACTTATATATCTGTCTTACAGCTCATGTATGTAAATTTTTTGGGAAATATTAATTACTAATAAGATAAAAAAAACAAGATGAGGTTAGAAGACTTTAGAAAAAAATGTATATTTTACTAAGCACTTAAATATATGCAGTTCATTCAATCGAGAAGGAATGGAATTCAATTATTAAAACTTATTTTCATGTTATTTCACAGATTACTCATCAGAGAGGGAATTTGCAAGGATGTGGACACAAAGAACAGCAAGTTCACAGGTATATGATTTTAGCATGCCCTTATGGTTTGGGATTGATGACACTTAATGATTAATTCAGGAAAGTATATTAGGGATTCATAGGGAGCGATATAGCCGCATAGCATATTATTTAAAATGAACATTTTAGGGAATGAACATCTATCCAAAACTAAAGTTTTAATAAAAAAAAAAAGTGTTTATATGGTGCCAGATTGCTTTGAACAACTTGCAAATAAATGAGGTTTTTAGGATGTCATTTTGCAAAAAAAAAAAAAACGGAAGATGAATGAGGTTTGGAGATTTTAATTGGTCATTACAAGAAAAAAAAAAGAGGAAGATATATATATGCTTAAGTAATTACGTTTTTAAGAACATCAATTAGACATCATATCTACATTCATTGCATCTTTAAGAAAATGTAAATTTTTTTTAGAACACATCTAGACTTTGATAATAGCTGTTTATGTTTGATCTTCTAACTCTATCTAACTAACTTTTTAGGTTTAACATTGATCTCATTTTTGGATTTATTCACTAACGTATATTCATCTAGTAATAAATTGATAATTCAGTAGTCTGAATATAAAATAAAATGCTCAATATATATATATGTGCAGTCCTTTGCTATTTAATGTATGTCGATAAAAAACTCCAAAATGGTTTCAATTATTGCATCCAAAAAAAGAAAAAGATTTTAAAATGTTTGCATTCTTTAATTAATCCTATTTACTTTTAGATTGAAACCAGCTACAAACAATATGTACATAACCCCCCCCCCCCAAAAAAAAAACAACAACCTTACACCTCTATTTACAATTACAGATTACAATGGCGGACTAATGGAGAAGACAGCATTGAACGCAAAAAAAGATTGGCAAGGGAAAGGAGGCAAAATTGGAGAGATGCACAGTCACCTGAAACTTCACAATGCTTAAGAGAACTTTTAAATAAAAGAAAAATGAGTAAGAAAGCACAAAGTGAGTGTGCTGGGACTTCAAAGAAACAAAAAAGTAAACTAAAACATGTCTGTGAACCATTGACCAATGATACTATATTGCCTATTGACACCAATGTTCAGACACATGACACCAATGTAGCTATAGAAAGTTGTAGTGATATCTATGTTGAGGAAGTGCGTGAGAATGTGTTTATTAGAGCACTAATTGTGGATTATTTAATGTTGTTTGTCAGTTGTTTGTCAGTTTTTTGGGGCCTATCATTTTCTAAAGGAAAGACCGACTGACGGAGATTTCA
This sequence comes from Discoglossus pictus, assembly GCA_027410445.1. Lineage (NCBI taxonomy): Eukaryota > Metazoa > Chordata > Amphibia > Anura > Alytidae > Discoglossus > Discoglossus pictus. The sequence continues at coordinate 106,358,928 of CM050169.1, forward strand.
TTAGTTGCTGTCAGAAAGGAAAGGTAAAAGTTCCACAAAGACACCCATTTCCAGATTACTTACAAAGTATCATGAGCGATCCAACATTTCCAAATTATACCAATAAAAAAAAAAAACATAAGGTCTTATAACAGCGCAATTTAATTTGCTTCAATGGGTGCCACATTAGCAGAAAATGTCCAAGGACATGGTCCTTACTGTTTTAGAGTTCAAGGACAAATTTACCACTGAACTTCCCATTTACACACACAAGAAAGAGAGCAAAGGAAATTTGCACAGTTATATGGAAGTTGTTGAACAAAGAATGACGCTTCCAGAAAATAAACAGTGTTTGCGCATAGTCTTTGAACAGTTGGATAAAATTATGGCCAACAACCCATACACTCAAGCATACAAACAATTAGCACAGCTTGAAAAAGAACAACAGGAACATGTTCAAAGACATCAATTGACAATGCATGGAGTAAATATAGTGTTAAAAAGACATTGCAACACTGATCAAAGATGGTATAATTTACCAACAATCAATGACGTTGCCATGGTTTTTAAAAATGAAGATGGTGAACCACCTTTTCAGCAGGATATTAGAATACATCCACGCAATGAAGAACAACCTTTTATAAACATAAATATATTAAGTTGTAATTTAGATCCAATGACATATCCCATGTTCTTTCCAAATGGTGAACCTGGAGGAGAACCAAAATTACAATTGCAAAGTTATCCCAATAAAAAAAGTTTGTGTTAGATGCAATTTTTCAATTCTGGAATATAAAGTGGCACAAATTGCTATTCAGGATTCTTTTAATCCAATTTAAAGTGGGGGCAAACTCACTCCACAATGGATTATTGATTCCTATCTACAAGTCGAATCAAATAATGTAAATTTCATAAAATAAGCTTTGAATAGAACAGTATTGTGGATTGATGGATTATGTTGCTGAATTGGCTACCAACAGAGGCATTCAAGCTGGAAGACATTTAAGCTTCCAAGGATCTCCTCGCAATATGCGAGAAAGATATAATGATGCCATGGCTATTGTCACAAAATCTGGCAAACCAGATTTATTCATTACATTCACATGTAATCCTCAATGGCCAGAGATCAAGGAAATTTTTAATCTGGGACAAACTATTTCTGGCTGACCAGATTTAGTGGCAAGAGTATTCAAAATCAAACTCAATTCATTAATACATGATATAACTAAAGCACAGTTATTTGGAAAATGTGTGGCTTTTGTTTATACCATTGAATTTCAAAAAAGAGGACTGCCACATGCTCACATACTTCCTGCAGGAAAACGATAAGTTGAATACTGCAGAGAGAGTGGATTCAGTCATTACTGCTGAATTGCCAGATCCAGAAAAATATTCAAAACGTTTTGAGATTGTTACACACAGAATGATTCATGGGCCATGTGGAGATTTGAATCCTAATTCCCAATGTATGGAAAATAGAAAATGTACAAAAGCATTTCCTAAACCATTTCAAATGCAAACTTATGCTAATTGTGATGGATACCATTTGTATAAAAGAAGACAAGGACAAACAGCTATTATCCGTGGACAAAAAGTGGATAATAGATTTGTCATTCCATACAATCCTCATTTGCTCATGAAGTACAATGCACACATAAATGTGGAAGCTTGCACTTCTATTAAATCTATCAAATATGTGTATAAATATATATACAACAGCAACTGTTGTTGTACAAGGTGCTGCAAACGAAAAGGAAAATCCAATTTTACATGACGAACTTTGAAATTATTTAGATACTCGCTATGTCAGTGTTCCTGAACCAATGTGGTGGCTTCTGAAATTTGAGATGCATGATCGGTCACATTTTGTGTATCGTTTAGCTGAACATTTGCCACAAAGTCAGTTTGTTTGCTTTACTGTGGACAATGAAAGAACTGCCTTAGCTCAAAGTGAACACAGAGATACAACACTTACTGCATGGTTTAAATTAAACTGCCAGGATACGCAGGCCAGACAATTTTTATACATTGAGATTCCATATCACTATGTATTTGTAAATGGTCTATGGCGACAACGAAGAAGAGATACACAGAAAATTATGCCACAAATTTATACCGTCAGTCCAAGAAACATTGAACGTTTCAGTTTAAGATTATTTCTTTTACATGTTCCCGGTGCACAAAGTTTTGAACATTTACAGACAGTGAATGACATAGTTTATGATACTTTCCTATTAGCTGCAAGACATCAAAACAGAGTAATGATACAGATTGGGAGAGGTGTCTGGAAGAAGCAGCACTATGTCAAATGCCAAAGCAAATGAGAGAACAATTTGCGTTCATTTGCATCTTGCAATGTACCTAATGCATTTACTGTGTGGGAAACATTTAAATTAAATATGTCTGAAGACTTCTTGAAACATTACAATGAGCCAATAGCACTGTTAAAAACGTTAATGAAAATTCAAGAAATATTGTTTGCTCATGGATTAAATTGTGCAAGTTTTTTTATTTGCCTGATCCAGGACTTATAGATGACATCAACTTTGATGATTATGACACTGAGCTACAAAAACGAAAAACTGAAGAAAAACTGGCAAATTTAAATACTTTACAGTTAAAAGCATTTAATGCCATCACAAATGCTGCAGATGATGAAATGGTCAAAGACCGGTATATCTTTCTAGACGGCCCTGGTAGGTCAGGAAAAACATATCTGTACAATTGTTTGAGTTACATTCGAGCACAGGGTCAGATAGCAATGCCATTTGCAACAACTGGAATTGCAGCACTTTTGTTAGATGGTGGTAGAACTGTGCATAGTGGATTTAAACTGCCAGTTCCCATTTTGTAAACATCAGTGTCAGATATTCGACTGAATTCTTTACAAGCCAAAAAATTTAAACAACGTAAATTAATTATCATAGACGAGGCAACAATGAAGTCATGCTTTGCAATGTATTGATCGATTCTTAAAAGAAGTGATGGATAATAATTTGCCATTTGGTGGAAAGGTGATGCTGTTAGGAGAAGATTTTAGGCAAACCTGTTGTGCCACATGGAAATAAAACTGATATCATTAGAAATATGTCTCAAGACAAGTTAACTGTGGTAAATATTTACACATCTCAAATTTGAATTAAATATGAGATCTGAAGGCCAAAATTAGTTCAATGATTGGTTCATTCAAATTGAAGGAGGAAAACATCCACAAATACATGATTTACCCAATGATACCATTGAAATTCCATCAACAATGGTTTGCAAGGAATCACTCATATCAGCATTCTTTCTCAACACTCTGAATAACGATGATTACTCAGACATTGCAAACAAAGTGATATCAACATCAAAAAATATAGATGCCTTGAATCTAAATAACAACATTTTAAAATTCATCAACGCACCACAAAATAATTATTACAGAGCAGATTCAGTTCTGGCTGATGATAAAGACAGTGATCCAATTTTAGTATCAAATTTATTTATTCTTTAACCCCATCTGGAATGCCACCACATGTTTTGCAATTGAAAAAAGAGGCAATTGTCATGCTATTGAGAATTATGAATCCAAAAAAAGGACTTTGTAATGGGACCAGATTAATTGTGCATGAGTTAAAAGATAATTTTATATATGCCGAAATTATGATTGGGACCTATAAAGGTTAACGAGTTTTTATATCAATAATTGATTTAGCTCCAAGTGAGAGTGGTTTACCTTTTGTCCTTCAAAGGAGACAATTTTCAGTTATCATGGCATTTGCCATGACCATCAATAAATCCCAAGGACAAACTTTTAAGTCTGTGGGTATTTTTTCACAAAAACCTGTTTTTGCACATGGACAACTCTATGTTGCTTTTTCAAGGTGCACAAATCCAGATGCGATTAAAGTTTCAGTTGAAGACAACCCAAGTCAGGGTGATCTACTACACGATGGCCGTATTTTTACAAAAAATATTGTATACTACGAGGTTTTGTAATCACAGATAATAGTGGTGTCATTTGAAGGAAGAAATTGAAGGTCAATTGGCCTCTTCTTAGTGGAACACTATTTTAGTTACAAAAATATGTAAAAATTTCCGGAAAAATACAGTTATAACCAACATAAAAGAAAGAAAGGAAAAAAAGAAGAAAAAAAAGGACTTACATCTCATATACAGAAATAAAAGGCTGCTGAGCTCTTTGAAAGGAAAACAGTTTCAATGAAAAATAAAAAAAATGAAATGTCTTGGAAGTCAGTTTAGACATGCTTGGCTCCACAAAACAGTTAGTTTGCATTTTAGCAATTTTACGGTTTAAAACTGAATATGCTTCTTTCAGGTTTGTAAGCTTAAAAGTATGTTTGAAAAGGACTGATAAGTTTAAGAATTCTTTGTAATTAGGGTTTAATGTTAGTAGCAGCATCATCATTTCAAGAAAAAATTAAATGGTGCATGATATATAGATTATTGATCCAGGGACGAATACAATTGCCAGTTAATGGAATCAGGAAGGAATTATTTTTGGACAACACTTTCAAAAAATTTACAAAGTTGAAATTACATTTCTTGAAATTTGCCTTCCTCTGGATTCAATATTCCATCTCAATATAGTTTCAAATAAATTAAGGTTAAATGTAATTATCTTATGTTATTGTTCGCATTGTTAGCACTGTATGTTAAACAGTTTGCAAAATTCATTTATTGAATGTTAAATAAGATTTATGTCATTTGCAGAAGAAACATTTGTTAACAAAATTTAATGTATAATTAAATAGAAAGTATTCATCCAGGAAGTAATCTGATCGCCATTTAATGGGATCAGGAAGGAATTAATTTTTTCCCCTTTTGAGACAATTGGCTAAGTTGCAATGGGGGGTTTTACTGTTTGCCTTCATCTGGATTCAATACCTATGTGTTTTAACAGGAGTTTAAATAAAAGTTTGTATGTTAAAAAGCATTCTGTCATGGTTGAAGATACTCATTTACAAAAAGTTCAACAATTTCATGTTAGTATTGTTAAAAAAAAAACATTACACACTGTTTACAATATGAGTTGCATATTAGAAAACTTCATGTAATGGTTTAAAATACGTATTCAGAGAAATTTGATGGATTGTTATATTATTATTCCATACATGATAATTACAAAGTTTGATATAGTTTAACAGTATATTGTTAAAAAAAAAAAAAAAAAAAAAACATTTTTGTACTCCTTTGTAGATAAGAAAAAGATTCAGAGTGTTAGAGAATCACGTGTCACAAACAGCATTTCCAGATTTAAAATTCTATTGACCGTCATTTTTTGACGGGCAAGTCGCTAGTCACATATAATAGTTGTCAAACTACGAGACGTCGTCACGCTTTGTGTGGTTCGTACGAGTTAGGTGATGAGCACCAAAGGCGCTCATTGCTTGCGAGCCTCGCGAAGCAAGGTGAGCCATTAACGCTTAGCACTTAGGCGATGAGAACCGAAGACGAGGCAAGCCGTTAAGGCACTAAAACTATCACCAGAAAGGCGATGAGGCAATGAAACACGCGGGGACTTAGACACCAAACACTTACTAAACGCGGGATTGCCTTGGCCTGCAAGCATTTGACAAACGCAGGACTAAGAAAAAAAAAAATTACGAGACGCGGGACTTTGGAAAAACTAAAAAATACGAGATAGCAAAAATACGAGTTTAACGGCCGAAACGTGAAAACACAAAAACAATAAAAACACACTAAATACCAAAAAAATTACAAAAGCTTCACACACAGCATGGAGAAATAGCCAGGATGTCTGGGAGTGAGGTGGAAAGCGAATTTAAGCCGATTTAGATGACTTGAAAATCGCCTAAGCGCCCCAAAAAAAATGGGCTGCGAAAAAATGAAAAAGAGGCTACACGACGCCGGACCGCACAACACACTGCCAAAAGTGTAGCACTTTACACTTCAACCTATGAACTACAAAATACACTATTACAAAACACGGAAAATGCTCACGAGCCGCGTAACACATTAATAACATTATGAATATACAATGCCGCTTTACACAATAAACCAACGGATTACCCACGCAGCCTATTTCTAATGCACAGTTGGAACATTCATTCATTACACTCAAAATGTATATTCTATGCTGTTGGAAAATACAAACAGATCTTTAGCACTTCAGGCTATTGATGGCTGCATGTATTAATTATAAATACATAATAATTAATTATTACTTAACTACATATAGATGAATATATATCTCTCTTTATCATGACTGATGAAGGTGCTCAGAGGAGCAAAAGTACATGAGAGGAGAGGCTCGCAATGAGCGCCGAAGGTCCTCAGAGTACAAAATGGTTTACATTGTGTGTCAAACAGCAATCCCATGCCTACAAATTTTATTGCCCCGTCATTTTTGACGGGCAAGTTGCTAGTACAACATAATGGAGAAATCCTTTAAATCCCAAAAGACATTGCTAAAGCTATTGAGAGTTATAATAGTGAACTATGTAACTTAGAACAAGGAAAAACAAGCCATTCATTAACAGGCACAAAAAAAAATATTACATTTATTGAAAAAAAAAAGAATTTCCAAGAATTACAGAAGAACAAGCATTGAAACTAAATGAAGAAATAACAGAAAAAGAATTGGAGGATGTAATTTTTAAATTAAAGCTGGGAACTGCACCAGGCCCAAATGGATTTGATAATCAGTATTATATTAGTTGTCAAAATTAGTAAACATTTGACTGAAACTTTAAACAAAATTAAAAATAATGACATAGCCCCTACAGAAATGCTGGAAGCTTGAATAGTTACGATCCCGCAAAACGGATAAATAGAACCCAAAATGCTCTGAATTTAGACCCATATATGCTTAATAACAATATAAAGATATATTCGAAGATTTTAGCGGAAAGGTTGAATCAGGTAATTCATTATTTAATCTCACAAGATCAAACAGGTTTTATTAAAGGCAGATTGGGTTTGGATAATATCCGGAAAATAATTAATATAATTTCTCATGTGAAATATAATAAAATGGAAGTTGTGCCATTGGCGCTTGATGCCTAGAAAGCTTTTGACAGGGTGGATTGGGACTACATGTCCCTCACCCTGTCAAAATATGGCTTAGGGGAGTATGCATCTAAGCAGTTTATGCGCTGTACAGTAATCCTTCAGCAAGAGTAATAGGAAATGGTTTCTGTTCTGATAAATTCCGTATATCAAATGGCACCAACAAGCAGTGGTGTCCATTATCACCACTAATATTTGCCTTACTCATTGAGCCTTTGGCCATAGTGATAAGAGATTCAGAAGAAATACAGGGTATACAAATAGGTAAAGAAGAATATACAATATCACTATATGCAGATGATGTGATATTAATGATAGGAAATCCAAGTAAATCGTTAATAGGCTTACAAGAAATCATTGAACAGTATAGTGAAGTATCGAATTATAAGCTGAATGTAAAAAAATCAGAAGCAATGCCATTAAATATAATGGGAAACAATCTGCAGTTACTTAGTACTACATATCCATTTAATTGGCAAGAATCAATAACTCATTTAGGAATTTATTTGTTGGAAGAGATTAAGAGGACAACAAGTCGTTTATTGCAAGTAAAGGCTGATAAATTGCTGAGTGCACTAATTGTGCCCAGATGAGAGGGGTGTGGTCTGACTGTGTTAAAATACTATAAAGGTTTGTGAGCTGTTTGGCGCTGTTTGCAAGTGGATTTTCCTTTTTGCAAGTAAAGGCTGACAAATTGCAGAGTGCACTAATTGTGTCCAGGTGAGAAGGCAGAAGTTAATATAAACAGGAGAAGGGTCGAACTAGTGTAAGTGCAATTCTATTAAAAGTGTAGGAGTTTAAATAAAAGGAGCAAGTCCAAAGAAAAGGGGGGCCCGCTGATTTATAGTGCAAAGAGGGAAGAATAATATATATATATATATATATATATATATATATATATATATATATATATAATTTTTTTGCAAAACATCATACAAATATATTATTTTATATTCTTTATTTTTCCCACTGCATTTTTGTAGACAATAGTAATAAAAAGTCAGTCCAGTGGCAACCTCAGTGTACATCCTGTCATATTTATGCAATACTGGAACAGATGATAAAGGGTCCATACCTCTATGAGAGGTGTGAGCATGTTGCCTCTCTGGAAGCTCAAATTGGAGATCTGGAACGGAGAATTGCAACACTTAGTGATATTGCTCCACTGGAAAGGGGGTTGGTGCTCACTGAGCACAGTTTAGCTGGGCCTAGCATGGAGGGTGGAGCTGGGGCTAGTGAGGATGTCCAGGGCGGTAGCTGGGTTACAATTAGAAGGGGAATTAGAGGGAACAGGAGGAGGCCGGTCAGTTCTGAGTTGGCAAACACCAACAGATTTGCCAGATTGAGTGAAACTGTTGGGGATGTCCATTCAGGAATGGCAATGCTAGATAGAGCTGTTCCCTCTAACAGCCGAGAGAACAGTTCTACTGGAGGAGTGGGAGGCCAGAATAGGCAGAGCAACAGATAGGTTTTGGTGGTAGGGGGCTCTATTATAGGGAAGGTAGACAGGGTTATTTGTCACCCAGATCCCAGCAATCAAACAGTTTGCTGTCTCCCGGGTGCTCGGGTTCAGCATGTTGCGGATCGGGTAGACAAATTATTGGGAGGGACTGGAAATGAACCGATGGTCTTGGTACATATTGGTACCAATGACAAAGTTAGTGGAAGATGGAGTATCCTAAAGAATGGCAAGGACCTCCAAGGTATTATTTTCTGAGATACTACCAGTGCCAAGTGCTAGCCCAGGGAGGCAGAAGGAGCTTAGGGAGGTTAATGCGTGGCTAAAGATGTTGTTCACTAAGGAGCGGTTTAGGTTTTTAGAGCACTAGGCTGACTTCTCACTTTGGTACAATCTCTACAGCAGGGATGGATTGCACCTTAATGATGAGGGAGCTTTTGTGTCAGGGTATAGGATGGTAGAAAGGCTGGAGGAGTTTTTAAACTAGTAGGTGGGGGGAAGGGACTAGATATAAGTAATGGGATAGAAAGTGTAGAGGGTATAAGGGATGAATTAACTCATAGGGGAGGAGATGGCGGGGGAGGGGTAGTATTGTCAATAGGGAGGTATTACTAAGTTACTCAAGTATAGTGGCAGGCACCACAAAACTACAAACTCATAACATAAGATGTATGCTCGCTAATGCCAGAAGCTTGCCAGGAAAAATGGGAGAGTTAGAATTATTAGCAATTAATGAAAAATGGGATTTAATAGGCATTACCAAAATGTGGTGGGATGAATGTCATGACTGGACTGTTAATCTGGATGGTTATAACCTATTTAGGAAAGATAGAGGCAATGGTAAATGAGGAGGAGGGATTTGTCTGTATGTGAAGCCTATAGTCAAAAAATATATTTTTGCTGGAACTAGTGATAATGTTGAATGTTTGTGGGTAGAGTTAAATAGCGGAGCAGCAAATTCCAAAATAATATTAGTAGGAATATGCTATAACCCCCCAACTATAGCTGAAAGTGAGGAAATACAATTATTGTTTCAGATTGGAAATGCAGCTAAGCATGGGCAAGTTCTAATAATGGGAGTGTCAGGACCCACTCTCTGGCTGGGGTCTGCTGACCGGATTTGGGTTACTCTGGACCTTCAGCAGTTTTGATTACAGGAACATCATGTCTCAGCCCTTGGTTTAGACTGAGCAATATTGACAGTAAGTCTGACGAATCTTACTGCAAGCATATGTCCCCGGGTAAATAATACATCTACACACCACCTCTTGATGAAAATTATGAACAACGTTTTATTTTGGAACAACATATTTAAAACATTTCACACACACACAGTGGAGGGAGTGGATCAACCTTTTCCCTTTCTCTGGCCAATAGGGTAACCTCCAGAGTAACCTAATTACCTCTGTCCAATGTAACAGAGGTAGGCTATGGGAACAACACCTCCCCCAGCGTGGCAGGGAACATCCATGCCCCTAGGATTTTCCCAGCTACGCTGATAGTCATGACTCTTCTGGATTGGCTAGACCATCTGCACTCTCTCCACTCTCCAGACCTTTAGAAAACAGTCCCAAAGTGCAGAGTAAAGACCTCCCCCAGCCCTTGGCCTTGCACCCACTGTATAGAGCAAATTGCTCTTCCCATTCACACCCACCCAAATAGTCCAGGGTCCCTCCCCAATAGTCTGGGATCCCAGAGTACAACAGGTGGGCCACAGTTTCTGTCCCATAGCAACCCTGTTCCCCCCAGTCAGTCCCCACAGCTGGGCTGGGATCTCTAAAACAGTCTCTGGGCCTATGGGACTACAAAGGGACAGCTCCTCTTGGCTTTCTTCCTCTGGTCCAGCTGTTTCCGTTGCAGCTTGGGGAGCTACGCTGCTCCCACCCAAGCTGTGCTTACACTCCTCTGACTTGGCTGGGGGGCTATGCTGCTCCCATCCAGCTGAAGTGCCGGACTCCTCCATTCCCCGGGGTTGAGCAACTTTATCCCAGTCCTTTATGTTGAACTGGATCTTTGGAGTGGTGTCTGTTCCAGTGGGCCCCTGGACAATGGTTATCCAGGGTATCTTCCCACTTGGTACACCCTCTTTCATGGTGCCACTCTGCACCCATAACTCTTTTGCCAAGGCTGGCATGCTTGCTGCCCCGGCCTGGCTCTTTGTGCCCCTGGCACACTCTTGCAGTGTGAGGTCAGGTTCCCTGTAGCCAGAAACCAATTCCTTTCCCTCCCCACAGTCTCTTAAATAGCCCCCCCTGGGCTCTGTGCTTCACTAGCACCTCTGGGAACAACTCCCCTGGGGTGTCAGGGTACAGACAGTGGTTATCTGATGCAGGCTGGGGAATCTCATCATTCCCACCCAGCCTGGCCTCTAAGGCTCCCTTCCCACCGTCCATCACATAATCATCCCGAGCCTCTGGCTCCATTAGCAGTTCTGGCAACACACTTTGCCTAGAACTTCTGATGGCAGACTTAACTTATCTGGCCCTAGCTTGTGAGCAGTTCGCACTCCCTCTGGGATTAAGTCTCTTGGGGTCTCAGGGGGAAGACATGGATTATCTGACCCCACCCAGGGAACATTCCACTGGGTCTCTGGCTCTTTGGGCTGGTGACTAGGCCCTGACACAGTCGCTGCATGTTCTAGGGGCAAACATTCTCCATCCCCAGGAGTTGGCAAAGGAACAGTGTTTACCCCTTCCCACTCCTCACTTTGTTTACCGTCTATAAAAGCGTCTCCCCAGTTCCAGTGAACATACTCCCTCTGGTACATACCGTCTGCGTTGTAAAAATACTTCTTGGTTATCGCATCCCACAATTGAACATACTCAGCCTCCAGTTGCAGCTCTTGCTGAATCAGGGGTTCCAGCAAAGGAGCCTCTGGGAACCATGGTTCCAGTCCCAGACCCCGGCAGCGTTCAACAAACAAGTTATTATGCCTCCTTGCAGTTCCCATGCCACATTCCGGATCACCATTCAGAATCTCACCGCCCCATATTCTAGATCCAAAAGAAAATAGAGATCCTCTCTCCGGTCACCAAAGGACTCTACCCTGGCAAGGGTCCATCTCTTTCTCTACCAGTTCCTCCAACCAGCTTGCCAGCTCATGGCCATGCCATAATTGCAGGAATGCCATACATTGATTTAGCAGGACCCTTCCTCTGTAGTCCTCTTGGATAAATCCATCAATGCTGTCTTTATCATCCTGGGACTGTTTAAAATTCTGATTTGCCAGTTTGACTCTTACTGGCATCTCTGCAGGCTTGACCCCAAGCCTTTGCTGAGCTTGGACACTCACCCCTGTACGTTCTTCCTGTATTTGCTGCTTTATTAGGTTCAGTCCTTTAATTGCCTCTTCCAGCGTTATCTCCCTAGGGCAAAACTCCCTGGGTATACTGAACCTGCGTCTTGCCTCCTTGGACATGTCCTCATACTGCTGTTCCATTTCTGGTCCTTCTCAGAGTACCCCACCACTATGCCACCAATTGTCACGACCCACTCTCTGGCTGGGGTCTGCTGACCGGATTTGGGTTACTCTGGACCTTCAGCATTTTTGATTACAGGAACATCATGTCTCAGCCCTTGGTTTAGACTGAGCAATATTGACAGTAAGTCTGACGAATCTTACTGCAAGCATATGTCCCCGGGTAAATAATACATCTACACACCACGTCTTGATGAAAATTATGAACAACGTTTTATTTTGGAACAACATATTTAAAACATTTCACACACACACAGTGGAGGGAGTGGATCAACCTTTCCCCTTTCTCTGGCCAATAGGGTAACCTCCAGAGTAACCTAATTACCTCTGTCCAATGTAACAGAGGTAGGCTATGGGAACCACTAGACCCCTCCCATGGGCCAACCCCAGGCGTGGCTACTAAGCTCATTCTAACCTAGACTCTCCCAGTGGAAACTTCCTGTTTGAGCTCCTAGGCCCCCCATTGTTATCTAGGTGCCTGGCTGTCTGGCAAATCTCTTTGTTTAGGTCCTGGCGACACCCTGTGAGGTTTATCTTGTTTAGGATAACCCCATTTGGCTCAGCTCCTGCCTCAGTGTTTACCTACTGGGGGATGGTTAACTAAATACAATCACTCCATAGTACTATATGCAAGCTTATACTGTAATTAACTATTACAACCCAAACCATATTTCCCCATTCCCACATGGTATCAGGGTGGGGCAAGTTTTCCACGTCAATCCATTTTATGCAGTAATGCTGACTTTATTTAATGGTGACAGTGGAACCCCCTATTCATACCATTTACAAGCAGTGACTTTGTGAGCCCAAACCTTTTGTTCTTCCACATGGCAACAGCATGTGGAAGATAACCCAGCCCCAAATGGCCACTGCTGCCAGTCACAAAATGGCCCCAGCGTAGTTCACACCAAATCCAATACGGCCCCTGGGTGATTCATGACAGGGAGATTTTAATTACCCTGAAATAAACTGGATAAATGAGACAAGCAGTTCAGCTAAGGGGAGCAGGTTCTTGAGTACACTCAGGGATCATTATCTGGCCCAGGTTATACAAGATCCTTCTAGAAATGAAGCTATTTTAGATTTAGTCATCACAAATAATATTGATATAGTATCAAATGTTGAAATAGGGCAATCTTTGGGAAACAGTGATCACAACACAGTCTCATTTGAGATTGAGGAGAAAAAAAAAAAACTTTAAGGAACCAACAAAAACTTTTAATTTTAAAAGGGCAGATTCTAACGGTCTAAGGGCAGCAATACAAAGTATAGAATGGGACAGAGAACTGATAGGTAAAAATACTGAACATAAATGGACAACATTTAAATATTTACTAAATATACATACTTATCACCATATACCAAGTTGGAATAAAAGTAAAAGGAGTAAATCACATCCCATGTGGCTTAACCATGAATTAAGGATCAAGACATGGAGTAAAAAACAGGCATTTAAATTATACAAACAAGAGGGGACAGAGACTGCTTTACGTAAGTACAAGGAAATCAACAAGGCAGGAAAACGGCTATTAGACTGGCTAAAATAGAAAATGAAAAATGAATTGCAAAAGAGAGTAAGACTAACCCTAAAATATTTTTTAAGTATATTAATGGGAGAAGGCCAGGAAGGAAGCTATAGGAACATTAGAATGTGACACAGGCTGTCTGAAAAATAGTGACCAGGAAAAAGGCAGATGAGCTAAATAGGTTATTTTCTTCGGTAAACACAAGGGAGGTACCAGTGGTTGGGACACCGCAACATAATGGGGCTACACTACCTTTGCGAATAATTGGTTAACTTAGGAAGTAATCCAAAAGAGGTTGGAAAAAATAAATGTTACTAAAGCCCCGGGACCTGATGGAATACATCCAAGGGTACTAAGGGAAGTGGGTTCTGTAATAGCCAAACCATTATATCTAACTATTCAAGATTCACTCAACAGAGGGTCTCTACCAGATGACTGGAGAAAGGCAGATGTGATACCTATATTTAAGAAAGGAGCAAGAGCAAATCCAGGGAATTATGGAACAGTGAGCCTCACTTCTGTAGTGGGGACGCTTTTAGAAGGGTTAATAAGGGATAATATACAAGAATGTCTATTTGAACAGGATTATAAGTAGAAGTCAACATGTATTTATGAGGGATAGGTCATGTCAAACAAACCTAATTAGTTTCTATGAGGAGGTTAGTAGGAACCTGGATCAAGGCAACTCAGTGGATGTAGTCTTTTTGGATTTTGCAAATGCTTTTGATACAGTGCCACATGGGAAACTATTGTCTTGGTTCCATCCCACCCTGGCTCTCCGCAGTAGTATTATTGTGTATGTTTATTGTATGTATGTTATTTTAATGGGAAATATATGTTTCTCTATTACAAGAGTATACTTCAATATGATAGAAATGTTATTTCAAATATAATTGGTATATAATATTTTGAACTCTTTGTAGGGATGGGAAGATTTGCTATGAGATTATATTACAGACTAAGGACTGCAGGGACAGCCCTTCGATCCACCTCTCATATGCACTGTGACAAGTTACAGACTAAGGATTACAGGGACAACCATTCGCTCCACCTCTCATACGCACTGTGACAAGTTACAGACTAAGGACTTCAGGGAGAGCATATCGCTCCATCTCTCATACACACTGTGACAAGTTACAGACTAAGAACTGCAGGGAGAGCCCCTCGCCCCACATCTCACACACACTGTGACAAGTTACAGACTAAAGACTGCAGGGAGAGCTCCTCGCTGCACATCTCATATGCACTGTGACAAGTTACAGACTAAGGACTGCAGGGAGAACCCCTCGTCCCTCGCCCCATCTCTAGTATGCACCGTGACAAGTTACAGATTAAGGACTGCAGGGAGAGCCCCTCGCTCCACCTCTCATATGCACTGTGACAAGCTACAGACTAAGGACTGCATTGAGAGACCCTCGCTCCACCTCTCTTACACACTGTGACAAGTTACAGACTAAGGACTGCAGTGAGAGCCCCTCGCTCCACCTCTCATATGCACTGTCACAAGTTACAGACTAAGGACTGCATTAAGAGCCCCTCGCTCCACCTCTCTTACACACTGTGACAAGTTACAGACTAAGGACTGCAGGGAGAGCCCCTCGCTCCACCTCTCATATGCACTGTGAAGAGTTACAGACTAAGGACTGCAGGGAGAGCCCTTCGCTCCACCTCTGATACACAGTGTGATAAGTTACAGATTAAGGACTGCAGGGGGAGCCCCTCGCTCCACCTCTCATATGCACTGTGACAAGTTACAGACTAAGGACTGCATTGAGAGCCCCTCGCTCCACCTCTCTTACACACTGTGACAAGTTACAGACTAAGGACTGCAAGGAGAGCCCCTCGCTCCACCTCTCATATGCACTGTGACAAGTTACAGACTAAGGACTGCAGGGAGATCCCTTCGCCCCACATCTCATACACACTGTGACAAGTTACAGACTAAGGAGTGCAGGGAGAGCTCCTCGCTCCACATTTCATATGCACTGTGACAAGTTACAGACTAAGGACTGCAGGGAGAGCCCCTCACCACATCTCTAGCATGCACCGTGACAAGTTACAGAATAAGGACTGCAGGGAGAGCCCCTCGCTCCACTTCTCATACACACTGTGAAAAGTTACAGACTAAGGACTGCATTGAGAGCCCCTCACTCCACCTCTCTTACGCACTGTGACAAGTTACAGACTAAGCACCGCAGACATAGCCCCTCGCTCCAACCCCCAATACACTTTGTACCAAATTACAGATTAAGTACTGCAGGGAGAGCCCAACGCCCCACCTCTCATACGGATTGTGAAAAGTTACAGACTCAGGACTGCACGGAGAGCCCCTCGCTTCACCTCGCATACACACTGTGGCAAGTTACAGACTAAGGACTGCATGGAGAGCCACTTGCTTCACCTCTCAAACACACTGTGACAAGTTACAGACTAAGGACTGCAGGGAGAGCCCCTTGCTCCACTTATCAAATCCACTGAGAAAAAATACAGACTAAGGACTGCATTGAGAGCCCCTAGTCCCACCCCTCATACAAAGTGTGACAAGTTACAGACTAAGCACTGCAGGGAGAGCCCCTCGATCCCACCTCTCATGCTCAATGTGACAAGTTACAGACTAAGGACTGCAGGGAGAGCCCCTTGCTCCACCTCTCATACGCACTGTGAAGAGTTACAGACAAAGGCCTGCATTGAGATCTCCTGGCCCCACCTCTCTTACGCACTGTGACAAGTTACAGACTAAGGACTGCAGGGAGAGCCCCTCGCTCCACCACTCATACGCACTGTGGCAAGTTACAGACTAAGGACTGCAGGGAGAGTCCCTCGCTCCACCTCTTACGCACTGTGACAAGTTAGAGACTAAGGACTGCAGGGAGAGCCCCTCGCCCCCACCTCTCATGCTCACTGTGAGAAGTTAAAGACAAATGACTTCCGGGAGAGCCCCTCGATCCCACCTCTCATGCTCAATGTGACAAGTTACAGACTAAGGACTGCAGGGAGAGCCACTCGCTCCACCTCTGATACACAGTGTGACAAGTTACAGACTAAGGACTGCAGGGAGAGCATCTCACTCCACCTCTCATACGCACTGTGACAAGTTTCAGACTTATTACTGCAGGGACAGCCGCTCGTCCCTCGCCCCATTTCTAGTATGCACCGTGACAAGTTACAGACTAAGGACTGCAGGGAGAGCCCCTCGCTCCACTTCTCATACACACTGTGAAAAGTTACAGACTAAGGACTGCATTGAGAGCCCCTCGCTCCACCTCTCTTACGCACTGTGACATGTTACAGACTAAGGACTGCAAGGAGATCCCCTCGCCCCACATCTCATATACACTGTGACAAGTTACAGACTAAAGACTGCAGGGAGAGCTCCTCGCTGCACATCTCATATGCACTGTGACAAGTTACAGACTAAGGACTGCAGGGAGAACCCCTCGTCCCTCGCCCCATCTCTAGTATGCACCGTGACAAGTTACAGATTAAGGACTGCAGGGAGAGCCCCTCGCTCCACCTCTCATATGCACTGTGACAAGCTACAGACTAAGGACTGCATTGAGAGACCCTCGCTCCACCTCTCTTACACACTGTGACAAGTTACAGACTAAGGACTGCAGTGAGAGCCCCTCGCTCCACCTCTCATATGCACTGTCACAAGTTACAGACTAAGGACTGCATTAAGAGCCCCTCGCTCCACCTCTCATATGCACTGTGAAAAGTTACAGACTAAGGACTGCAGGGAGAGCCCTTCGCTCCACCTCTGATACACAGTGTGATAAGTTACAGATTAAGGACTGCAGGGGGAGCCCCTCGCTCCACCTCTCATATGCACTGTGACAAGTTAGAGACTAAGGACTGCATTGAGAGCCCCTCGCTCCACCTCTCTTACACACTGTGACAAGTTACAGACTAAGGACTGCAAGGAGAGCCCCTCGCTACACCTCTCATATGCACTGTGACAAGTTACAGACTAAGGACTGCAGGGAGAGCCCCTCACCACATCTCTAGAATGCACCGTGACAAGTTACAGAATAAGGACTGCAAGGAGAGCCCCTCGCTACACCTCTCATATGCACTGTCACAAGTTACAGACTAAGGACTGTATTGAGAGCCCCTCGCTCCACCTCTCTTACACACTGTGACAAGTTGCAGACTAAGGACTGCAGGGAGAGCCCCTTGCTCCACCTCTCTTACACACTGTGGCAAGTTACAGACTAAGGACTGCAGGGAGAGTCCCTCGCTCCACCTCTCTTACACACTGTGGCAAGTTACAGACTAAGAACTGCAGGGAGAGTCCCTCGCTCCACCTCTTACGCACTGTGACAAGTTAGAGACTAAGGACCGCAGGGAGAGCCCCTCGCTCTACCTCTCATATGCACTGTGACAAGTTACAGACTAAGGACTGCAGGGAGACCCCCTCGCCCCCACCTCTCATGCTCACTGTGAGAAGTTAAAGACAAATGACTTCCGGGAGAGCCCCTCGATCCCACCTCTCATGCTCAATGTGACAAGTTACAGACTAAGGACTGCAGGGAGAGCCACTCGCTCCACCTCTGATACACAGTGTGACAAGTTACAGACTAAGGACTGCAGGGAGAGCATCTCACTCCACCTCTCATACGCACTGTGACAAATTTCAGACTTATTACTGCAGGGAGAGCCGCTCGTCCCTCGCCCCATTTCTAGTATGCACCGTGACAAGTTACAGACTAAGGACTGGAGGGAGAGCCCCTCGCTCCACTTCTCATACACACTGTGAAAAGTTACAGACTAAGGACTGCATTGAGAGCCCCTCGCTCCACCTCTCTTACACACTGTGACAAGTTACAGACTAAGAACTGCAGGGAGAGCCCTTCGCTCCACCTTTCATACGCACTGTGACAAGTTACAGACTACGGACTGCAGTGAAAGCCCCTCGTCCCTCTCCCTATCTCTAGTTGGCACTGTGACAAGTTACAGACTAGGGACTGCAGGGACAGCATCTCACTCCACCTCTCATACACACTGTGAAAAGTTACAGACTAAGGACTGCAGGGAGAGCACCTCACAATATTTCTCAAACGCACTGTGAAAAGTTACAGACTAAGGACTACAGGGAGATCCCTTCGCCCCACATCTCATACACACTGTGACAAGTTACAGACTAAGGAGTGCAAGGAGAGCTCCTCGCTCCACATTTCATATGCACTGTGACAAGTTACAGACTAAGGACTGTAGTGAGAGCTTCACGCTCCACGTCTTATACTCACTGTGAGAAGTTACAGACTAAGGACTGCAGAGAGAGCCCATCGCTCCATCTCTCAAACGCACTGTGACAAGTTACAGACTAAGGACTGTAGGTAGAGCCCCTCGCCCCACTTCTCATAGGCACTGTGACAAGTTACAGACTAAGGACTTCAGTGAGAGCCCTCGATTCACCCCTCTTACGCACTGTGACAAGTTCAAGACTAAGGACTGCAGGGAGAGCCCCTCACAATATTTTTCAAACGCACTGTGACAAGTTACAGACTAAGGACTGCAGGGAGATCCCCTCGGCCCACATCTCATACACACTGTGACAAGTTACCGAATAAGGAGTGCAGGGAGAGCTCCTCGCTCCCCATTTCATATGCACTTGACTAGTTACAGACTAAGGACTTTAGTGAGAGCTTCACTATCCACGTCTCATACTCAATGTGACAAGTTACAGACTAAGGACTGCAGGGAGAGCTCCTAAAAATATTTCTCAAACGCACTGTGACAAGTTACAGACTAAGGACAGCAGGGAAAGCCCCTCACCCCACTTCTCATAGGCACTGTGACAAGTTACAGACTAAGGACTGCAGTGAGAGCCCCTCGATTCACCCCTCTTACGCACTGTGACAAGTTACAGACTAAGGACTGCAGGGAGAGCCCCTCGCTCCACCTCTCATATGCACTGTGACAAGTTACAGACTAAGGACTGCAGGGAGAGCCCCTCACTCCACCTCTTATACACACTGTGACAAGTTACCGACTAAGGACAGCAGGGAGAGCCCTTTGCTCCACGTCTCATACACACTGTGATAAGTTACAGACTAAGGGCTGCAGGGAGAGACCCTCGCCCCATCTCTAGCATGCACCGTGACAAGTTACAGACTAAGGACTGCAGGGAGAGCCCCTCGCCCCACTTTTCATATGCTCTGTGACAAGTTATAGAATAAGGACTGCAGGGAGAGCCCCTCGATCCCACCTCTCATGCTCAACGTGACAAGTTACAGACTAAGGACTTCAGTGAGAGCCCCTCGATACACCTCTCATGCTCAATGTGACAAGTTACAGACTAAGGACTTCAGTGAGAGCCCCTCGATTCACCCCTCTTACGCACTGTGACAAGTTCCAGACTAAGGACTGCAGGGAGAGCCCCTCACAATATTTCTCAAACGCACTGTGACAAGTTACAGACTAAGGACAGCAGAGAGAGCCCTTTGCTCCACCTCTCATATGCACTGTGACAAGTTACAGACTAAGAACTACAGGCAGAGACCCTTGCTCCACCTCTGATACGCACTGTGACAAATTATAGACTAAGGACTGCAGGGAGAGACCCTCGCTCCACCTCTCTTACGCTCTGTGACAAGTTAGAGACTAAGGACTGCAGGGAGAGCCCCTCGCCCCATCTCTAGCATGCACTGTGGCAAGTTACAGACTAGGGAATGGAGGGAGAGCCCCTCGCTCTACCTCTAATGCACAGTGTGACAAGTTACAGACTAAGGACTGCAGGAAGAGCCACTCGCCCCACTTTTCATACGCTATGTGACAAGTTATAGAATAAGGACTGCAGGGAGAGTCCCTCGATCCCACCTCTCATGCTCAATGTGACAAGTTACAGACTAAGGACTGCAGGGAGAGCCCCTCGCTCCACCTCTCATACGTACTGTGACAAGTTTCAGATTTAGGACTGCAGGGAGAGCCCCTCGTCCCATCTCTAGTATGCACCATGACAAGTTACAGACTAAGGACTGCAGGGAGAGCCCCTCGCTCCACCTCTGATACACACTGTGACAAGTTAAAGACAAAGGACCACAGGGAAAGCCCCTCATCCCACTTCTCATACGCACTGAGACAAGTTACAGACAAAGGACTGCAGGGAGAGCCCCTCGCTCCACCTCTCATACGCACTGCGAAAAGTTACAGACTAAGGACTGCAGGGAGAGTACCTGGCTCCACCTCTCTTACACACTGTTACAAGTTACAGGACTGCAGGGAGAGCGCCTCACAATATTTCTCAAACCCACTGTGACAAGTTACAAACTAAGGAAAGCAGGGAGAGCCCCTCGCTCCACCTCTAATGCACAGTGTGACAAGATACAGACTAAGGACTGCAGGGAGAGCCCCTCGCTCCACCTCTTATGCACTGTGTGACAATTTACTGACTAAGGACTGCAGGGAGAGTACCTCGCTCCACCTCTCTTACGCACTGTGACCAGTTACAGACTAAGGACTGCAGGGAGAGCCCCTCGTGCCTCGCCCCATCTCTAGTATGCACTGTGACAAGCTACAGACTAAGGACAGCAGGGAGAGTAACTCGCTCCACCTCTCTTACGCACTGTTACAAGTTACAGACTAAGGACTGCAGGGAGTCCCCCTCGCTCCCACTCTCTTATGCACTGTGACAAGTTACAGACTAATGACTGCAGGGAGAGCACGTCATCCCACCTCTCATACGCACTGTGACAAGTTACAGACTAAGGACTGTAGGGAGAGCCCCTCGCTCCACCTCTAATGCACAGTGTGAAAAGATACAGACTAAGGACTGCAGGGACAGCCCCTCGCTCCACCTCTAATACACAGTGTGACAAGTTACAGACTAAGGACTGCAGGGAGAGCCTCTCGCTCCACCTCTAATACACAGTGTGACAAGTTACAGACTAAGGACTGCAAAGAGAGCCCCTCGCCCCACTACTTATACACACTGTGACAAGTTTTAGACAAAGGACTGCAGGGAAAGCCCCTCGCTCCAATTCTCATACGCACTGTGACAAGTTACAGACTAAGGACTGCATTGAGAGCCCCTCGCTCCACCTCTCTTACGCACTGTGACAAGTTACAGACTAAGGACTGCAGGGATAGTACCTCGCTCCACCTCTCTTACGCGCTGTTACAATTTAAAGACTAAGGACTGCAGGGAGAGCCCCTCGCTCCACCTATCTTAAGCACTGTGACAAGTTACAGACTAAGGACCACAGGGAGAGCCCCTCGCTGCACCTTTCATACGCACTGTAACATGTTACAGACTAAGGACTGCAGGGAGAGCCTCTCGTCCGTCGCCCCATCTCTAGTATGCACCGTGACAAGTTAAAGACTAAGGACTGCAGGGAGAGCATCACGCTCCACCTCTAATACACAGTTTGACAAGTTACAGACTAAGGACTGCAGGGAGAGCCCCTCGCCTTACCACTTATTCACACTGTACTAAGTTACAGACAAAGGGCAGCAGGGAAAGCCTCTCGCCCCTCTTCTCATACGCTCTGTGACAAGTAATAGACTAAGGACTGCAGGGAGAGCCCCTCGCCCCCACCTCTCATACTCACTGTGAGAAGGTACAGGCTAAGGACTGCAGGGAGATCTCCTCACCCCAGCTCTCATACGCACTGTGACAAGTTACAGACTAAGGACTGCGGGGAGAGACCCTCCATCCACCTCTCATACACAGTGTGTCAAGTTAAAGACTAAGGACTGCAAGGAAAAGCCCCTCACTCCACCTCTCATACTCAGTGTGAAAAGTTAAAGACTAAGGACTACAAGGAAAGCCCCTTGCCCCACCTTTTATACGCACTGTGACAAGTTACAGACTAAGGCCTGCAGGGAGAGCACATCATCCCACCTCTCATACGCACTGTGACAAGTTACAGACTAAGGACTGCAGGGAGAGCCCCTCGCTCCACCTCTAATGCACAGTGTGACAAGATACAGACTAAGGACTGCAGGGACAGCCCCTCGCTCCACCTCTAATACACAGTGTGACAAGTTACAGACTAAGGACTGCAGGGACAGCCCCTCGCTCCACCTCTAATACACAGTGTGACAAGTTACAGACTAAGGACTGCAGGGAGATCCCCTCACCCCACCTCTCATACGCACTGTAACAAGTTACAAACTAAGGACTGCGGGGAGAGACCCTCCATCCAACTATCATACACACTGTGACAAGCTACAGACTAAGGATTGCAGGGAGAGCTCCTCGCTCCACCTCTAATGCACAGTGTGACAAGATACAGACTAAGGACTGCAGGGACAGCCCCTCGCTCCACCTCTAATACACAGTGTGACAAGTTACAGACTAAGGACTGCAGGGACAGCCCCTCGTCCCTCACCCCATCTCTATTATGCACCGTGACAAGTTACAGACTAAGGACTGCAGGGAGAGCCTCTCGCTCCATTTCTCATACGCACTGTGACAAGTTACAGACTAAGGACTGCAGGGAGAGCCCCTCGCCCACACCTCTCATACTCACTGTGAGAAGGTACAGGCTAAGGACTGCAGGGAGATCTCCTCACCCCACCTCTCATACGCACTGTGACAAGTTACAGACTAAGGACTGCAGTTAGAGTCCCTCGCTCCATTTTTCATACGCACTGTGACAAGTTACAGACTAAGGACTGCATTGAGAGCCCTTCGCTCCACCTCTCTTGCGCACTGTGACAAGATACAGACTAAGGACTGCAGGGAGAGTACCACGCTCCACCTCTCTTACTCGCTGTTACAATTTAAAGACTAAGGACTGCAGGGAGAGCCCCTCGCTCCACCTATCTTAAGCACTGTGACAAGTTACAGACTAAGGACCACAGGGAGAGCCCCTCGCTGCACCTTTCATACGCACTGTGACAAGTTACAGACTAAGGAGTGCAGGGAGAGACCCTCACCCCACTTCTCATACGCACTGTGAGAAGGTACAGGTTAAGGACTGCAAGGAGATCTCCTCACCCCACCTCTCATACGCACTGTGACAAGTTACAGACTAAGGACTGCAGTTATAGTCCCTCGCTCCATTTTTCATACGCACTGTGACAAGTTACAGACTAAGGACTGCATTGAGAGCCCTTCGCTCCACCTCTCTTGCGCACTGTGACAAGATACAGACTAAGGACTGCAGGGAGAGTACCACGCTCCACCTCTCTTACGCGCTGTTACAATTTAAAGACTAAGGACTGCAGGGAGAGCCCCTCGCTCCACCTATCTTAAGCACTGTGACAAGTTACAGACTAAGGACCACAGGGAGAGCCCCTCGCTGCACCTTTCATACGCACTGTGACAAGTTACAGACTAAGGAGTGCAGGGAGAGACCCTCGCCCCACTTCTCATACGCACTGTGACATGTTACAGACTAAGGACTGCAGGGAGAGCCTCTCGCTCCCACTCTCTTATGCACTGTGACAAGTTACAGACTAAGGACTGCAGGGAGAGCCTCTCGTCCCTCGCCCCATCTCTAGTATGCACCGTGACAAGTTAAAGACTAAGGACTGCAGGGAGAGCATCACGCTCCACCTCTAATACACAGTTTGACAAGTTACAGACTAAGGACTGCAGGGAGAGCATCACGCTCCACCTCTAATACACAGTTTGACAAGTTACAGACAAAGGGCAGCAGGGAGAGCCCCTCGCCCCCACCTCTCATATGCACTGTGACAAGTTACAGACTAAGGACTGAAGGAGAGCCCCTCGTCCCACGCTCCAACTCTCATACGTACTGTGACAATTTACTGACTAAGGATTGCAGGGAGATCTCCTCACCCCACCTCTCATACGCACTGTGACAAGCTACAGACTAAGGACTGCAGGAAGAGCCCCTCGCTCCACATCTAATACACAGTGTGACAAGTTACAGACTAAGGACTGCGGGGAGAGACCCTCCATCCGCCTCTCATACACAGTGTGTCAAGTTAAAGACTAAGGACTGCAAGGAAAAGCCCCTCACTCCACCTCTCATACTCAGTGTGACAAGTTAAAGACTAAGGACTACAAGGAAAGCCCCTTGTCCCACCTTTTATACGCACTGTGACAAGTTACAGACTAAGGACTGCAGGGAGAGCACATCATCCCACCTCTCATACGCACTGTGACAAGTTACAGACTAAGGACTGCAGGGAGAGCCCCTCGCTCCACCTCTAATGCACAGTGTGACAAGATACAGACTAAGGACTGCAGGGACAGCCCCTCGCTCCACCTCTAATACACAGTGTGACAAGTTACAGACTAAGGACTGCAGGGAGAGCCCCTCGCTCCACCTCTAATACACAGTGTGACAAGTTACAGACTAAGGACTGCAGGAAGAGCCCCTCGCTCCACCTCTAATGCACAGTGTGACAAGATACAGACTAAGGACTGCAGGGAGAGCCCCTCGCTCCACCTCTTATACACAGTGTGACAATTTACTGACTAAGGACTGCAGGGAGATCCCCTCACCCCACCTCTCATACGCACTGTAACAAGTTACAGACTAAGGACTGCAGGAAGAGCCCCTCGCTCCACCTCTAATTCACAGTGTGACAAGTTACAGACTAAGGACTGCGGAGAGAGACCCTCCATCCAAATATCATACACACTGTGACAAGCTACAGACTAAGGATTGCAGGGAGAGCTCCTCGCTCCACCTCTCATACGCACTGTGACAAGTTACAGACTAAGGACTGCAGGTAGAGCCTCTTGCTCCACCTCTAATACACAGTGTGAAAAGTTACAGACAAAGGACTGCAGGAAGAGCCCCTCGCTCCACCTCTAATTCACAGTGTGACAAGTTACAGACTAAGGACTGCGGGGAGAGACCCTCCATCCAACTATCATACACACTGTGACAAGCTACAGACTAAGGATTGCAGGGAGAGCTCCTCGCTCCACCTCTCATACGCACTGTGACAAGTTACAGACTAAGGACTGCAGGTAGAGCCTCTTGCTCCACCTCTAATACACAGTGTGAAAAGTTACAAACTAAGGACTGCAGGGAGAGCCTCTCGTCCCTCACCCCATCTCTATTATGCATCGTGACAAGTTACAGACTAAGGACTGCAGGGAGAGCCTCTCGCCCCTCTTCTCATACGCTCTGTGACAAGTAATAGACTAAGGACTGCAGGTAGAGCCCCTCGCTCCATTTCTCATACGCACTGTGACAAGTTACAGACTAAGGACTGCAGGGAGAGCCCCTCGCCCCCACCTCTCATACTCACTGTGAGAAAGTACAGGCTAAGGACTGCAGGGAGATCTCCTCACCCCACCTCTCATACGCACTGTGACAAGTTACAGACTAAGGACTGCAGTTAAAGTCCCTCGCTCCATTTTTCATACGCACTGTGACAAGTTACAGTCTAAGAACTGCATTGAGAGCGCTTCGCTCCACCTCTCTTACGCACTGTGACAAGATACAGACTAAGGACTGCAGGGAGAGTACCACGCTCCACCTCTCTTACGCACTGTTACAAGTTACAGACTAAGGACTGCAGGGAGAGCCCCTCGCTCCACCTATCTTAAGCACTGTGGCAAGTTACAGACTAAGGACTGCAGGGAGAGCCCCTCGCCCCCACCTCTCATACTCACTGTGAGAAGGTACAGGCTAAGGACTGTAAGGACTGCAGGGAGAGCCCCTCAACCCACCTCTCATATGCACGGTGACAAGTTACAGACTAAGGACTGCAGTTAGAGCCCCTCGCCCCACCTCTGATATACAGTGTTTCAAGTTACAGACTAAGGACTGCAGGGAGAGTCCCTCATCCTACCTCTGTTATGCACACTGACAAGTTACAGACTAAGGACTGCACGGAGAGCCCATCGCTCCACCTCTATTACACAGTGCGACAAGTTACAGACTAAGGACTGCAGGGAGAGCCCCTCGATCCACCTCTAATACACAGTGTGACAAGTTTCAGACTAAGGACAGCAGAGAGAGCCCCTCGCCTTACCACTTATTAACACTGTACTAAGTTACAGACAAAGGGCAGCAGGGAGAGCCCCTCGCCCCGACCTCTCATATGCACTGTGACAAGTTACAGACTAAGGACTAAAGGAGAGCCCCTCGTCCCACGCCCCAACTCTCATACGTACTGTGACAATTTACTGACTAAGGACTGCAGGGAGATCTCCTCACTCACCTCTCATACGCACTGTGACAAGTTACAGACTAAGGACTGCAGGAAGAGCCCCTCTCTCCAAATCTAATACACAGTGTGACAAGTTACAGACTAAGGACTGCGGGGAGAGACCCTCCATCCACCTCCCCTCCATCCACCTCTCATACACAGTGTGTCAAGTTAAATTCTAAGGACTGCAAGGAAAAGCCCCTCACTCCACCTCTCATACTCAGTGTGAAAAGTTAAAGACTAAGGACTACAAGGAAAGCCCCTTGCCCCACCTCTCATACACACTGTGACAAGTTACCGAATAAGGAGTGCAGGGAGAGCTCCTCGCTCCCCATTTCATATGCACTTGACTAGTTACAGACTAAGGACTTTAGTGAGAGCTTCACTATCCACGTCTCATACTCAATGTGACAAGTTACAGACTAAGGACTGCAGGGAGAGCTCCTAAAAATATTTCTCAAACGCACTGTGACAAGTTACAGACTAAGGACAGCAGGGAAAGCCCCTCACCCCACTTCTCATAGGCACTGTGACAAGTTACAGACTAAGGACTGCAGTGAGAGCCCCTCGATTCACCCCTCTTACGCACTGTGACAAGTTACAGACTAAGGACTGCAGGGAGAGCCCCTCGCTCCACCTCTCATATGCACTGTGACAAGTTACAGACTAAGGACTGCAGGGAGAGCCCCTCACTCCACCTCTTATACACACTGTGACAAGTTACCGACTAAGGACAGCAGGGAGAGCCCTTTGCTCCACGTCTCATACACACTGTGATAAGTTACAGACTAAGGGCTGCAGGGAGAGACCCTCGCCCCATCTCTAGCATGCACCGTGACAAGTTACAGACTAAGGACTGCAGGGAGAGCCCCTCGCCCCACTTTTCATATGCTCTGTGACAAGTTATAGAATAAGGACTGCAGGGAGAGCCCCTCGATCCCACCTCTCATGCTCAACGTGACAAGTTACAGACTAAGGACTTCAGTGAGAGCCCCTCGATACACCTCTCATGCTCAATGTGACGAGTTACAGACTAAGGACTTCAGTGAGAGCCCCTCGATTCACCCCTCTTACGCACTGTGACAAGTTCCAGACTAAGGACTGCAGGGAGAGCCCCTCACAATATTTCTCAAACGCACTGTGACAAGTTACAGACTAAGGACAGCAGAGAGAGCCCTTTGCTCCACCTCTCATATGCACTGTGACAAGTTACAGACTAAGAACTACAGGCAGAGCCCCTTGCTCCACCTCTGATACGCACTGTGACAAATTATAGACTAAGGACTGCAGGGAGAGACCCTCGCTCCACCTCTCTTACGCTCTGTGACAAGTTAGAGACTAAGGACTGCAGGGAGAGCCCCTCGCCCCATCTCTAGCATGCACTGTGGCAAGTTACAGACTAGGGAATGGAGGGAGAGCCCCTCGCTCTACCTCTAATGCACAGTGTGACAAGTTACAGACTAAGGACTGCAGGAAGAGCCACTCGCCCCACTTTTCATACGCTATGTGACAAGTTATAGAATAAGGACTGCAGGGAGAGTCCCTCGATCCCACCTCTCATGCTCAATGTGACAAGTTACAGACTAAGGACTGCAGGGAGAGCCCCTCGCTCCACCTCTCATACGTACTGTGACAAGTTTCAGATTTAGGACTGCAGGGAGAGCCCCTCGTCCCATCTCTAGTATGCACCATGACAAGTTACAGACTAAGGACTGCAGGGAGAGCCCCTCGCTCCACCTCTGATACACACTGTGACAAGTTAAAGACAAAGGACCACAGGGAAAGCCCCTCATCCCACTTCTCATACGCACTGAGACAAGTTACAGACAAAGGACTGCAGGGAGAGCCCCTCGCTCCACCTCTCATACGCACTGCGAAAAGTTACAGACGAAGGACTGCAGGGAGAGTACCTGGCTCCACCTCTCTTACACACTGTTACAAGTTACAGGACTGCAGGGAGAGCGCCTCACAATATTTCTCAAACCCACTGTGACAAGTTACAAACTAAGGAAAGCAGGGAGAGCCCCTCGCTCCACCTCTAATGCACAGTGTGACAAGATACAGACTAAGGACTGCAGGGAGAGCCCCTCGCTCCACCTCTTATGCACTGTGTGACAATTTACTGACTAAGGACTGCAGGGAGAGTACCTCGCTCCACCTCTCTTACGCACTGTGACCAGTTACAGACTAAGGACTGCAGGGAGAGCCCCTCGTGCCTCGCCCCATCTCTAGTATGCACTGTGACAAGCTACAGACTAAGGACAGCAGGGAGAGTAACTCGCTCCACCTCTCTTACGCACTGTTACAAGTTACAGACTAAGGACTGCAGGGAGTCCCCCTCGCTCCCACTCTCTTATGCACTGTGACAAGTTACAGACTAATGACTGCAGTGAGAGCACGTCATCCCACCTCTCATACGCACTGTGACAAGTTACAGACTAAGGACTGTAGGGAGAGCCCCTCGCTCCACCTCTAATGCACAGTGTGAAAAGATACAGACTAAGGACTGCAGGGACAGCCCCTCGCTCCACCTCTAATACACAGTGTGACAAGTTACAGACTAAGGACTGCAGGGAGAGCCTCTCGCTCCACCTCTAATACACAGTGTGACAAGTTACAGACTAAGGACTGCAAAGAGAGCCCCTCGCCCCACTACTTATACACACTGTGACAAGTTTTAGACAAAGGACTGCAGGGAAAGCCCCTCGCTCCAATTCTCATACGCACTGTGACAAGTTACAGACTAAGGACTGCATTGAGAGCCCCTCGCTCCACCTCTCTTACGCACTGTGACAAGTTACAGACTAAGGACTGCAGGGATAGTACCTCGCTCCACCTCTCTTACGCGCTGTTACAATTTAAAGACTAAGGACTGCAGGGAGAGCCCCTCGCTCCACCTATCTTAAGCACTGTGACAAGTTACAGACTAAGGACCACAGGGAGAGCCCCTCGCTGCACCTTTCATACGCACTGTAACATGTTACAGACTAAGGACTGCAGGGAGAGCCTCTCGTCCGTCGCCCCATCTCTAGTATGCACCGTGACAAGTTAAAGACTAAGGACTGCAGGGAGAGCATCACGCTCCACCTCTAATACACAGTTTGACAAGTTACAGACTAAGGACTGCAGGGAGAGCCCCTCGCCTTACCACTTATTCACACTGTACTAAGTTACAGACAAAGGGCAGCAGGGAAAGCCTCTCGCCCCTCTTCTCATACGCTCTGTGACAAGTAATAGACTAAGGACTGCAGGGAGAGCCCCTCGCCCCCACCTCTCATACTCACTGTGAGAAGGTACAGGCTAAGGACTGCAGGGAGATCTCCTCACCCCAGCTCTCATACGCACTGTGACAAGTTACAGACTAAGGACTGCGGGGAGAGACCCTCCATCCACCTCTCATACACAGTGTGTCAAGTTAAAGACTAAGGACTGCAAGGAAAAGCCCCTCACTCCACCTCTCATACTCAGTGTGAAAAGTTAAAGACTAAGGACTACAAGGAAAGCCCCTTGCCCCACCTTTTATACGCACTGTGACAAGTTACAGACTAAGGCCTGCAGGGAGAGCACATCATCCCACCTCTCATACGCACTGTGACAAGTTACAGACTAAGGACTGCAGGGAGAGCCCCTCGCTCCACCTCTAATGCACAGTGTGACAAGATACAGACTAAGGACTGCAGGGACAGCCCCTCGCTCCACCTCTAATACACAGTGTGACAAGTTACAGACTAAGGACTGCAGGGACAGCCCCTCGCTCCACCTCTAATACACAGTGTGACAAGTTACAGACTAAGGACTGCAGGGAGATCCCCTCACCCCACCTCTCATACGCACTGTAACAAGTTACAAACTAAGGACTGCGGGGAGAGACCCTCCATCCAACTATCATACACACTGTGACAAGCTACAGACTAAGGATTGCAGGGAGAGCTCCTCGCTCCACCTCTAATGCACAGTGTGACAAGATACAGACTAAGGACTGCAGGGACAGCCCCTCGCTCCACCTCTAATACACAGTGTGACAAGTTACAGACTAAGGACTGCAGGGACAGCCCCTCGTCCCTCACCCCATCTCTATTATGCACCGTGACAAGTTACAGACTAAGGACTGCAGGGAGAGCCTCTCGCTCCATTTCTCATACGCACTGTGACAAGTTACAGACTAAGGACTGCAGGGAGAGCCCCTCGCCCACACCTCTCATACTCACTGTGAGAAGGTACAGGCTAAGGACTGCAGGGAGATCTCCTCACCCCACCTCTCATACGCACTGTGACAAGTTACAGACTAAGGACTGCAGTTAGAGTCCCTCGCTCCATTTTTCATACGCAATGTGACAAGTTACAGACTAAGGACTGCATTGAGAGCCCTTCGCTCCACCTCTCTTGCGCACTGTGAGAAGATACAGACTAAGGACTGCAGGGAGAGTACCACGCTCCACCTCTCTTACTCGCTGTTACAATTTAAAGACTAAGGACTGCAGGGAGAGCCCCTCGCTCCACCTATCTTAAGCACTGTGACAAGTTACAGACTAAGGACCACAGGGAGAGCCCCTCGCTGCACCTTTCATACGCACTGTGACAAGTTACAGACTAAGGAGTGCAGGGAGAGACCCTCACCCCACTTCTCATACGCACTGTGAGAAGGTACAGGTTAAGGACTGCAAGGAGATCTCCTCACCCCACCTCTCATACGCACTGTGACAAGTTACAGACTAAGGACTGCAGTTATAGTCCCTCGCTCCATTTTTCATACGCACTGTGACAAGTTACAGACTAAGGACTGCATTGAGAGCCCTTCGCTCCACCTCTCTTGCGCACTGTGACAAGATACAGACTAAGGACTGCAGGGAGAGTACCACGCTCCACCTCTCTTACGCGCTGTTACAATTTAAAGACTAAGGACTGCAGGGAGAGCCCCTCGCTCCACCTATCTTAAGCACTGTGACAAGTTACAGACTAAGGACCACAGGGAGAGCCCCTCGCCCCACTTCTCATACGCACTGTGACATGTTACAGACTAAGGACTGCAGGGAGAGCCTCTCGCTCCCACTCTCTTATGCACTGTGACAAGTTACAGACTAAGGACTGCAGGGAGAGCCTCTCGTCCCTCGCCCCATCTCTAGTATGCACCGTGACAAGTTAAAGACTAAGGACTGCAGGGAGAGCATCACGCTCCACCTCTAATACACAGTTTGACAAGTTACAGACTAAGGACTGCAGGGAGAGCATCACGCTCCACCTCTAATACACAGTTTGACAAGTTACAGACAAAGGGCAGCAGGGAGAGCCCCTCGCCCCCACCTCTCATATGCACTGTGACAAGTTACAGACTAAGGACTGAAGGAGAGCCCCTCGTCCCACGCTCCAACTCTCATACGTACTGTGACAATTGACTGACTAAGGATTGCAGGGAGATCTCCTCACCCCACCTCTCATACGCACTGTGACAAGCTACAGACTAAGGACTGCAGGAAGAGCCCCTCGCTCCACATCTAATACACAGTGTGACAAGTTACAGACTAAGGACTGCGGGGAGAGACCCTCCATCCGCCTCTCATACACAGTGTGTCAAGTTAAAGACTAAGGACTGCAAGGAAAAGCCCCTCACTCCACCTCTCATACTCAGTGTGACAAGTTAAAGACTAAGGACTACAAGGAAAGCCCCTTGTCCCACCTTTTATACGCACTGTGACAAGTTACAGACTAAGGACTGCAGGGAGAGCACATCATCCCACCTCTCATACGCACTGTGACAAGTTACAGACTAAGGACTGCAGGGAGAGCCCCTCGCTCCACCTCTAATGCACAGTGTGACAAGATACAGACTAAGGACTGCAGGGAGAGCCCCTCGCTCCACCTCTAATACACAGTGTGACAAGTTACAGACTAAGGACTGCAGGGAGAGCCCCTCGCTCCACCTCTAATACACAGTGTGACAAGTTACAGACTAAGGACTGCAGGAAGAGCCCCTCGCTCCACCTCTAATGCACAGTGTGACAAGATACAGACTAAGGACTGCAGGGAGAGCCCCTCGCTCCACCTCTTATACACAGTGTGACAATTTACTGACTAAGGACTGCAGGGAGATCCCCTCACCCCACCTCTCATACGCACTGTAACAAGTTACAGACTAAGGACTGCAGGAAGAGCCCCTCGCTCCACCTCTAATTCACAGTGTGACAAGTTACAGACTAAGGACTGCGGAGAGAGACCCTCCATCCAAATATCATACACACTGTGACAAGCTACAGACTAAGGATTGCAGGGAGAGCTCCTCGCTCCACCTCTCATACCCACTGTGACAAGTTACAGACTAAGGACTGCAGGTAGAGCCTCTTGCTCCACCTCTAATACACAGTGTGAAAAGTTACAGACAAAGGACTGCAGGAAGAGCCCCTCGCTCCACCTCTAATTCACAGTGTGACAAGTTACAGACTAAGGACTGCGGGGAGAGACCCTCCATCCAACTATCATACACACTGTGACAAGCTACAGACTAAGGATTGCAGGGAGAGCTCCTCGCTCCACCTCTCATACGCACTGTGACAAGTTACAGACTAAGGACTGCAGGTAGAGCCTCTTGCTCCACCTCTAATACACAGTGTGAAAAGTTACAAACTAAGGACTGCAGGGAGAGCCTCTCGTCCCTCACCCCATCTCTATTATGCATCGTGACAAGTTACAGACTAAGGACTGCAGGGAGAGCCTCTCGCCCCTCTTCTCATACGCTCTGTGACAAGTAATAGACTAAGGACTGCAGGTAGAGCCCCTCGCTCCATTTCTCATACGCACTGTGACAAGTTACAGACTAAGGACTGCAGGGAGAGCCCCTCGCCCCCACCTCTCATACTCACTGTGAGAAGGTACAGGCTAAGGACTGCAGGGAGATCTCCTCACCCCACCTCTCATACGCACTGTGACAAGTTACAGACTAAGGACTGCAGTTAAAGTCCCTCGCTCCATTTTTCATACGCACTGTGACAAGTTACAGTCTAAGAACTGCATTGAGAGCGCTTCGCTCCACCTCTCTTGCGCACTGTGACAAGATACAGACTAAGGACTGCAGGGAGAGTACCACGCTCCACCTCTCTTACGCACTGTTACAAGTTACAGACTAAGGACTGCAGGGAGAGCCCCTCGCTCCACCTATCTTAAGCACTGTGGCAAGTTACAGACTAAGGACTGCAGGGAGAGCCCCTCGCCCCCACCTCTCATACTCACTGTGAGAAGGTACAGGCTAAGGACTGTAAGGACTGCAGGGAGAGCCCCTCAACCCACCTCTCATATGCACGGTGACAAGTTACAGACTAAGGACTGCAGTTAGAGCCCCTCGCCCCACCTCTGATATACAGTGTTTCAAGTTACAGACTAAGGACTGCAGGGAGAGTCCCTCATCCTACCTCTGTTATGCACTCTGACAAGTTACAGACTAAGGACTGCACGGAGAGCCCATCGCTCCACCTCTATTACACAGTGCGACAAGTTACAGACTAAGGACTGCAGGGAGAGCCCCTCGCTCCACCTCTAATACACAGTGTGACAAGTTTCAGACTAAGGACAGCAGAGAGAGCCCCTCGCCTTACCACTTATTAACACTGTACTAAGTTACAGACAAAGGGCAGCAGGGAGAGCCCCTCGCCCCGACCTCTCATATGCACTGTGACAAGTTACAGACTAAGGACTAAAGGAGAGCCCCTCGTCCCACGCCCCAACTCTCATACGTACTGTGACAATTTACTGACTAAGGACTGCAGGGAGATCTCCTCACTCACCTCTCATACGCACTGTGACAAGTTACAGACTAAGGACTGCAGGAAGAGCCCCTCTCTCCAAATCTAATACACAGTGTGACAAGTTACAGACTAAGGACTGCGGGGAGAGACCCTCCATCCACCTCCCCTCCATCCACCTCTCATACACAGTGTGTCAAGTTAAATTCTAAGGACTGCAAGGAAAAGCCCCTCACTCCACCTCTCATACTCAGTGTGAAAAGTTAAAGACTAAGGACTACAAGGAAAGCCCCTTGCCCCACCTCTCATACGCACTGTGACAAGTTACAGACTAAGGACTGCAGGGAGAGCACCTCATCCCACCTCTCATACGCACTGTGATAAGTTACAGACTAAGGACTGCAGGGAGAGCCCCTCGCTTCACCTCTAATGCACATTGTGACAAGATACAGACTAAGGACTACAGGGACAGCCCCTCGCTCCACCTCTAATACACAGTGTGACAAGTTACAGACTAAGGACTGCAGGTAGAGCCCCTCGCCCCACGCCCCAACTCTCATACGTACTGTGACAATTTACTGACTAAGGACTGCAGGGAGATCCCCTCACCCCACCTCTCATACGCACTGTGACAAGTTACAGACTAAGGACTGCAGGTAGAGCCCCTCGCCCGACCTCTGATATACAGTGTTTCAAGTTACAGACTAAGGACTGCAGGGAGAGCCCCTCGTCCTACCTCTGTTATGCACACTGACAAGTTACAGACTAAGGACTGCACGGAGAGCCCCTTGCTGCACCTCTATTACACAGTGCGACAAGTTACAGACTAAGGACTGCAGGGAGAGCCCCTCGCTCCACCTCTAATACACAGTGTGACAAGTTACAGACTAAGGACTGCAGAGAGAGCCCCTCGCCCACCTCTCATACGTACTGTGACAAGTTACAGACTAAGGACTGAAGGAGAGCCCCTCGTCCCGCGCCCAATTTCTCATAAGTACTGGGACAATTTACTGACTAAGGACTGCATGGAGATCCCCTCACCCCACCTCTCATACGCACTGTGACAAGTTACAGACTAAGGACTGCAGGTAGAGTCCCTCGCTCCATTTTTCATACGCACTGTGACAAGTTACAGACTAAGGACTGCATTGAGAGCCCTTCGCTCCACCTCTCTTGCGCACTGTGACAAGATACAGACTAAGGACTGCAGGGAGAGTACCACGCTCCACCTCTCTTACTCGCTGTTACAATTTAAAGACTAAGGACTGCAGGGAGAGCCCCTCGCTCCACCTATCTTAAGCACTGTGACAAGTTACAGACTAAGGACCACAGGGAGAGCCCCTCGCTGCACCTTTCATACGCACTGTGACAAGTTACAGACTAAGGAGTGCAGGGAGAGACCCTCACCCCACTTCTCATACGCACTGTGAGAAGGTACAGGTTAAGGACTGCAAGGAGATCTCCTCACCCCACCTCTCATACGCACTGTGACAAGTTACAGACTAAGGACTGCAGTTATAGTCCCTCGCTCCATTTTTCATACGCACTGTGACAAGTTACAGATTTAGGACTGCATTGAGAGCCCTTCGCTCCACCTCTCTTGCGCACTGTGACAAGATACAGACTAAGGACTGCAGGGAGAGTACCACGCTCCACCTCTCTTACGCGCTGTTACAATTTAAAGACTAAGGACTGCAGGGAGAGCCCCTCGCTCCACCTATCTTAAGCACTGTGACAAGTTACAGACTAAGGACCACAGGGAGAGCCCCTCGCTGCACCTTTCATACGCACTGTGACAAGTTACAGACTAAGGAGTGCAGGGAGAGACCCTCGCCCCACTTCTCATACGCACTGTGACATGTTACAGACTAAGGACTGCAGGGAGAGCCTCTCGCTCCCACTCTCTTATGCACTGTGACAAGTTACAGACTAAGGACTGCAGGGAGAGCCTCTCGTCCCTCGCCCCATCTCTAGTATGCACCGTGACAAGTTAAAGACTAAGGACTGCAGGGAGAGCATCACGCTCCACCTCTAATACACAGTTTGACAAGTTACAGACTAAGGACTGCAGGGAGAGCATCACGCTCCACCTCTAATACACAGTTTGACAAGTTACAGACAAAGGGCAGCAGGGAGAGCCCCTCGCCCCCACCTCTCATATGCACTGTGACAAGTTACAGACTAAGGACTGAAGGAGAGCCCCTCGTCCCACGCTCCAACTCTCATACGTACTGTGACAATTTACTGACTAAGGATTGCAGGGAGATCTCCTCACCCCACCTCTCATACGCACTGTGACAAGCTACAGACTAAGGACTGCAGGAAGAGCCCCTCGCTCCACATCTAATACACAGTTTGACAAGTTACAGACTAAGGACTGCGGGGAGAGACCCTCCATCCGCCTCTCATACACAGTGTGTCAAGTTAAAGACTAAGGACTGCAAGGAAAAGCCCCTCACTCCACCTCTCATACTCAGTGTGACAAGTTAAAGACTAAGGACTACAAGGAAAGCCCCTTGTCCCACCTTTTATACGCACTGTGACAAGTTACAGACTAAGGACTGCAGGGAGAGCACATCATCCCACCTCTCATACGCACTGTGACAAGTTACAGACTAAGGACTGCAGGGAGAGCCCCTCGCTCCACCTCTAATGCACAGTGTGACAAGATACAGACTAAGGACTGCAGGGACAGCCCCTCGCTCCACCTCTAATACACAGTGTGACAAGTTACAGACTAAGGACTGCAGGGAGAGCCCCTCGCTCCACCTCTAATACACAGTGTGACAAGTTACAGACTAAGGACTGCAGGAAGAGCCCCTCGCTCCACCTCTAATGCACAGTGTGACAAGATACAGACTAAGGACTGCAGGGAGAGCCCCTCGCTCCACCTCTTATACACAGTGTGACAATTTACTGACTAAGGACTGCAGGGAGATCCCCTCACCCCACCTCTCATACGCACTGTAACAAGTTACAGACTAAGGACTGCAGGAAGAGCCCCTCGCTCCACCTCTAATTCACAGTGTGACAAGTTACAGACTAAGGACTGCGGAGAGAGACCCTCCATCCAAATATCATACACACTGTGACAAGCTACAGACTAAGGATTGCAGGGAGAGCTCCTCGCTCCACCTCTCATACGCACTGTGACAAGTTACAGACTAAGGACTGCAGGTAGAGCCTCTTGCTCCACCTCTAATACACAGTGTGAAAAGTTACAGACAAAGGACTGCAGGAAGAGCCCCTCGCTCCACCTCTAATTCACAGTGTGACAAGTTACAGACTAAGGACTGCGGGGAGAGACCCTCCATCCAACTATCATACACACTGTGACAAGCTACAGACTAAGGATTGCAGGGAGAGCTCCTCGCTCCACCTCTCATACGCACTGTGACAAGTTACAGACTAAGGACTGCAGGTAGAGCCTCTTGCTCCACCTCTAATACACAGTGTGAAAAGTTACAAACTAAGGACTGCAGGGAGAGCCTCTCGTCCCTCACCCCATCTCTATTATGCATCGTGACAAGTTACAGACTAAGGACTGCAGGGAGAGCCTCTCGCCCCTCTTCTCATACGCTCTGTGACAAGTAATAGACTAAGGACTGCAGGTAGAGCCCCTCGCTCCATTTCTCATACGCACTGTGACAAGTTACAGACTAAGGACTGCAGGGAGAGCCCCTCGCCCCCACCTCTCATACTCACTGTGAGAAGGTACAGGCTAAGGACTGCAGGGAGATCTCCTCACCCCACCTCTCATACGCACTGTGACAAGTTACAGACTAAGGACTGCAGTTAAAGTCCCTCGCTCCATTTTTCATACGCACTGTGACAAGTTACAGTCTAAGAACTGCATTGAGAGCGCTTCGCTCCACCTCTCTTGCGCACTGTGACAAGATACAGACTAAGGACTGCAGGGAGAGTACCACGCTCAACCTCTCTTACGCACTGTTACAAGTTACAGACTAATGACTGCAGGGAGAGCCCCTCGCTCCACCTATCTTAAGCACCGTGGCAAGTTACAGACTAAGGACTGCAGGGAGAGCCCCTCGCCCCCACCTCTCATACTCACTGTGAGAAGGTACAGGCTAAGGACTGTAAGGACTGCAGGGAGAGCCCCTCAACCCACCTCTCATATGCACGGTGACAAGTTACAGACTAAGGACTGCAGTTAGAGCCCCTCGCCCCACCTCTGATATACAGTGTTTCAAGTTACAGACTAAGGACTGCAGGGAGAGTCCCTCATCCTACCTCTGTTATGCACACTGACAAGTTACAGACTAAGGACTGCACGGAGAGCCCATCGCTCCACCTCTATTACACAGTGCGACAAGTTACAGACTAAGGACTGCAGGGAGAGCCCCTCGATCCACCTCTAATACACAGTGTGACAAGTTTCAGACTAAGGACAGCAGAGAGAGCCCCTCGCCTTACCACTTATTAACACTGTACTAAGTTACAGACAAAGGGCAGCAGGGAGAGCCCCTCGCCCCGACCTCTCATATGCACTGTGACAAGTTACAGACTAAGGACTAAAGGAGAGCCCCTCGTCCCACGCCCCAACTCTCATACGTACTGTGACAATTTACTGACTAAGGACTGCAGGGAGATCTCCTCACTCACCTCTCATACGCACTGTGACAAGTTACAGACTAAGGACTGCAGGAAGAGCCCCTCTCTCCAAATCTAATACACAGTGTGACAAGTTACAGACTAAGGACTGCGGGGAGAGACCCTCCATCCACCTCCCCTCCATCCACCTCTCATACACAGTGTGTCAAGTTAAATTCTAAGGACTGCAAGGAAAAGCCCCTCACTCCACCTCTCATACTCAGTGTGAAAAGTTAAAGACTAAGGACTACAAGGAAAGCCCCTTGCCCCACCTCTCATACGCACTGTGACAAGTTACAGACTAAGGACTGCAGGGAGAGCACCTCATCCCACCTCTCATACGCACTGTGATAAGTTACAGACTAAGGACTGCAGGGAGAGCCCCTCGCTCCACCTCTAATGCACATTGTGACAAGATACAGACTAAGGACTACAGGGACAGCCCCTCGCTCCACCTCTAATACACAGTGTGACAAGTTACAGACTAAGGACTGCAGGTAGAGCCCCTCGCCCCACGCCCCAACTCTCATACGTACTGTGACAATTTACTGACTAAGGACTGCAGGGAGATCCCCTCACCCCACCTCTCATACGCACTGTGACAAGTTACAGACTAAGGACTGCAGGTAGAGCCCCTCGCCCGACCTCTGATATACAGTGTTTCAAGTTACAGACTAAGGACTGCAGGGAGAGCCCCTCGTCCTACCTCTGTTATGCACACTGACAAGTTACAGACTAAGGACTGCACGGAGAGCCCCTTGCTCCACCTCTATTACACAGTGCGACAAGTTACAGACTAAGGACTGCAGGGAGAGCCCCTCGCTCCACCTCTAATACACAGTGTGACAAGTTACAGACTAAGGACTGCAGAGAGAGCCCCTCGCCCACCTCTCATACGTACTGTGACAAGTTACAGACTAAGGACTGAAGGAGAGCCCCTCGTCCCGCGCCCAATTTCTCATAAGTACTGGGACAATTTACTGACTAAGGACTGCATGGAGATCCCCTCACCCCACCTCTCATACGCACTGTGACAAGTTACAGACTAAGGACTGCAGGTAGAGCCCCTCGCCCCACCTCTGATTTACATTGTTTTAAGTTACAGACTAAGGACTGCAGGGAGAGCCCCTCGTCCTACCTCTGTTATGCACACTGACAAGCTACAGACTAAGAACTGCACGGAGAGCCCCTCCCTCCACCTCTATTACACAGTGCGACAAGTTACAGACTAAGGACTGCAGGGAGAGCCCCTCGCTCCACCTCTAATACACAGTGTGACAAGTTACAGACTAAGGACTGCAGAGAGAGCCCCTTGCCCACCTGTCATACGTACTGTGACAAGTTACAGACTAAGGACTGAAGGAGAGCCCCTCGTCCCACATCCCAACTCTCATACGTACTGTGACAATTTACTGACTAAGGACTGCAGGGAGATCTCCTCACCCCACCTCTCATACGCACTGTGACAAGTTACAGACTAAGGACTGCAGGAAGAGCCCCTCACTCCACATCTAATACACAGTGTGACAAGTTACAGACCAAGGACTGCAGGGAGAGCCCCTCGATCCACCTCTAATACACAGTGTGACAAGTTACAGACTAAGGACTGCGGGGAGATACCCTCCATCCACCTGTCATACACAGTGTGTCAAGTCAAAGACTAAGGACTGCAAGGAAAAGCCCCTCACTCCACCTCTCATACTCAGTGTGAAAAGTTAAAGACTAAGGACTACAAGGAAAGCCCCTTGCCCCACCTCTCATACGCACTGTGACAAGTTACAGACTAAGGACTGCAGGGAGAGCCCCTCATACCACCTCTCATACGCACTGTGACAAGTTACAGACTAAGGACTGCAGAGAGAGCCCCTCGCACACCTCTCATACGTACTGTGACATGTTACAGACTAAGGACTGAAGGAGAGCCCCTCGTCCCACGCCCCAACTCTCATACGTACAGTGACAATTTACTGACTAAGGACTGCAGGGAGATCTCCTCACCCCACCTCTCATACGCACTGTGACAAGTTACAGACTAAGGACTGCAGGAAGAGCCCCTCGCTCCACCTCTAATTCACAGTGTGACAAGTTACAGACTAAAGACTGCGGGGAGAGACCCTCCATCCACCTCTCATACACAGTGTGTCAAGTTAAAGACTAAGGACTACAAGGAAAGCCCCTCATTTCACCTCTCATACTCAGTGTGAAAAGTTAAAGACTAAGGACTACAAGGAAAGCCCCTTGCCCCACCTTTTATAAGCACTGTGACAAGTTACAGACTAAGGACTGTAGGGAGAGCCCCTCAACCCATCTCTCATAAGCACTGTGACAAGTTACAGACTAAGGACTGCAGGGAGAGCACCTCATCCCATCTCTCATATGCACTGTGACTAGTTACAGACTAAGGACTGCAGGAAGAGCCCCTCGCTCCACCTCTAATACACAGTGTGACAAGTTACAGACTAAGGACTGCAGGGAGAGCCCCTCGCTCCACCTCTAATACACAGTGTGACAAGTTACAGACTAAGGACTGCAGGGAGATCACCGCGCTCTACCTCTAATACACAGTGTGACAAGTTACAGACTAATGTCTGAAGGGAGAGCCCCTCGCCCCACCCCACATAAACAGTGTGACAAGTTACAGACTAAGGATTGCAGGGAGAGCCCTTCGCCCCACCCCTCAAACACAGTGTGAGCAGTTACAGACTAAGGACTGCAGGGATAGGCCCTCGCCCACCCCTCATACACAAATTACAGACTATCCAACAAATCGCTAAGTGTAAAGAACTTGACTTACTTACAAAATGGGACCTTCAATTAAGACAAAGTTCAGATGTGTCATGGGAAATGTCTCAATCCTTAGTGCCAGTGATTTCAACAGAAGTCGTACCAGTCTCTGTCTTCTGAGCAATCAGCTACACAAACAAGGCAATGGCTGCCAACAGCAAACAGATGAATATAATACATAATGATTTAATCAATGCGTTTTTTTTATTTATTTATTTATTTATTTTATTATTTTTTGCCTCCTAACATCGGATCTATCAAGTTTTTTTAAGTGCACAGCTATCACCAGCACTGACAGCTGCAGTGCCAGTAAGTAGCTGCTAGATGGCCCCGTCAGGTTTCAGAGAAGGCCCTAATTATTCTCTCCTCCGATGTGGCGCGACTCGACCGCGCTGAATTCGCAGGGTCTTGATGGCCTTGGGTGCGCCTCTCATAGGTCAAGGCCTCTTCTGTCAGTGTGCCTTATATACATTGGGCAGCACTATTCCCGAAAATCGGCTGCTTCATTTAGCGGTTGGTGGTGTCTATTTACAGATAGGAGAAGAATGAAGATTGGGATGAACTGCACTAAAAGTCAAAGTCAATAAAATATGTCCATGATAATAATAATAAACATAATAAAAATATCAAAATGCAGCGTCCTCTAAACAGCTCAGACCAAACACATGAAATCTGTAGAGGACACTGACTACATGACCCTGATTAAGACCCACTAATTACCCTTTGGGTTCCCTGGGGGTCCAGTGGTTATGATTCGGGGCTTTCACTGCTGAGACCTGGGTTCTATTCCAGTCCGGGAACCAAGAGGTCACACCACCCTGAAGCCATATAGGATTGGCCCTGGTCAGTACTTGGATGGGAGACCACCTTGGAGCTGTATGCTGTGACCCGCTGAAGAAGGAACTGGCAACACATTCCAGTATCTCTGCCATGAAAGCCAAATGGATCAGCATGACCATAGATATAAAGATTTTTCTGGTGTGTTGTGGTCCATGAGGTCACAGAGAGTTGGACACGACTGAGCGACACGACAACATCAATTACCCTTTGCATTAGTCATTAGCAAACTCTGCATCAACTCCATTGTTATCAGTGTTACTGTGTACTAAGTATGTATCTTATAGTGATACATTGTTATAACGTCATTTCTTATTATTTCAGTGTAGATAATGAATTTTTCACTCTCCAAGTAAATTACCCAACACAGGACCCCAAACAAGGGGCAAAATTAGGACCTTTCCTGTTATCTGACGATTAGAGTTAGTGCTAGGGGTTTGCATTAGGGGTTTGGATTATGGGTTTGTGTTAGTTTTATGAGTTAGTGCTAGGGGTTTGGGTTAGGGTTTGGATTAGGGTTTAGAGTTAGTGTTAGGGGTTTGGATTAGAGGTTTGGGTTAGTGTTAGGGATAAAGCTTAGGGGTTAGAAATAGTGTTAGGGGTTTGGGTTGGGTTAGAGTTAGTGTTAGATTTAGGGTTGGTGTACAGGGTTTGGGTGAGGGTTAATGTTAGTGTTAGGAGATGGTGTTAGGATTTGGGTTAATGTTAGGTGTTTGGGTTAGAGTTAGGGTTAGTGTTAGCGGTTGGGTTACTGTTAGGGGTAAGTATTAGGGGTTTAGGTTAGGGTAGTGTCGGCAAGATAACAGGAAAGATTTTGTGAAGTATCTTTCCTATTTCTTACTGCCAGTAGTGGCAGCCATCGCCACTAGGTGGCCCAGCTGAGATTTTAGAACATTTCTTGTTAGTGTAAACCTTATCATCTGGCACTAACCTAACCCTAAACCCTAACCCTTAACTCTAACACTAGGAAGTTGACCAAAATCTCAGCCATGCCAGCAAGTGGCCATAGGCCACTACTGCTGACGGTCAGAAAACAGGAAAGGTACTAAGTGAGTTTTACTAAAGTTCAAATGATGCTCTTTATCCATGCAAAATTAATATTTTAATGTGTAACATACAGGATAAAGAGTATAACTGAATCTCAATGCTACTGACCTCTGTCCTATACAGGTCTGGTGTTTAGTTTAATCAGATGTAATAAGTCTGTCTCTTTAATTATCTCAGGGGCTGTGTGATTCTGTATTAGCTCTAATGGGACATTTGCATCAGGTGCTTTTGCACCAGTGACTTCCCTGACTGGCAGCGCTCCTACAAACTGGTGAGTGTCATGATATATTCATTCCTTTGCAATTAGAACTTCCCAAAAAAATACAAAATTTCATATTAAAACATTATTTACGAAAACATTTACAACTCAAAAGGGTTGAACCTTAGTGCAAAGCTCTGTAAACTGTCATTGTAAAATATTTAAATTATGTTCTCTCGACATTTTTATTATATATATTTATGTAGGAATATATATATGTGTGTGTGTATATATATATATATATATATATATATATCACTAATATAATTTGTAAAGAGTGTGTAATGATCCATACACAGAGCATGTGCATTCTACAAACTATATAGAACTAGCGAATTGCCCGTCAAAAAATGACGGCAATGAAATTGTAAGGTAGCTAATGCTGTTTAGTGTGTAATAATGAAATATATAATACATTAATAAATGAATATACTTTACCTATTGTAAAGCATTGTGTGGAAGAGCTGTGAATGTGTTTTGATGTTGCTGCAGCATTAGTGGTGTGGATCTGCTGTGTAAGCGTGCTGAATGTGTGCAGTGTAACACTGTGCGTGCGCGAGACCAAACCGTTAGCGTAGTCGTGTACTTCCGCATTGGCGCGAAATGGCGAGTAATGTGTGTTATACGTTTGTATCGGAATATCCGTAGTTGTTTTGTGGTGTTTTGCGAGTTTCTTGTGGTGTTTTGCGAGTTTAGAGTGCTGTAGCCTCGTTTTCG
Organism: Discoglossus pictus; assembly: GCA_027410445.1. NCBI lineage: Eukaryota > Metazoa > Chordata > Amphibia > Anura > Alytidae > Discoglossus > Discoglossus pictus. The sequence continues at coordinate 106,403,479 of CM050169.1, forward strand.
TTTTGTTCGGCGGCCATTTTTTCTCTCGCTTCGTTTTTTTTTTAGTGTTTAAACTGTTTTATTTGAAGTAAAATCGAGGTGTAAGTTGTATTTTTGAGGTGCTGGGTGCTCCCTCTTGGTGTAGGTAAGTTTTTTATGTATGTGGTGTGTGTATGTATTGTGTTTGACATTTTCTAATGTTCGCGAGTTGCGTCCGAGTGTTGCGAGTCCGTAATGTGTGTGAACGTGTGTCGTATGTTGTTTGCGAGTGTCGTAATGTGTGTGTCGTACTGTTTGGGTTGCGACGTGAAGTTTGCGAGGGTCGCAGTTGCTGGCAAGGAGCGCCTTCGGCGCTCCATGCCAGCAACTGCGGCCCTCGCTTTGCGAGGTCCTCAGGTGCTGGCATGGAGCGCCTACGGCGCTCCATGCCAGCAACTGAGGCCCTCGCTTCGCGAGGGTCCTCAGTTGCTGGCATGGAGCGCCTTCGGCGCTCCATGCCAGCAACTGAGACCCTCGGGCAGTGCCCTCGCTTCGCGAGGGCACTGCCCGAGGGTCTCAGTTGCTGGCAAGGAGCGCCTTCGGCGCTCCTTGCAGCAACTGAGACCCTCGGGCAGTGCCCTCGCTTCGCGAGGGCCTTGGCTCGCTGCGCGAGCCCGCAGCGTTAGCAACAACTCGTACGCTCACAACTATATATGTGATGTTACGTATTTGCATGCGCAATGTGCGGTGCCGGGGGAGAGACACAGGGGAGGGAGGAGTGTGGAAAGAGACACAGGAGAAAGAGACGGAGGAAGAGGGGGGGAAAGAGACACATGTAATATTATACCGTCATTTATGACAGGTAAACGACTAGTGTGTGTGTATATATATATATATATTGTATGTATATATATATATATATATATATTATATACACACACACACACACTTTAATGTCAGTCTGATTATGCTGCAAACAAAATGAAACCTTAGGGAGACACCTTGTATCTTGTTTTTAAAAGAACATTTTTTTTTTTTTACAATGTATTTTGTGCATATCCTATGAAATGACTGGGCATGAAATTTAAAAACGGACAAAATGTCTTTAGTATGCAAAATAGGATCTATCCCTCTTTGCCTGCGCATTTCTTCTGTAGCACTGACAGCTACAGTTACATGTGCCATTCGCCAGAGGGCGCTGTGAGTTTTCGGGCACCATCAAGTTCCAGGGAAGGCAAAGAACTATTTTCCTCTTCATACGTGGCGCAACTCAACTGCGCTGAATTGATAGCGAGGCCATGACTATGTTCGGCGCAGGCACTCGGCCCTGCGCGTCTCAAAGCTCAAGGCCTCTTCTGTCGGCGCGCCTTATATGTTAAAATCGGCAGCGCTATCTGTCGGCTCGAGGCAGAACTGCAGTTGTCAGATTTTGCGAAGGTGAAGAGGGAAAGGACCGCAAAATAATCTTGCATATAAAAGTTAAACATGTAAAGGGTGTTTTTATTTTCTCTGGTTTTTCAAAGCAGTTTATATGTTATGTGGTTAAGTTATTTAAAACACCATATAGAAATAATATCACACTGGTGCATTACATCGTAACAAAGTGGGAGGTAGCTGTTGTGACGTCACACTGCTCTAAATGATCACCATACTGATGAATGGACAACTGGCTAAACAAACACAGCACATTGATTCATAATCACTTGACTATACCCCCACCCCATTTTTCCTCAATAAATGGCATTTTTGGAACATTAAACCTGAATGTGCTGCTATTATAAGATAACCCTATTATATGGTGCCCTCTGGATATTATAAGGTAACCTTATTATAAAGGGACTTTATTATAAGGTGCTTTTTAGATATTATAAGGTGCCCATTGGATATTATATGGTGCCCTATAGGTATTATAAGATTACTTTATTATAAGGTGACCCTATTATAAGGTGCCCACTGGATATTATAAGGTGACCCTATTATATGGTCCCCTCTGGATGTTATAAGATGCCCATTGGATATTATAAGGTGACTCTATTATATGGTACCCTATGGATATTATAAGGTGACCCTATTATATGGTGTCCTCTGGATATTATATGTTGACTTTATAATACGATTCCCTCTGGATATTATAAAGTGTCCTGTGGATATTATAAGGTGCCCTTTGGGTATTATACAGTGACTTTATTATAAGGTGCCCACTGGATATTATAAGGTAAGCTATGGATATTATACAGTGCCCTTATAGATATTATAAGACGCCCTCTGGATATTATATGGTGACCCTAATATGAGGTGCTCTCTGGGTATTAAAAGATTTATGAGGGGGGGGGGGGGGGGTTTAAAGAGGAGGATAAGATCTGAAGGTTGAATAAAGGTAATAAACAAATATAAAAATAGTCTTCACAAGTTTTGAGAGAGATTAAATATATTTCTCCACATATTCCCACAAGTTACACAACCCCACCGACGGTCATTTCAAACTAGTGAGTTAGCCTTAAGGTGGTCTTTTGATTAAAAAAAATATCTGAGGATAATCAGAAGGAAGTGTGATAGGGAGAATGAGTGTAGTATGGTTGAATTTTCAGGGATAATATGTGGATAAAAAAGAAAAATTATAAAGATCATATGATGATTGTATTTCTATCCCAAAATGCCCAGGGACTTAATACTCCCTATACGAGAAATTCAGCATTTTTTAAATTTACTAAAAACAAGGTAGATGTGTCCTGCTTACAGGAAACTCATTGGGAGACAGGCAAAGTCCCTAAAATGCACAATAAATTGTATTCTGAACCATTAAGCTCTACATATGTAAATAAATGTAGAGGAGTATCGATAATTTTTATTAAAAATCTAGAAATCCAAGAGGAATATAAATCTATAACTTGGATGGAAGATTTATAGTTTGGGTCTGTAAAATCAATGGCCAGTATTGCACTGTTGCAAATATACTCCCCAAATAAACATCAAATAAGATTTGTGAGGAAAATCTTTATGTATATATTTAGCATATGTAAGGGTTCTCTTATTCTGTATGGAGACTATAACATGATGATAGATCCTACTCTGGATAGAGCCTCCTCAATTCACTTGATATCAGATGCACATTCTAAGGAAATAGCAAAAAAAATGGAAATATCTTATTGACTCATGGAGGATGATAAATCCAGTAGAAAGAGATTATACTTTTTTTTTTATATGATAATTGATCATATCTTTACAGATATTCAGACAATGGCCTTAGTGGAAAAAGTTAAAATAAAAAAAATATCCGAGTCAGACCATTCTTAAATATGTTTAACTCTTAAAGTGGGAGATTATAAAAAAAAAAATTAGGTCATGGAAGATGGATTCTTCTCTGTTTAAGTCAAATGAACAGATAGATAATATAAAACAAGAAATCAAAAATTTCTTTGATTCTAATGAAGACCCAAATATTTCTAGCTCATTAATGTGGTGAACCCACTAAGCATATATGCGGGGAATATTTATTTTGAGAGCTATAGCTGAGAAAAAAAAGAGAGGACAAACGCTAAGAGAATGATATATAGACTAGCGACTTGCCCGTCAAAAAATGACAGTCAATAAAATTTAAATGTTGTTAAATTTGTTTGCATCCCAAAATGAGTCACCTACATTTGTCCCATTTTTTTTAACTAAAAATAAAAACACATAATTATTTTTAACTTTTTATTTTTTTAACTTTCAACTTATATTTCCCAAACATTAAACTTTGTAACATGCAACTTGTATATGAAACATTCGTTTAACATTTTTTTAACAATGCTAACACTTTTCAATACATATTTATCACTGAGTAACTGCGGATTATATTAACTTAGAGTAAGTAAATTCTTTTAACAATAACATACTTTTTCACATTTGTAACAGATTTGTTAAACTGTTGTTAAACTAAATGAGCATTGAATCCAGAGGAAGGCAAACAATAAAAAAACCCTATTGAAACTTGTCCAATTGTATCAAAGAGGGAAAAAAAATTAATTCCTTCCTGACCCCATTAACTGGCGATCAGATTTCTCCCTGAATCAATACTTTGTCTTTAAATAATACATTTTCAATTATTACTAAATACTTCAACTTTATACTAACAATACATATTTGACTATACCACATATATATTTACCCAACTTTTGTAAACATTCCAAAAACACATATTTAACATTTGAAATTGTAACTTCAAACAATAACATTTAACTCTTGTAAATTATGAAAAAATCAGTGAATTGTTTTTGTGGTGCCAATCATGTAAATATAAGACTTTGAAACCATTCCAATCTGTTTCAGGATATTTTACTGTTGTTTTTTTTTTTCATTTAGTCCATTCTGCAAATATCCGATATATTTTCATAAGTGAAATAGTCGTCCCCTATTTAAAGAGTCCCAGAGTACTTTAATTTAGTACTGGAAGTCAAACCACTGTTCTCTATGTTTTTTAGTCCATTCTTTAGATGTTTTACTTGAAATATTGTTTTTGTGCAATCTTATTCAGTCCCATAAAATGTTGGCATTAAAATGAAACCATTGTCCACTATCTTTCCAACACCTCATAGTAGACAATGTTTTTGGTGTAAACACATCCATCGTCCAATAAATGACCTTGAGTTTCGTTTTCTTTAACATGCACTTTAATTTCTTTTGGATTAGTGCACCTTGAAAAAGCCACATAGAGTTGTCCATGTGCAAAAACTGGTTCCTTTAAAAAAAATCCCAACTGACTTAAAAGTTTGTCCTTGGGATTTATTAATGGTCATAGCAAATGCCATGATAACTGGAAATTGTCTCCGTTGAAGGACAAACGGCAAACCACTCTCACTTGGAGCTAAATCAATTCTTGGTATAAAAACTTGTTCACCTTTATGGGTACCAGTTATAATTTCTGCATGTATAAAATGATCTTTTAACTCATGCACAATTAATCGGCTCCCATTACAAAGTCCTTTTTTTGGATTCATATTTCGCAAAAACATAACAATTGCGCCTTTTTTCAATTGTAAAATATGTGGGGGCATTCCAGATGGTGTTAACGAATTAATAAATTCGATACTAAAATTCGATTCACTGTCTTTATCATCTGACAGAATTGAATCTGCACTGTAATAATTCTTTTGTGGTGCATTGATGTATTTTAAAATTTCGGTATTTACATTCAAGGCATCGATATTTTTTGATGTTAATATTACTTTGTTTGCAATGTCTGTGTAATCCTCATTATTAAGAGTGTTTAGGAATATGGCTGATATGAGTGATTCATTGCAAACCATTTCTGATGGAATTTCAATGGTATCATTTGGTAAATGCTATATTTCTGGATGTTTTCCATCTCCGATTTTAATGAGCCAGTCATTGAATTAATTTTGGCCTTCAGATCTCATATTTAATTCTAATTTAAAATGTGTAAATATTTGCCACAGTTTACTGGTCTTGATACATGTTTCAATGATCTCTGTTCTATTTCCGTGTGGCACAACAGGTAATGTTTGCCTAAAATCGCCTCCTAACAGCATCATCTTTCCACCAAATGGCAACTTATTATCCATCACTTCTTTTAAGAATCTGTCAATACATTGCAGTGCATGACATGACATCATAGTTGCCTCGTCTATAATAATTAGTTTAGTTAGTTTTAATTTTTTTGCTTGTATGGAATTGAGTCGAATATCTGACACTGATGTTTCCAAAATGGGAACTGGCAGCTTAAATCCACTATGCACAGTTCTACCACCATCTAACAAAAGTGCAGCAATTCCAGTTGTTGCAAATGGCATAGCTATCTGACCCTGTGATCGAATATAACTCATCAAACAATTGTACAGATAAGTTTTTCCAGATCCACCTGGTCCGTCTAGATAGAAATACCGGTCTTTGACCATTTCATCATCTGTAGCATTTGTGATGGCATGAAATGCTTCTAACTGTAAATTATTTAAAGTTGCCAGTTTTTCTTGGGTTTTTTGTTTTTGAAGCTCAGTGTCATAATCATCAAAATTGATGTCATCTATAAGTCCTGGATCTGGTAAATTAAAACTTGCACAATTTAATCCATGAGCCAACAATATTTCTTGGATTTCCATCAATGTTTTTAACAGAGCTATTGGTTCTCTGTAACGTTTCAAGAAATCTTCTGACATGTTTAATTTAAATGTTTCCCACGAAGTGAAAGCATCAGGTACATTGCAAAATATACAAATGAATGCAAATTGTTGTCTCATTTGCTTAGGCATTTGACATAGTGCTGCTTCTTCCAGACACCTCTCCCATTCTGTATCATCAGCTATGAAATGTTGATGTCTTGCAGCTAATAGGAATGTCTCATAAACTATGTCATTCACTGTACGTAAATGCTCAAAACTCTGTGCACCGGGAACATGTAACAGAAGTAATCTTAAGCTGAAACGTTCAATGTCCCTTGGACTGACGGTATAAATGCGTGGTATAATTTTTTGTGCATCTCTTCTTCGTTCTTTCCATTGACCATTTACAAATACATAGTAATATGGTATCTCTATGTATAAAAATTGTCTGGCCTGCGTATCCTGACAGTTTAATTTAAACCATGCTATAAGTGTGGTATCTCTGTCTTCACTTTGACATAATGCAAGTCTTTCATTTCCTTGAGTAAAGCAAACCATCTGACTTTGAGGCAAATGTACAGCTAAGCGATAGATAGCATGTGACCGATCATGCATCTCAAATTTCAAAAGGCGCCACATTGCTTCAGGAGCACTCACATACCGAGCATCTAAATAATTTGATAGTTCATCATGTAAAATTGGATTTTCGTTTTCATTTCCAGCACCTTGTACAACAACAGTAGCTGCATCATATCCTTTGTATATATATTTATACACATACTTAATTGATTTAATCGAAGTGCAAGCTTCCACATTGATGTGTACATTGTACTTCATGAGCAAATGTGGATTTTATGGAACGACAAATCTATTATCAACCTTTTGGCCCCGGATAATAGCTGTTTGTCCTTGTGTTCTTTTATACAAAGGATATCCATCACAATTTGCATAAGTTTCCATTTGAAATTGTTTTGGAAATTCTTTAGTACATTTTTTATTTTCCATACATGGTGAATTTGGATCCATCTCTCCACATGGGCCATGAATCATTCTATGTGTAACAATCTCCCAAAGTTTTGTATATTTTTCTTGGTCTGGCAATTGTGCACAAATTACTGAATCCACTCTCTCTGCAGTGTTCAACTTGTCTTTTTCCTGCAGTATTAAAAGTATGTGAGCATGTGGCAATCCTCTTTTTTGAAATTCACTGGTGTAAACAAAAGCCACACATTGTCCAAATAAGTGTGCTTTAGTGATATCATGAATTAATGAATTGAGTTTGATTTTAAATACTCTTGCCACTAAATCTGGTCGGTCAGAAGTAGTTTGTCCCAGATTCAAATTTTCCTTGATCTCTGGCCATTGTGGATTACACGTGAATGTAATAAATAAATCTGGTTTTCCAAATTTTGTAACAATAGCCATGGCATCATTATACCTTTCTCGCATATTGCGAGGAGATCCTTGGAAAGAGGATGGCAAAATAATTGCTCTTCCAGCTGGAATGTCTCTGTTGGAAGCTAAATCTGCCACATAATCCATTAATCCACAATACTGTTCTACTTGTAATTTATTTTGTTGATATTTAATAAAATTTAGATTATTGGCTTCAACTTGTAAATATGAATCAATAATCCATTCTTGAGTGAGTTTTCCTCCATGTAAAATTGGATTAAAACAATCACGGATAGCAGTTTGTGCCACTTTATATTCCAGCATGGAAATATTAGATCGAATACGAAGTTTAGTATTGGGATAACTTTCCAATTTTAATTTTGGTTCCCATCCTGGTTCCCCATTTGGAAAGAAAATGGGATATGTCATTGGATCTAAATTACAGCTTAATATATTGATGTTAATAAATGGTTGTTCTTCATTGCGTGGATATATTCTAATATCCCGCTGAAAAGGTGGTTCACCATCTTCATTTTTAAACACCATGGCAACCTCATTTACAGTAGGTAAATTATATCTTCTCTGATCAGTGTTGCGATCTCTTTTTAACACCATATTGACACTTGGTGTAGGCAATTGATGTCTTTGAGCATGTTCCTGTTGTTCTTTTTCAAGCTCTGCTAATTGTTTGTATGCTTGACTATATGGTTTTTTTTTCATAATTTTATCCAGCTGTTCAAAGACTGTGCGCAAACACTGTCTATTTTCTGGAAGTGTCATTCTTTGTTCCACAGCTTCCATCGTATCTAAGACATATAACTGTGCAAATTTCCTTTGCTGTCCTTCTTGTGGGTGTAAATGCGAAGTTCTGTGGTATATTTGACCTTGAACTCTGAAACAGTAAGGACCATGTCCTGGTGCATTTTCTGCTAATGTTGCACCCATTGAAGCAAATGAAATTGCACTATTATAAGACCTGATGTTTTGTTTAAAATTATTATAATTTTGAAATCTTGGATCACTCATTATGCATTCTAAATAATATGGAAATGGGTGTCTTAGTTGAAGTTTCACCTTTCCTTTCTGACAGCAACTAATGAAATTTCCGTCAGTAGGTCTTTCCTTTATAAAATGATAGGCCCCACAAAACTGACAAACCACATCAAGTAACCCACAATAATGAGTATCTACTTGTACTGCAGTAGTAAACACATTATCATGCAATTCTTCAACATAAATATCAGACCCACATTCTATATGTACATTTTCTTTCTTGTGTGTCTACATTCAAGTCATTCTGCAAAATGGAATCATTGCACAATGGTTCAGAGAGATGTTTTCGTTTACTTTTACGTTTCTTGGAAGCCCCAACACACTCACTTGCGGCTTTCTTACTCATCTTTCTTTTATTTAAAAGTCTCTCTCGATCTTCTTCTTGCAAGCGTTGTGAAGTTTCTGGTGTCTGAGCATCTCTCCACCTTTGCTTCCTTTCCCTTGCCAATCTTCTTTTGCGTTCAACTTTGTCTTCTCCATTGTCCGCCATGTTAATCTGTAATTTTAAAAAGAGATGTAATCATTGTTTGTTCTTTGTTTTATATAAAAAAAATTCCTTTTTGTACTTTTAGATTAAAGTAGATGAATAAACTAATCAAACATTTTCAATTGTTGCACTTTAGTCTGAAAGAAATGAAACCATTTTTCAAAGTATTTTATTGACATATATGAAATTGGAAATAGCTGCACATATCTATCTATATAATATTAACTCCTTCAATGACATTCCTTCTTGATTGAATTCACAGCATACCATCCTTTTTTTTTTTTTGCAAGTGTTTTAAGCTTCTTATTTTCTTTCAATATTATTATTAATTAGTATTGTCTTTTCAAGTTTTGTAAAGTTTTGAATAACTATCATAAATTAATGACTCAATAAGTACTATCCCTTTTCAAGAAATTTCAATTTTCCCCAAATATATAATACAATAGCCTTTAACATTTTCTACCTGGGAAGATGATGTTGATGTTGTTCAAAGGCTGCAAACGTCACACTGTCTGTTTATTCCTTTGCAGATCGGATTAAAGTGTAAAATCAAATAGATACTATTTTTACCCTTTTGCTTCATCAGTATCCTTAAATGAACATCAACATCCATATATTTGGCTACATTAAAAACCTCATAATTTGTAATATTTTGACGTAGTAATATAATTTAATTTCTGTACCTGTCCAAATGATCCTTATGCTGTTCAATGTGTGCAAACGTCACTATCTCTGGTCATTCACGTAGATTTCCCTGCAATTATACCAAATAGTAATTAATGTATAATATGTTACTTCATCTGTATTAATCAATGAGGCTTAACATACCTATTTTTGCATAGATTAAAAACATGAAATAAATATATCAATAAATAAGCATGAACACACATATGTAAGCACAGATTCTAAACATACACTCAATATTACTGTTAGTCTTTAAATAAGAATCAATGAATCTGTATTAATCTTAAATTAATGTCTGACTAAATATAACATCAACACATAAGCATGTTCCCTTTATTTATTTATTTGCGTTATTTCACCATGAGTATGTTACAACTGAATTCTTAAAATAATGTACATTACTAATGAACTAAGAATCAATTAATGTTCATTAATATTAAACTAATGTGTGACTAAATCTAACATCAACATGTAAGCATGAGTATATATCCTTTTTTTTTGGTTTATTTTATACAAAATATTGCACATTCTTAACCTTTTTTAATATTAATGATTAGTAATGATACATTATGAATGTTAATTACAATTCTTACCCACAGGTAATCACGACATATCACAAAATAGTTCTTAAATTAATGTACATTAATAATTAATGAATCAATGTGTTCCTAAATAATTAATGTACGTTATTAACAATTCTTTCACACAGGTAATCACAACATATAACAAAATAATTGTAAAATTAATGTACATTAATAATTAATTAATATTTTTTTTTTTTATTGACATTCTTAATTTTGATATTAATAATTAATTAATGAATGTACATTATGAATGTTATTAACAATTCTTTCACACAGGTTAGCACAATATTATTTTTCTATTATTTAATTTCTTACCCACAGGTAATCACGACATATCACAAAATAGTTCTTAAATTAATGTACATTAATAATTATTGAATCAATGTGTTCCTAAATAATTAATGTACATTATGAATGTTATTAACAATTGTTTCACACAGGTAATCACAACATATAACAAAATAATTGTAAAATGAATGTACATTAATAATTAATACATTTTTTTATTGACATTCTTAATTAAGTACCAATTTATTACTTACTAATTATAAATAATAGTTACAATATTATTTTTCTATTAATTAAATTTCTTATCTATTATTTATTAAGTAATTACCAATTTATTAATTAATAATTATAAATAATATATTTACCTTTTTTAATATAATAATGCTGAAGCAGTATACTGAAGAGCTAACAATCTATTGCGATTTCCCGGCCTCAGAAAACATCCAGTCAGACTGTCATCACCTGAGGAGAAAGTGTCAGTCCTATATATAGGCTTTGTGCGCGAGACCAATGCATTGTTTTAGGCGGGAAATCCACAGTTGCGTGAGCCAAATGCATTGTTTTCGGCGGGAAATTCTACGTGGCGTGAGACAAAGGCGGGAAATCTGTGTTAATGTGTAAACCGTTAATATCGTTTCGTAAAATATACTCGCTACTGTCTTTTTACTCATTGTGCGGTTAAGCCGCATCCTTTATCTCATTGTTTTTCTAACACATACGTCTGTGGCTGTGTTTTACGCAGTTCGTAGTAGTGTAGCCTCGTTTTCATTTTTTTCGGCGGCCATTTTTTTCTCGCTTAGCCGATTTCCGATCTTTGTAACTCGGCTAAATTCCAACTCACTTCCAGACGTCCTGCCTGGTTCACCATGCTGTAAGTGACCTTTATTTTAATTTTTAATGTGTATTTAGTGTTTTTTTTAGTGTTTTGGTTCCGCCGCTTATCTCGTAATTTTTTTACTCCTCGTAATTGCTGCGATGTAACGTCTTTTTTTGCACCTCTTATTTTTTTTTCTAATTGCTACGATGTAACGGCGAACCTCGCGATCGATCTAAATTGCAGTTCCAACTCACTTCCAGACGTCCTGCCTGGTTCCCCATGCTGTAAGTGACCTTTATTTTATTTTTTATTGTGTATTTAGTGTTTAGTGCTTTTTTTTGTGTTTTGGTTCCGCCACTTATCTCGTAATTTTTTTCAGCTCTTTTTTTTTTTTCTAATTGCTACGATGTAACGGCTCACCTCGCTACGCGAGGCTCGCCTGCAATGAGCGCCTGCGGCGCTCATTGCCAAAGTGCTACGATGTGACAAAGTGCTACGATGTGACAGCTCCCCTCGCTATGCGAGGCTCGCCGGGCGATGAGCGCCTGCGGCGCTCATCGCAAAGTCGTACGCACTGCGCAACGCAGCGTGACGACGTCTCGTAGTTAGATAATTATAATATGTGATTTCTATAAACTTCAGAATGTGGGTAAGATGTATCCCTCTATGACTACAGGCCTTCAGATGAAGGACATTTTGATGAAAATAAGAAAGATTATTCAATATCAAAGGGATAATCTGATCTGTAGGTTCCATAAAAAAAAATCTAATGGGTAATAAAGCGGGGGGAAATCTAGCGAATACATTTTAAAAAACAAAATAGAATAAATAGAATAAAAATAATATAAAGTCAAGACAATAAAGTGTATTCCCAACCAAAATATATAGTAAATGTCTTTTTAAGAAATGGTCAGTCTATTAATGAACTAAAACAATATAAAGCTCCAGGGAAAGATGGGTTCCTAAATTGCTATTATAAGATTTTTTCCTCAAAATTAAAAACCTCCCTTATATAAAATGTTTAATGAAATTAAAGATCAAGGGAGAATTTTACAAGAAATGACAGAAGTCAAAATCATAAATATTTTTAAAATGGATAAAAATCCTGAGGATTTTAAGAACTACAGACCAATATCACTAATTAATATAGATACAAAACTGTACGCTAGAAATTTGGTAAACAGGTTAAGTAAATGTATTCCTAAATTAATTAATAGTGATCAGTCCGGGTTCATGAAGGGTAGACAAGGACCGGATAATATTAGGAAAATAATTAACTTAATGTCATGGTCAAATAAACATAAATTTCCCAGGCTCACCCTGTCTCTTGATGCCGAGAAAGAATTTGACAGGGTGAGCTGGGATTTTATAGATATAATCTTAGAGAATTTTGGTCTGGATCAATTTGGGTCCAAAGCGAAAAAAGGCCTTATACAGGAATCCATCAGCAATAATTGGTGGTTTAGGGTTTGAAACCAAAAAAGTTCCCTCAAAAAATGGCACAAGACAAAGATGCCCATTATCCCCTTTAATATTTATTTTGACTATTGAGCCACTAGCTGAAACAATAAGATCCAAGATCCTCTAGAGAGATTAAAGGTGTAAGTATAAGTGAAGAAACCCATAAAATATCACTCTTTGTGGATGATGTAGTCTTAACTTTGAAGGATCCTGAGAATTCATTAAGAGAATTGTATAAGATTCTAGAGGAATATGGTCAAATATCATATTTTAAAATAAATATACATAAATCATAAATTGTAAGAATAGTGAGATCAAATAGAAAGATTACAAAAAAGTTATCATCTTAACTGGAAGTGTAAATCTATCACTCATTTGGGAAATAGCCTTTCTTTTTTTTTTTTCTTTTTTTCTTTTTATTAAACATTTTAAAACATACAAAATTTGTACTTCTGCATATCAATTCATCTTTAACAATACATAATTAAATTATTATTATCTTGCATAAATGATGCCAAAGTTTCAAATCCTAGCAAGCAACAACATAAACTTACAAAAACACAAATAAAACAAAAAAGAAAAACAAGATCTGCAGTGGGAATTCTGATTAGGATAGATTAGGTTATCTTATGTTACTATAGCTAATTGTCTGACTATTTGGGAAAAAATTCAACCCACATTTTCCATTTGTCCTTTAAAAAATTTATTTGATGAAAATTGTTAAAAATCTGTTTCTAAAGATCTATTTTTTGCTATTATTGTTTTTATTTCAGTCCACGTCGGAATTTGAGCTTCCATCTAATGACAATAAGCTGTTTTACTACAATTACTACTTGAATAATCAAAGCTGTTACATGCAGGGGGAGATTTTCAGGAAATATATGTAATAGAGCTATTCCTGGCAGCAGGGGAATGTCCAGCCTCAGCCAGTTTGTCATTTGAGCAAAGCATTTCGACCATAGGACAGAAATCATCTTGCATACCCACCATATATGGTATTGAGTGCCCTCCTGCCCACATTGTCTCCAACAATCTCCAGAGTGTATATCTTTTGTAATATAGGGCATATCTGAGGGCACCAAGTACCATCTATTGAGTAACTAGAAATATCCTTCCCTATATGAGGAATTTTTTACAAATCTGTCTGTGAGTGACATTGCGTTCTGCCATACTTCCCTCGGCCATACTTTTTTAAAATCTACTTCCCATTTTGTCCCGCTCTTAGCCTTATCCCTTAGGTCTGTTGCTCTATTTAAAGTTTCCTGACATTTTACAATCAAGTGGGATTTCTTTTGCGCATGATCAGTTTTTCTAGAAGGTGTCTCTACTTTACTTTAAGAGCTAATTTTGAAGGCCTTAGGTTTGTTCTAAGTTTAGTATATTCTAGCCATTGATTCTGGGGGAGGCAGTATTTTAGATTCAAATATTGCATACTTTTTATTTTGCCTTTACTGTATAAATCTTTCATATAGCTAATTCCCCACCTGCCCCATTTCTTACTATTTTGGATTTAAAAAAAATCCGCTATTAAATCAAGAGGTGTTGTTAAACCTGGGAAGGGCATGAATCTATTAGATTTATTGCATTTAGACCAAAATCTCATGCAGTCTTTTACCATAAGAGACTCTATGATGTTTTTCCCCCTGTCAGCGGCTTACAAAAATAACAATGTATCTAATTTATATACAAAGCCTGTATGTTTTTCTATTTGGATTCACTGAGACTGCGGCTCTGGATCAACCCATTTTATTACATGCAAGAGTGAAATAGCTTCTGAATACCTTTTTAACACTTGATAGGATATTCCACCAGCCTTAAAATTTCTGGCCATGATAGTCCTTTTTACTCTTATTCTTTTGGATGTATTAATAAAGAGATCTAAGAGCTATTGAAACTTATCGATAATATATTTTGGAACAACTAGCGAAATGCATTGCAGGAGGTTGTTAAACCTAGGAAATATGGACAATTTACTCGCTTTGATATGGCCTGACCAGGATAAAGTTAAATCTCTCCAGGTCTTCGTATTTTCTGAAAGTTTACTTTCCAGTTTTGTAAAATTTATTTTAATTATTTGTTTTAAATCATTGGTTAAGGTAATACCTAAATGCATAATGTCCTTATTTTGCCATTTTATAACAATATTGTTTTTTAAGATTTTCCAAATCTATTCCTTTGTAAGTTCATAACCAATATTTCTGATTTATCTATGTTTAGTTTGTAATTAGAAACAGCACTGTATCTGTCAATTAATTCATGGAGGGATATCAGTGACAAGTTTGGTTCAGTAATACTGATCACGATGTCATCTGCGTATAGAGTGATTTTGTATTCCGTATTAGTCACTTTGATACCCTGTATATCTTGGACTTTCCTAATAGCTTCGGCCAATATTTCGCTAGATAAAACAAATATTATTTGGGACAAGGGGCACCCTTGCCTAGTGCCATTAGATATACTAAATCTGGACGATAGAAATCCTTGGCCCTCGACAAAGGCGCATGGATTCACATAAAGGGCTTTAATGGCTCTTGAGCCAAATTCCACTAGGCCATACTTCACTAGAGCATGGTCTATGAAATCCCATCGGACCCTGTCGAAGGCCTTCTTGGCGTCCAGAGATAAAAACATAGCAGGGATTTTATTTATTTTCATATAATCTATGAGGTTCAGCAGTCTTCTAATATTATCTGATCCCTGGCGACCTGCTATGAATCCCATTTGATCTTCCGGGATAAGAGTTTCAATTACACTATTTAGTCTGGTTGCTAATAGTTTAGCGTATAGCTTAATATCTGTGTTTAAAAGGGAGATGGGTCTGTAAATTTTACAGTCCATTAAATCTGAGTTTTGTTTCGGAATGGTTATTATAGAAGCTTCCAGCATTTCTGCTGGAGCCTGACTGGCCCTTTTCTTTAATTTTGTTAAATACTCCCTTTAGATATTTAACTAATATAAGTTGACAAAGCTTATAATATTGATTAGTCAGTCCGTCAGGACCCGGTGCTGTAGAAATGTTTAAGTTTGCTACGGCTGCTGAGATTTCTTTTTCTGTTATTTCCGCATTTACTTTTGCTAAATCAGTATTAGACACTTTAGGTAGTTCTATTTGTTTTAAATATTCTTAAATATTTTCTATTGATGGATTTACAAAATCCTTGTTCTCTTTTAGATAGTACAATTTCTGATAAAATTCTGCAAATGTATTGCTGATGTCCTCCGGTTTAGTACAGATGAGACTGTTATTTCTAATTTTATCAATTCTCTTGTTTATTTATGAGTTTTTATGTTTTTTTGTAAGACCTTTCCTGGTTTTATTTCTATAATGATATACATTTTGTTGGAGGTGCCATATGGATTTATCTACCAAAGATTGAACTATCTTCCGGATTTCCTTTTGTACTTGTTTTTTTAATTCCGCATCTGCCCTATTCGGGTTTAACTTGTTATTTCTTTTCAGCTCATTAAGTTTAATGTATAATTTTCTTAAAGGAGTGCCTCTTTTTCTTCCTTTGGGCATACCATTTGATCAGAATGCTTATTTTATATAGGCCTTGTGCGTTAGCCAGATTGTAGATTTCAAGGGCAGCGAATCATCATTTGCTTCAAACAATTTTAATAATTCCTCCCTTAGCTTATCTTTATTGTTATCCTCCCCTATTAACGAGCAGTCTAATTTCCATTTCGGTCTTATTATTCTTAAATTATCAGTTTTAATTTTCATTTTGATCAAAGCATGATCCGACCATAGAATAGAGCCTATTTCAATTTCTAAGAAGTTATTTAATGTATTTAAATCCATCAAGATATAATCTATTCTAGCGTATGACTCATGCCTATTTGAATAAAACATGTAGTCTTTTCGGTTGGATGGAGTGTTCTCCAAGAATCATACAAGCTAAAATATATTATGGCTTTATTACAGTTCTTAGCTTTATTCGCTAAATGAGAATCGTCTTTCAGGCCTTTTATGGATTTGCGATCTAATTCTGGCTTAATGCACATATTAAAGTCTCCACAAATAACTAGTGCACCTGATAGCACTTTCCTCAGGATATTAAATGTGCGTTTTAAGAATCTTAATTGCCCACTGTTCGGTGCATAGAGATTAAAAATAGTAAATTTCTGACTGTTAATCCATCCCACCCAGATTATATGTCTACCGTCTGGATCTAATTTGACGTATTCGTCTCTTAACGATAAATTCTTATAAAAAAAATAGACACTCCCCTAGCTTTTTTGCTAAAAGTTGCATTATATAATGTCATAAATGTTCTGTCCTGAAACTTAGGCAACTTCCCCTGCTGCCAGTGAGTCTCCTGAAGACCAATCACATCTGCCCTTTCTTTGTTATTGTTCTTAGATGCTGAAGTTCTTTTAATGTGGATATTTAACCCCTCCATGTTTTGGCTAATGAACTTCAAGTACATACTATTTTATCCCCTCTCATCACCCGAGATCTTCAATATAATACAACAAAAAAACAATATTACAATACAAAATGTAAAACATGTAGTAGGATTCCTTCATGCCAAATTCTGCAACCAGCATCCCCCTATATGGAGTCTGCTGAGCAGAATGGTATGAAAGTCAAACTTCACAAGTTTGAAAGCAAATTTGCGGCAACCACAGATCCTCATCTCCATTTAAATAAGGAAAAAAAAGAAAAACGAGAGAGAGAAAAAAGAAACACAGCATATGGTCAAAACCTATGCTCTCCAACCTTCCAAACCTTTACTTTGTTCTCTTTTCCCCCCCTTTTCCCTTTCCTCCCTTCCCCCGCTCTCTTCCCATTACCTCTCACATCCTTAATTATCCTCTTAAGACTTGGGAACAAAGACCTGACTTCTCCTCTTCTATTATTTATGCAAATTAGTTACTTATAAACTTAAATAATTCTCTGTATGCAGACAATTCTCAGCTTCTTCTAGCTTATATTTAGGATCTCTGAAAGACCATAAATTTTCACATCTTTACATCAATTATACCATCACCTCATTGCCTTTATCTTCTTTTTTCCCAATCTTTCCTTTTTTCTTTTTCTTTTCATTTTTTTCTCTCCCTCCCCTCCTCCCTTTCCTTTCTCTTTTTTTCTCTTCTTTTTTTTTCCTCCCTTTCCTTTTCCCTTTAACTAACTTTCCCTCTTTGGCGTTCTTACTCAATTCCTTTTCCCCTCTTAGTGAACAATGTGTAAACTAAGTGAGTCTAAATTTTATTTTTGCAAGTTTGAAAATCAATCAACATGACCTTGTTTTTATGAGACGTGCATCAAAACGGTGATATCCACTTTAAGTACCTGTGCCTATCTAATAAACTACCACAAAAATCTCTATAAAGATTCTTTAAATCCTGAGAAAGTGTATTATATCCTTCATAACCTAATTGTGAGAGTGTTTAATAAAAAAATGACTCTTGGGGCCAATGGCCAAATTAATACTTAACATTTTACTTTTCCCATCTTGTAGATTGGTGTGAGCTATATGAATCTAGAGATTAGAAGTTTATTTTATTCGTGTGAAAGTGTAGTGCCACGGTTAAACAAATTATAATCTTAACAATTAAACTCATAAATAGAACGTGATTCAGGAGGAATTATCTTAAGAGCTGAAAGAAACCTTGGTACTATTTTTTTCCCCTATTCTTTTTCTCTTTTTTCTCCTCTTTTTGATCCTACTCTTCCCTTTCCTTACCCTTCTTTAACGCTTCTCCCCCAACTAATACTAACCCCTTTCTATCCATGGGGTATAAATAAGATATCTCCTGAAAGTTCTATCTAACTATTAAAGAGATTCAACACCCTTATAAAGCAATTAATAAATTCGAAACAAGAGGAGAACGAGTATATCTCCGTCTGTGCAATCAGCAGATTTAATGGTTACTTTTATACTTGCTTTGCATAAGACTAGTATATCTGCTCTTTTGGTCTCTCATCGTGAACTAACATCCATTTTTTTAGAAGCTCATTGCCCTCCTGTAGGGTCTTAACCACCTGCATTTGAGAACCACTTCTTACTAGAAGTCTAGTGGGGAATCCCCATTTATAAGGGATATTATTATCTCTCAGACTTTTTGTAAATTGACTAAAGTCCTTTCTTCTAGCTAAAGTTTCTCCTGCTAAATCAGGAAACAAAAAATTCTCATAAGGTGTTTTGAAATTTTTCATCTCAAATGAACGTTTCATAATACTGTCTTTTATGGCACAATGATGCATTTTTACTATTGTGTCACGTGGTAAATCCCCCTTAAGGTTTCTCGCTAAGGGGAGTCTGTGTAATCTTTTAATTAGTGGTTCTGTATGATGTTCCACATCTATTAAACTGACTAAAAACTTTGTCACATATGTTGGCAAATATTTTGTTTCAATCTTTTCTGAGATCCCTCTTATTCTAATATTATTGCGCCTAGACATGTCTTCAAGTTTACTACTATGTATTTTCAAACTCTGAATTTAATTTCTTAAATGTTTTATTTGTAGCTGTAACGCCTGATGTTCTTTAAGAATGGACTTTTGGTTACTCTCTAGAATTTCTGTTTTCATGGCCAGAGCTTTTATCTCTCTCACATTTTTAGCTTTTTCTTGATATAGTTCTTCTTTTATTAAAACTTGGAATTCCTTTGATAGTGTCTTCATGTTAGCTAAGGTTAAGTTAACCTCTTCTGGCTAAGTATCTCTTGAGTTATCCCCTTGAATTAACCTTTCTTCTGTGTCCTTCTGAGACACTATATAATCTAGAACATGAGAAGTTTCAATATCTGTCTGTTTCATCCCATTAGACTTTGTTCTTCCCGAGGGAGAGAAAAAAGTCACAGGTGATTTGGGAACATTAATTTTTTTTTATCTTGCTTCTTACTTTTTGTACCCTGATTTTCTTTACCCTTCATTTTGCGAGAGAGAAAAGATGGAAAGGAAAAGAAAAACAAAATTTCACTTTATTTCATTAAGGATTCTGTGATGGAAATTAGTTCTAACACGCTTTCTTATCTTCTAGATATGGAGGTAAATTTGATTTCCCCCCAAAAATGGAACTTCAAAAAAATCACTAAAAAGCACATATACTCTTGTAACAGTCAGTAATTAAACCCAGTATCTACTAATAACGATATGTGCTCCACAGTTTCTTCCACTAGCTTCTAGCATTCTTGTTTAGGCAGATACCAAAGATTCATTTTATATAATTGGAGATCTGTTTCTTCAATCCAGCTTGATTAACCTAATCATTATACTCTTTAAAAATTATAAAGTTTGTCCAATAGTCAATAAATCCTCCTTAATGTCTATACAATCAAGACATAAGATATCCTTTTGATGTGGATATTTATCTGAAACCATGTGTAACTACGGCAGAGCATGAATAACTGCCTCTGGGTTCTAGTATCTGTGTACAAACATAGTTCCTTATAGGCACATTCTCAGTTCAGCAGAAGGTTACAACAATTTTCACAGTTTGCTGCTTATGGCAATCACAGAGAACAATTGTCTGCTGTACCGCTTCTTATGAAACCCTTAGATTGTAAGTTTGCAAGTTTTCAATCTTGTGTCCGTGCCTCGGAAACAAGCTCTATGTACATTTGATTTTATGCTCAAAAACATTATTTACAAAGTGTTTAATTTGTTTTCTGCTATGTACTCAACCCCTGTACAGCGCTACAGAATATGTTGGCGCAATATAAATAAAGATAATAATAATAATAATTATGCCAAAGATCTGTCCTTGGCTCCTTATAGGGCACAAGTCTATGTAATAAAAGAGATAGAAAAGTTTTCCTCTTTCAGCTGCCTTTAACTGCAGCTGACAAATGGATATCTGCTCCTCATCTTTAGTTATATATACATTAGCTCCTTATAGGATGCCTCCTGTGATCAACCGAGAAAGTTTGTTTCCTTTATTTACTCAGTGCATTAGCTCCTTATGTGTATATAATGTCGCGGATAAGATTATATTCTCTTTAAATAGTATAAAAGTACATAAAAAAACAGTGGGTGTGTGCACCTCAACTTCACTTGTGAAGGCTGGATCATTGGCACCTTATAGGATGCCTCCTATGTACAGCAAAAAAAAAAGGTGATACTCAATCCTTAGCTCCTTATAGGGCCATGTGTATGTAATGCAAAGAAAAGAAAAATGTATTGCTCCTCAAACAGCCTGTGACTGTAACAGTCTCATGAGTATCTGGATCTCAGCTTCACTTATATAAGCATGGTAATTGGCACCTTCGTCTATATAATTAGAACTCATGAAACATTTGGAACCTTTGAAGGGCATAAAGCTGATATTATAACCAAAATTCCAGTGTTGTAGAACCTGACCATTCAATCAACTGGATGAGGGTGTCTGCCCCTTAGTTTACTCACAGTCTGCCTCAGAAAGGTCTCTTGTGGAGAGGTGGGAGGTTATCTTTCGGGATATATTACCCCGTCAGTATTTTCCACCTGTTCTGCAGAGCTGCTCTCCCAACCAACAGTGTCCATGTCAGATCATCTCCCTCCACAGTATAGTAAGTGCAGCTGGCACAGCAGTGTCTGCCGCCTCATCCCCTGCTCATATGCTTCACCTTCTACTCCCCTCTGCATCCAGGAGTTGTCTGAGCATGGGCACCGCAAGTGGAGCGGTCTTGTGGGCAAATGGTCTCCTTCTCAGCAGCACACCCAATTGA
This sequence comes from Discoglossus pictus, assembly GCA_027410445.1. Classification (NCBI taxonomy): domain Eukaryota; kingdom Metazoa; phylum Chordata; class Amphibia; order Anura; family Alytidae; genus Discoglossus; species Discoglossus pictus. The sequence goes on from CM050169.1 coordinate 106,424,956, forward strand.
GCAGCATACCCGATCCAGCTACCGTGTAGCTACCTCACAACCTTCAGGACACAGAACTATGCTTAGTGAGGTCCGTTTGGTGCCGCCATCTTGCCCGGTTAGCAAGCTCAGCTAAACATTTCCTAGGTTGTGGCTCATACCTCTTGTCAGGGAAATTAGCCTTTCTTATGCACTTAATGAAAGTAAATTTAGATAAAATATGTTTCCAAATCAGAAGAATATTGCTAGATTGAAATCAACTCAAATTATCTCTGATAGGGAGAATTACTGCATTGATTATGGTAGCAATACCAAAAGTAACATACAGTATGTATTGAGATGTATTCCGCAAACAGTTCCTAAGATTATTTTAGGGAATTTCCCAAAATTGTTGAGCAAATTTTATTTACAATAAGAAGAAATCAAGAATTAAATTGGAAATCTCTAAAAGAAAGTTTGAAAATGGAGATATAGCATTTCCTTTTATCATAGATACTTATGAATCCATTATTGTTTTGCATCTGATTGGCTGGAATAGCTCTAAAAACATTCCCAAATGGGTATATATAGAAGATGATATGATGCCAGATATCCCCAGAGATCTATATGTATGGCTTCCAGACTTAGGGCCCCATTCAAATGCGATTTGGCTAATTGAATAGGGCTCTATATAATCACAGAGCATATTTTGTTTTTTACAGAAGTGTTTAGTTAGTGAACTTCTATCCAAAAGCAAGGTCTTCACTAACTAAACACTTCTGTAAAAAAAATATGTTCTGCGCTTTTATAGAGCCCTATTCAATTGGCCAAATCCCAATTGAATAAGGCCTTTGGAACGGGCTAAATTTAAAATTTTACCTTAGGGATTTTTCTTAATACTGAAATTGTGGGACATAAATAGAAATACATTTTCAAACTTCCCTACCCTGGCTGCTCCTATTGGATACTCTATTATAAGGATAGTTTAAACTGTGTTTCATATTTAAAATAAAAAGAGATTTCAAAAATATTAAGGAACGCTTCAAGGGTGGAGTAAGGCTTACTCAAGTTCAATTGCAAAAAGAGTTTCAGATGGAGGCTCTTACTTGGTTAAATTATTTGGCAATAGACCAAATACTGAGTTGGGATATCAACTATGAGCAAGGGGAGCGTCCATTTGAAAAACTGATTTTGAAAAAAGAGTTCCCTCATAAAGTGGCCAGGTGCCAAGATATAATAAATTCTATTAAACATAGAGGTAAAACTAATAGCATTATTAAATTGGAAATGGAACTAGACAAGTGGTGGAACGGTTTTAGATTAGTGAAAAGATCTTCTCAATGTTCTTATAAAGAGCTTTTTTTTTAAATTAGTTCAGAGATGTTACTGGTTCACTGACCGATATGAGAAAATTGGGTGAGGAGGGTTCAGACCTCTGTTGGAGAGGATGTAAATACAAAGGTACCCACAGACATAAATGGTATGATTGTAAACATGTCAAAGATTTATGGGAACAATTGATCATACATTTAATTAAAACTAGGAAATTGGCCGTCAAGAATGACGGGAATACAATTGTAAGGCTGGCAATGCTGTTTGCCATACAATGTGAGGGTTTTGCTTCTCTGGGCACCTGCGTTACTTTTATTTTCAAAGTCCTACTTGCCTGGAGTTGTTAGTGTTACTGTTTTCGACGTCGTGTATTCTCTAAGTCCCACATTTTGCGTGTGTGTTACTGTCTTTGGTGTTGTGTATTTTCTAAGTTCTGCGTGCCTGGTGTTGCTGAGCCTCGTTTTCATCCTGTTTCAGAATATGGCTCTAATTAGTTTGCAACTTCACTCCCAGGCTTCTTTGCTCTCCCCCTGTGCTGTGTGTGAGTGTTATTATATTTTTTTAATTAGTTTGGTGGTTTTTCAGTTTTTTCGAGTTACATGTTTAAACCAACTGCATGCCTTGCGGTCATTGCAGCCTAAGTTTCGCGTGCCTCAACTGCTCACCTAGCAGGGCAATGAGCTCCTTTGGTGCTCATTGCAGCCTAAGTCCTGTGTGCATCAACAAGGGACGCAAAAGCGTGACCAACATCACAAACCTTCCCAACCCTGACAACTTATACATGTGATGACAAATGTAACTTTGATATGTGACCCTAAATTAGTACTTTTCCATATGCTTGAAGAGAGTATCTCAATACCAAAGAGATTGATTATTTCACACAGTTTACTGGTAGCCAAGTGGCTGTTGATTAAAAGATGGAAACAGAGAAAGATCCCTATGTGGAAAGAGATACAGGTGATAATGTCAAAAAACAGAAATATGGAATTAGTTAATAATTTTGGAAACAAGATATGTAAACATTTGATGCTAAAGTGGCAGATTTGGGATTCATATATTGAAGAAAATGGAAATTAAATAAAAAATATACTAAGAAATACTATTAGATCTCTGGAATTCTCCCCGCGAAAGTCAAATGAAATGAGGGTGAGAAATGTGATGAAGTGGATCTTTTTCTTTTTTGTATTATTTTTTTTATTTGTTTTTTGTGATTGTTGTATATTTTTGTATTTGAAAAAAAATCTGAATAAAAATATATATATATATATAAAAAATAAGGTGATCCTATTATAATGTGCCCTCTTGATATTATAAGGTGACCCTATTATAAGGTGCCCTCTGGACATTATATTGTGACTCTATTCTAAGATGCCCTCTGGATATTATACGTTGACTTTATCATAAGGTGCCCACTGGATATTACAAGGTAACTTTATTATACCGTGCCCTCTGGATATTATATGGCAACTCTATTATAAGGTGCCCTCTGGATATTATAAGGTGACTTTATTTTAAGGTTGTTTATTATAAGGTTTCCCACTGGATATTATAAGGTGACCCTCTGGATATTATACAGTGACTTTGATATAAAATGCCCTATATATATTTTAAGGAGACCCTATTATAAGGTGCCCTTTGGTTATTATACAGTGACTCTATTATATGGTGCCTTCTGGATATTATACAGTGACTTTATTATAAGGTGCCCTCTGGATATTATATGGTGACCCTATTATGAGGTGCTCTCTGGGTATTATAAGGTTACCCTATTATAAGGTGTCCTCTTGATAATACACAGTGATTTTATTATGTGGTGCCCTCTGGATATTATACAGTAACTATATTACATATATGGTGACTTTATTTTAAGGTGACCCTGTTATAAGGTGCCCTTTGGTTATTTTACAGGGACTCTCTATTAAAAGGTGCCCAATGGATATTATAAGGTGACTCTATTATATGGTGCCCTCTGAATATAATAAGGTGCCCTCTGGATATTATACAGTGACTTTTTTTATAAGGTGCCCTCTAGATATGATAAGGTGATCCCATTATAAGATGCCCTTTGGATATTATACAGTAACTTTATTATACCGTGCCCTCTGGATATTATATGGCGACTCTATTATAAAGTTCCCAATGGATATTATACAGTGACTTTAATATAAGGTCCCCATTGGATATTATAATGTGCCCCTATTTTAAGGTGCCCACTTGATATGATAAACTGACCCCATTATATGCTGACTCTATTATAAGGTGCCCCCTAGATATTATACAGTGAACCTATTTATGAGGTGCCCTCTGGATATTATAAGGTGACTGCATTATAGGTGACCCTTTTATAAGGTGACCTCCTGGATATTATACAGTGACTTTATTATAAGGTGCCCTCTGGATATTATAAGGTGCCCTCTGGATATTATATGGTGATCTTATTATAAGGTGCCCTCTGGATATTATATGGTGACTCTATTATAAGGTGCCCTCTGGATACTATATGGTGACCTTATTATAAGGTGCCCTCTAGATATTATACGGTGACCCTATTATGAGATGCCCTCTGGGTATTATAAGGTAAACCGTATTATAGGTGACCCTTTTATATGGTGACCTCCTGGATATTATACAGTGACTTTATTATAAGGTGCCCTTATGGATATTATAAGGTGCCCTCTGGATATTATACAGTGACTTTATTATAAGGTGCCCTTATGGATATTATAAGGTGCCCTCTGGATATTATACAGTGACTTTATTATAAGGTACCCTTATGGATATTATAAGCTGCCCTCTGGATATTGTAAGGTGACCCTATTATAAGGTGACCCTTTTATGAGGTGACCTCCTGGATATTATACAGTAACTTTATTATAAGGTGCCCTCTAGATATTATACAGTGACCCTATTATGAGGTGCCCTCTGGATATTATAAGGTGACCCAATTATAAGGTGACCCTTTTATGAGGTGACCTCCTGGATATTATACAGTGACTTTATTATAAGGTGCCCTCTGGATATTATACGGTGGCCCTATATAAGGTGACCCTATTATAAGGGGCCCTCTGGATATTACAAGTGTGCACTACCCTCTGCTGGTCACTTTGGGTACTTGGTGTAACACAAGTGCACAGTGATAAATCAATTATTACAGCCACTTAAATCGCTGTTAACTAATAACAGTAATTAGTGCAGAGGTTTATATTCCAATGATTAACACACACAGATCTCACTCTACAAGGTGTCTGAATTTGGCTGCAGATTTTCCAGGGCTCCTGATTTCTTATAATAAAATTATTTTTTAATCGTCTATTTAAAAAAAAAAAACTATGTTTCACTAAAAATCCAGAGGAGAGGGATACTCAAGCCGCCAGACTGGGGCATCTCAATTGTAATCCAGCTGACATGTTTTGTTTTGCATAGAGCTTCAAGTTGCAGATTGGATGAACATGTTTGTAAATATTCCAACGGGAAAACTAGACTTGTGATAGACCGTTTATAGATCTCTGTGGGCACTGATGTGACTTGAAACCATGTACAAAGCAAAGATGGTAGCACAGAGAAACAAGCAAGTTAAATTCGCCTCCACAAATGGAAGTTATCTAAATAATTCTATACTTTGTTTTGCATCAATGTCCTGTTATACCATTTTGTAAAATCTGCTTCCGCTTTATTATATATTTTTCTAATCTCTTATATAAATTTACAATAACTGAAAGGTTACTATTTTCTTTAATAGGTGATATGCTCTGTACCCGGGATGGCCAGTTAATTTTTTCCAGGGTCCAAATGTCTTTGTGAAAATTATCTCAAAGTCCACTCAGTGTATTTGGTGCAGATACTTAGTCTCACTTTACACTACAACATAGACAAGGCGTTTTGAATTAACACATCACTCTAATCCCATATTCTCACTATCCTTTTCTAGAAAACTACACTTGATAATGGGGAAAAAGCAAAAAAACATGCCTTTTAAGGTATTCACTATTATATTCAATCGTTGTATAGTGGTTTTGTTTGTTTATCTGCTTCTACAGGGTGGTGTGACTTTAAGAGAAGCAATCAGAGTTCAGTTTACTGACTACAATATCTAGAGAGCTTGAAAATAATAACATTTATATAAGGCCTATTGAAAGCACTGTCATCATTTTTATACTTTGTAAAAACAAATTATCAAGTCTAGTTTTTCAACAGAACATGTTGTAAATGTGGACTCCAGTGGCACTTTACAGCTTGTAAATGGGCCACATTGTCTTCTTTTTTTTTTTTATCCTGATCCACATTTTATATAAACTGAGTGTAGAGAACAATTCTCAGCATTGCTGTGCAGCAAATAGGCATCTGCTGGAGTAGGTAATATATACCTATGTATACGTATGTGTGTATATGTGTATGTATGTATGTATGTATATATATATATATATATATATATATATATATATATTACACACACAGTGGATATAACAAGTCTACACACCCCTGTTAAAATGACAGGTTTCTGTGCTGTAAAAAAAATTAGACAAAGATCAATATTTTCAGAACTTTTTCCACCTTTAATGTGACCTATAAACTGTACAACTCAATTGAAAAACAAACTGAAATCTTTTAGGTGGAGGGAAGAAAAAATATAAAAATAAACTAATATGGTTGCATAAGTATGCACACCCTTAAACTAATACTTTGTTGAAGCACCTTTTGATTTTATTACAGCACTCTTTTTGGATATGAGTCTATCAGGTTGGCACATTTTGACTTGGCAAGATTTGCCCACTCTTCTTTGCAAAAACACTCCAAATCTGTCAGATTGCGAGGGCATCTCCTGTGCACAGCCCTCTTCAGATCACCCCACAGATTTTCAATCGGATTCAGGTCTGGGCTCTGGCTGGGCCATTCCAAAACTTTAATCTTCTTCTGGTGAAGCCATTCCTTTGTTGATTTGGATGTATGCTTTGGGTCGTTGTCATGCTGAAAGATGAAGTTCCTCTTCATGTTCAGCTTTCTAGCAGAAGCCTGAAGGTTTTGTGCCAATATTGACTGGTATTTGGAACTGTTCATAATTCCCTCTATCTTAACTAAGGCCCCAGTTCCAGCTGGAGAAAAACAGCCCCAAAGTATGATGCTGCCACCACCATGCTTCGCTGTGGGTATGGTGTTCTTTTGGTGATGTGCAGTGTTGTTTTTGCGCCAAACATATCTTTTGGACTTATGGCCAAAAAGTCCAACCTTGGTTTCATCAGACCATAATACCTTTTCCCACATGCTTTTGGGAGACTTCAGATGTGTTTTTGCAAAATGCAGCCTAGCTTGGATGTTTTTCTTCTTAAGAAAAGGCTTTCGTCTTGCTACTCTACCCCATAGCCCAGACATACAGTATGAAGAATACGGGAGATTGTTGTCACATGTACCACACAGCCAGTACTTGCCAGATATTCCTGCAGCTCCTTTAATGTTGCTGTAGGCCTCTTGGTAGCCTCCCAGATCAGTTTTCTTCTCGTCTTTTCATCAATTTTGGAGGGAGCTCCAGTTCTTGGTAATGTCACTGTTGTGCCATATTTTCTCCACTTAATGATGACAGTCTTCACTGTGTTCCATGGTATATCCATGCCTTGGAAATTATTTTGTACCCTTCTCCTGACTGATACCTTTTAACAATGAGATCCCTCTGATGCTTTGGAAGCTCTCTGTGGACCATGGCTTTTGCTGTGGGATGCGACTAAGAAAATTTCAGGAAAGACCAACTAGAGCAGCTGAACTTTATTTGGGGTTAATCAGAGGCACTTTAAATGATGGCAGGTGTATGCTGACTCCTATTTAAAACCAATTTGGATTGTGATTGCTTAATTCTGAACACAGCTACATCCCCAGTTATAAGAGGGTGTGCAGACTTATGCAACCACATTATTTCTTTATTACTTCCCTCCACCTAAAAGATTTCAGTTAGTTTTTCAAGTGAGTTGTACAGTTTATAGGTCACATTAAAGGTGGAAAAAGTTCTGAAATGATTCATCTTTGTCTCATTTTTTTACAGAACAGAAACCTGACATTTTTAACAGGGGTGCTTAGACTTTTTATATCATATATATATATACAGGGAGTGCAGAATTATTAGGCAAGTTGTATTTTTGAGGATTAATTTTATTATTGAACAACAACCATGTTCTCAATGAACCCAAAAAACTCATTAATATCAAAGCTGAATATTTTTGGAAGTAGTTTTTAGTTTGTTTTTAGTTTTAGCTATTTTAGGGGGATATCTTTGTGTGCAGGTGACTATTACTGTGCATAATTATTAGGCAACTTAACAAAAAACAAATATATACCCATTTCAATGATTTATTTTTACCAGTGAAACCAATATAACATCTCAACATTCACAAATATACATTTCTGACATTTAAAAACAAAACAAAAACCAATCAGTGACCAATATAGACACCTTTCTTTGCAAGGACACTCAAAAGCCTGCCATCCATGGATTCTGTCAGTGTTTTGATTTGTTCACCATCAACATTGCGTGCAGCAGCAACCACAGCCTCCCAGACACTGTTCAGAGAGGTGTACGGTTTTCCCTCCTTGTAAATCTCACATTTGATGATGGACCACAGGTTCTCAATGGGGTTCAGATCAGGTGAACAAGGAGGCCATGTCATTAGATTTTCTTCTTTTATATCCTTTCTTGCCAGCCACGCTGTACTTGGTACTTGGACGCGTGTGATGGAGCATTGTCCTGCATGAAAATCATGTTTTTCTTGAAGGATGCAGACTTCTTCCTGTACCACTGCTTGAAGAAGGTGTCTTCCAGGAACTGGCAGTAGGACTGGGAGTTGAGCTTGACTCCCTCCTCAAACCGTAAAGGCCCCACAAGCTCATCTTTGATGATACCAGCCCAAACCAGTACTCCACCTCCACCTTGCTGGCGTCTGAGTCGGACTGGAGCTCTCTGCCCTTTACCAATCCAGCCACGGGCCCATCCATCTGGCCCATCAAGACTCACTCTCATTTCATCAGTCCATAAAACCTTAGAAAAATCAGTCTTGAGATATTTCTTGACGTTTCAGCTTGTGTGTCTTGTTCAGTGGTGGTCGTCTTTCAGCCTTTCTTACCTTGGCCATGTCTCTGAGTATTGCACACCTTGTGCTTTTGGGCACTCCAGTGATGTTGCAGCTCTGAAATATGGCCAAACTGGTGGCAAGTGGCATCGTGGCAGCTGCACGCTTGACTTTTCTCAGTTCATGGGCAGTTATTTTGCGCCTTGGTTTTTCCACACGCTTCTTGCGACCCTGTTGACTAGTTTGAATGAAACGCTTGATTGTTCGATGATCACACTTCAGAAGCTTTGCAATTTTAAGAGTGCTGCATCCCTCTGCAAGATATCTCACTATTTTTGACTTTTCCGAGCCTGTCAATTCCTTCATTTGACCCATTTTGCCAAAGGAAAGGAAGTTGCCTAATAATTATGCACACCTGATATAGGGTGTTGATGTCATTAGACCACACCCCTTCTCATTACAGAGATGCACATCACCTAATATGCTTAATTGGTAGTAGGCTTTCGAGCCTATACAGCTTGGAATAAGACAACATGCATAAAAAGGATGATGTGGTCAAAATACTAATTTGCCTAATAATTCTGCACTCCCTGTGTGTGTATATATATATATATATATATATATATATATATATATATATATATATATATATATATATATATATATATACATACATATAAAATGTGTGTGTGTATATATACAGACAAAAGTGAAAAAATGGGGGGGGGGGGGATGGGAGCTGAAAGGGACTTCAGCACTAATCCCAGGTGACTGAAACAGCAATTGGTAAACAACCAAATAGAGAAATCTGGGGGATACGACTAGGTACTATTATTAAATAGATATTATCCAATGATATCCGTATAAAATGTCAATCTTTAATATATACAATTAAAATAGAAAAACGCAGAAGATCTAAAATACCACATTGGGATTACCAAGTAAATTCACAAAAGATGTCAATTGAAATACCTCTGAACTATATATACTGTATGCAAATCACCACCCTTGAGTTTGTTGATAGTGGGATACACGACCCAATCAATACATAAATATTGTAACATAACAAATAATCACACAATGGAATATAGCCCCAAAGAATGGTCTGTGTAGTATAAAGGAATATCAAGAGCACAATGAGAAAGCAACTAATTGCAAACAATAATGGAGAATAATGGTAATAAATATTGATGTGTTATTAAAATAATCATTTCTTATTTATATGAGTGATTATGGACTATCCAAGGTATTAATAAACATTAGGATTAGTGGTTGAAAAAATGTTAATAGTGCTCATAATTTATCATGTATATTTATAAGCAAAGATTTAATTGTAATCCAAATTGTCAACCATTTTAGAAAATCCTATTGAATGGAATTCAAGTCCATAATAACATCACTGGTACACATATACAGAATAGAGCAAGGGAAGGGGGAAAGGGAGGGGGTGGGAGGTAAAGGGAAAGAAAAAAAGGAAAAATACAAAGAGCAGATAGAAAAAGTAGATAAAATAAATGGAGAATAATAACCCCGCATTCAGTCCTCCAGGTGATTTTAATTCCTAAATCCATTTACTTTCTTTCTGGAGTAAACGGTTCTTGTAATCTCCTCTTCTGATGTTTGGCTTAATGACATCGATGGCATGAAAGGTTATACCCCTCATGTTGTTATTGTGAGAAATTCTCACACGTCTTGCAACAGGGGTATCTAGTTGATTCTTTATTGAAAGCACATGTTCCAGAGTACGTCTCCTCAGTTGTCTCTCTATTTTGCCTACGTACAGAAGCCCACAAACCCAAACCATCACATAAACCACATATGTGGAAAGACAATTTATGAAATGTTTAATTAAATAGATCTTTTTTGTCATTGGATGGACAAATTTCTTTTCAGGGGAGATGAATGGGCAGGCCTTACATTTCAGGCACCTGAACAAGCCCATTGGAGGACACAACCATTGCTTTGTAGTCTTTGGCATAGAACTCTCGGAAATGATTTGACTTAATGATCTTCCTTTTTTATAGGTGACACTTGTTCTGGGGGAGATATGATCTCTTAGGTTCGGATCTTCACGCAGCAGGTACCAATAGTTATCCAGTATCTTATGGATGGAGTTACTGTTTGAACAGAAAGTCATGATGCACCTAGTCATGTCTGTATCCGTTTGTTTTTTAGGTTAATAGAGGAGATTAGGGCGTTAAATCTGAAGCACTTTTTGATAGGCCTTCTTGAGGACATTATTTGGATATCCTCTCTCCCGAAATTTATTTCGGAGAATGTCCGCTTGTTCCTTGAAAACCTTGTCCTCATTACAGTTACGGTGAAGGCGTAGGTATTGTCCTACAGGTATACTGCTCTTATGTTTGGTCGGATGGTGGCTTTGCCAATCCAACAGCATATTGGTAGCTGTTGGGTTGCGATAGACTACCGTTTGAATTAATCCTTGATCATTCTTCAGAATTTTTAGGTACAAGAATTTCAATTCATTTTCACTTGTGATGGAAGTAAATTTGAGATTAGGGTGATTTGAATTGAGCCGCTGTACAAAGGTATTAAAGTGATCTACTGTGCCCTCCTAAATGATCAAAATGTCATCTATGTATCTAGACCACGACTGTATACAGTTGGTGAATTGGATGTTAGCCTCCGAGAAAACCACTGACTCCTCCCAGAAACACAGGAACAAATTGGCATAGCCAAGGGCCCATGCAGTTCCCATTGCTGTGCCCCTGACTTGCCTGTACCACTTATCCTCAAAATAGAAGAAATTCCTATCAAGAATGAATCGCATAAGCGTAATTCTGAAATTGTTCCATGGTGCAAAATAATTCCCCCTTGAAAGAAATGATCTAGTTGCTTCAATCCCTAGATCGTGTGGGATACTGCTATACAACTATTCCACGTCTATACTGGCCAGTATAGACGTGGTTGATACAGTTAAGTTGTCTAGATGTTTAAGAATATCTGTAGTGTCCTTGATATAGGAAGAGCGACAACTAACCATGGGTTGGACATTTTTGTCCACTAATTTGCTGATCCTTTCCGTAAGATTATCCCTGCTGGGGACTATAAGCCTCCCTGGAATTGTTTTCATCTTTTTATGAATCTTCGGAAGGCAGTAAAATGTTGCTGCGACCTGAGCTGGGGGGGAGTAAGATTTCATAGTTCTTCTTGGAAATCAATCCTTTATCACTAGCTTCTGTGAGGATTGCATTTAATTCTACTGAATACTCCTTTTGTGGATTTTTAGATAGGATTTCGTCGGTATTCCTGTCTTGTAGGATGTGATGACACATTCTTAGATAATTTTCTTTCCCCATGACAATAATATTGCCGCCTTTGTCAGCTGGCTTTATTACAATATTGGTGTTGGTAGATAATTCAGATATGGCAATCGTTTCTTCTTTGGAAACGTTGTTGGTGGTTGGAGATATTGTAGTAAAAGTTGTTTCGATTTCCTGATCGACAAATTTCAAGAAAATTTCCAAATTTACATAATTTCTAAAATTTGGAGTAAATTTGTTTTTGAATTGTGTTTTTAATATTTCATTGATATGGTCATCTGTTTCAGTTTCATTTAGTAACCCAATGACACTCTGAAAGGCCTCAAAGTCTTGTGTAGCAAGATTGAGATTCTCCATTTGTATATTATTTTTGTCAGTGTGGTATTTTCTTAGGGCCAGTTTCCGGATAAAACGATTTAGATCTTTTATGATCGAAAAAACACTGGTATGATTTGTTGGGACAAAAGTAAGACATTTAGAAAGAAACTTTATGTGGTCCGCATTAAACACTAAATCAGAAAGATTTACCACTCTCATGTCTTGTTCTGTAGATTGTGGTTGAACATTGGATTGAGTGTTGTAAAGAATAATCATATTCAGTGGCGGCTGGTGAACTTTCAAGTTGGAGGTGGCGCCAGAGCAAGACTTGGCTCCTCCACTTACACAGACCCCCCCGATTTACAAACTCCTCCCCTGTTGTCATATTGACCTTTATATGCCCCGCCCAATGACCTTAAACTTGCCCGCCCATTAAAATAGACTCCACCTACTGATTTTTTTAATACTGTTCAAAAATTCTAGAATGTTGAGATTAGGGCAAATAATAACATTTATCTTCTGCATGAATGCAATGACACTCACCAACAATTGACTCTTCTTCTCAGGGTGTCTTCAAGTGTAGTAGTCCAAAAGAGTGTGCAGCCATAGAGTGTTTGGACCTGGGTGTGATATAAAACAAGCAAACAAATTAGAGAGTGCAAGATCCCAACCGTACTTAAAAACACGGACTACATAGGCCACAACCGGACCTTAAAAACTCACATTACACCAATCAGGAGTATATAGACCCAAACCATACCTAAAAAAACATAAAATACCAGCAGGACTATATAAGGCACAACCGGACCTTAAAACCCCCCATTACACCAAGTGGGACCATATAAGCCCAAACCGGACCTTAAAAACCCACATTGCACCAAGCGGGACCATATAAGCCCCAACCATACCTTTTAAAACCTTAAAATACCAAGCAGGACTATTCAGGCCAAAACTATACTGTAACGGAGTTGGAACACGAATCCAATATCTCCGCTGGTATACGGTAAAATACCCAAGAGGCACTACAGTTTCACCATCCCCGACCTCCCATAATGGACGACACTCAATTTGGGAGTCCAAGAAATACTGACTTAGTTTGTTATGTGCAGAAATATATATACACATCTCTTTGGCCACAGGTAATACACATGCCCATATTTGGCCACACAATACACATAGAGGGACAATAGGTGGGTCACACCTCCCTGAGGCAACCTGGCAAATTTGATACAATCAGACAATGATTAGATCATCCTTCTTTGTTCTTATGTCTGAGAATGAAAACACTTTATACAATAGACTTCCTTATCTTATGAGGAGTCTCTGTAATAGGATTATCTATTATGCCAAGGTCTGCAATAGTCTGGGCTAATATTCTGCAGAGCATAAACCAACATACATATAGTATAACAGTAGGATCATATTTAACCATAAGAAATAAACAACCATAAACAGGGTAAAACAGTGATGGGTTCCGTTACATATACCTAAAAAAAACTTTAAATATCAAGCAGGACCATATAGGCCCCAACCGCACCTTAAAAACACACATTACACCAAGCGGGACCATATAGGCCCCAACCGGACCTTTAAAACCTTAAAATACCAAGCAGAACCATATAGGCCCAAACCGGACCTTAAAAACACACATTACACCAAGCAGGACCATATAGGCCCCAACCGCACCTTAAAAACACACATTACACTAAGCGGGACTATATAGGCCAAAACTGTACCTAAAAAAAAAAACCTTAAAATATCAAGCGAGACTATATAAACCCGAACCGGACCTTAAAAACCCACATTACACCAAGCGGGACCATATAGGTCCCAACCGGACCTTAAAATCCTACATTGCACCAAGCGGAACCATATAGGCTGCAACCGGACCCTAAAAACCTGCATTACACCAAGCAAAGCCATATAGGCCCCAACCGGACCTTATATATACACATTTCACCAAGCGGGTCCATATAGGCCCCAACCGGACCTTTAAAACCTTAAAATACCAAGCGGGAAAATATAGGCCCAAACTGGACCTTAATAACTCACATTACACCAAGCGGAACATTATAGGCCCCAACCAGACCTTAAAAACCCACATTACACCAAGCGGGACCATTGCATGCCTCTCCCTCCTCTACCTACCCCCCCACACACACTTTACTGGCCTTGTGATGAGCGCTCATCACATGCCTCGCAACGAGCGCCTTTGGTGCTCATTGCAGGCTTTTCCCCCCTTCCTCTGTGTCTCTTCCTCCCTCATCTGTCTCTTCCCCCTCTCCCACCTCCTCTGTGTCTCTTCCCCGTCTCCCCCACTCCTCTGTGTCTCCTCGCCCCCCCTCCTCTGTGTCTCTTTCCCCACTCTCTCCCCTCCTCCGTGTCTCTTCCCCCCTCCTCTGTGTCTCTGAATCCAGTCAGTAAAAAGAGTGGGAACAGAGTGGGGAGTGTTTGAGATAATTGGCTTCATATAAAGCCTTCCTGATGTCCTATCATAACAGTAAGCTCTATAGGCATGGGGACAGTCAGAGGGTAGATTCAAAGCAACATAGCAACCAGACAGCCTGCAGCACTGATTGGCTGAGGCAGCAAGCTGTCAGTCAGCCAAATTGATACAATTGTAGCCGCGTTAACTTGGAGCCTTACAGCCTGATGCTCGCACAGTAATATGATCTAGCAGTGCAGAACTAGAAAGAGAGAGACCAGGCAAGGGAGAAGGCACACAAATGGCTAATTTAAAGTGATAGATGCATATTTTTAACAAAATAATGGGAAAGAAGTCATGAAAGCTGATATGCAGATATATTTAAATTGTATTATCTATATACATTTAAAATACAAAATTAAAGTGATTGATAATTTTTTGGGGGGTCCCTGCCAATTTGCACCTATGCACCAGCCACCCCTGTTCATATTATCAGGGGACTGATCTCCATCACTGTTACGTATGGTGTTCATCTCCACTATAAATTTTGATTCAATCATTTCAGTTAATTGCAATTTTTGGAGCCTGCTGGGCGGCCTCTGCGTTTTGACCCCTTGAGTTTTAGGGGGCTTTGGTCTCGCACCTTGTCTAAAAAAGTTGCATATCTGATTGTGTGTTCCTTGTGCGTGACCATCTTGTTTGTTCTCTAATATGCTTGTGTGTGCCATGTTGTGTATGATGACTACTTTGTTATGAATTTTGACTTTCTGAGATGTCTGAGGAACTGATGTCAGTATTGTCGATATATTTTTTTGTTCCATTTAAACACTGCATAAGCAGTATTTTGTTAAAAAAAATTATCTCTTAAAATTGTCTACTTGCTCATTTAGTTTTTTTGGAGTTAAATCAAAGTCTAGGGTATTGTTGAGTTTTATTAATTCTGTTTGTAAAAGTTCGGTTTTAGTAATAATTGGTCCCAAGTTTTGTTTTTCTTTATCTAAGATCAAAGTCATTAGATCTAATGAGCATTGGTTTACATTTTGAAGCCATTTAGAAGTGAATGAACTTTCTATTAAATGAGTAGCTGGTATTAATTGGATGCGGAGACCTCTAGGGATAATCTTGTGTTTAATGTAATTTTCTAAGCTTGAAATTTCCCATATAGTTCTTATCTCCTTGGCGTATAGATCTCGATACCTCCCGAAATAAACTATTTAAATCATTCACGGGTTTGGTCCAATTTCCAGTATCATGTTGAAATGTGGCGGCTGCTTCCTCTTGCAATTTGTTGGCATTCCCATTGGATTATCAGAACTAGCCATGAGGAAGGGGAGGGGGAGAAAAAGAATAAAGAAGAAATAATTCTTGTTCCAAATATTATAAATGAACTGTGTTAAAACCGTAAAGCAAGGGCACTGAATGCTGGTTGGTGGATTAAACCACAAGTAGTAATATACAGACAAAAGTGAAGAAAAGGGGGGGGGGGAATGAAAGGCACTTCAGCACTATTCCCAGGTGACTGAAACACCAATTGGTAAACAACCAAATAGAGAAAACTGGGGATACGACTAGGTACTATTATTAAGGAATATTATCCAATGATATGCGTATAAAATGTCAATCTTTAATATATAAAATTAAAATAGGAAAATGCTGAAGATATAAAATACCACATTGGGCCCAATTTGGACATTTCCACTTAGGTGTGTACTCACTTTCCAACTGTTTAGACATTAATGGCTGTGTGTTGAGTTATTTTGAGGGGACAGCAAATTTACACTGTTATACAGGCTGCACACTTACTACTTTACATTGTAGCAGAGTGTGATTTCTTCAGTGTTGTCACATGAATAGATATTATAAAATATTTACAAAAATGTGAGGATGTGAGGGGTGTACTTACTTTTGTGAGATACTGTATATGTGTACATATATATATATATATATATATATATATATATATATATATATATATATATACACACGTTATTTTTAAATGTTAGAATATTTTGCACACATTTGCAAACCATTCCTTTATCTTTGGTAATGCATTTATGTGAGTTATATGGATATATAAATTATGCCCAGAATATCCACATGTATCTCTGCTATTTTATTCCCATCTGCTAAATGTATATGGAAATCATTAAAAAATATGCCCAGTGATATAAAGAATCTTATATTTACATGTAGTATAAATACTTCAGGAAGCCACTTGGGATTTTTTTTTTGTTAAACATTTATTTTTTTATCTCTGTATTTAATCCTATAACTATAATTTGTTGCTTCTTTATGTAGGTTGACTATGAATTGATCCCAAGTAATTAACATAAATAACATTCTGCACATACCACTGGTTATTTATTAATGCGTAATACTGCCACTTTATCGCATGTTGACTGATACATTGTACCAGCTTTTATGATACCAATTTATAGGGATTACTACTTATTTTAACTGTTCACACTTTTTATCAGGACTTTTATGTTCATTATCCATCCTTATAAAACGATAAATAATAAGTCACTATTTTGTATAAGATCAATGCAGTAAGTTCAGCTAAGAAGTTTAAACAGACATTTAATTCATGCATTTAAAAAAGCATTTATATTTCTTCATCTAAATGAATTAAATGTTATAATGGTGAAAATTTTCTTTTGTGGTGTCACAGCAAGGGACACCACAGACAATTGAAGATAATATATGATACTGTCATTTATGATGGGCAAGTTACTAGTAGAATATATTTTACACTAGCGATTTGCCTGTCAAGTCTGACGGCATGATGGATTTTTCTAAATTGTTTCCCCCCACTTCCTCCCCTTTCTCTCTTTGCCCCCTCTGTCCCTCCCCAGTCTCTTTTTGCCCCCTCTCTTCCCACCCCTACCGGCGGGTCCTCTCTGCAGTGCAGGGACGTAGCAATGTCGTCATTCCCTACGCTGCAGAGAGGATGTGACGGCAGGGGTGGGACTCCATTGGACTGCTGAGCCAGCAATGACTAAGCAGGTAGTCTCTCTTTTTGCCCCCTCTCTCCCTCCCCTGTCTCTTTTTGCCCCTTCTCTCTTTGCCCCCTCTCTCCCTCCCCTGTCTCTCTTTGCCTCCACTCTCCCTCCCCTGTCTATCTGTGCCTCCTCTCTCCCTCCTCTGTCTCTCTTTTTGCCCTGTCTCTCCCTCCCCTGTCTCTCTTTTTGCCCCCTCTCTTCCTACTCTGTCTCTCTTTGCCCTCTCTCTTCCTCCTCTGTCTCTCCTTTTGCCCTGTCTCTCCCTTCCCTGTCTCTTTGCCCCCCTATCTCTTTGCCCCTCTCTCCCTCCCCTGTCTCTCTTTGCCCCCTCTCTCTCTCCCCTGTCTCTCTTTGCCCCCTCACTCCCTCCCCTATCTCTCTTTTTGTCCCCTCACTCCCTCCCCTCTCTCTCTTTTTGTCCCCTCTCTCCCTCCCCTGTCTCTCTTTGCCTCCTCTCTCCCTCCCCTGTCTCTCTTTTTGCCCTGTCTCTCCCTCCCCCTGCTGATCATCCCCAAACTGACCTATATATTCAGACTTATACCCGAAACACTGGCTGAAGAAATTTCAAAAAGGTATAGACAAGCATATACTTAGAGCAAAAAGAGCTAGAATTTCACTATTAATTACTAAATGAAGCATAAAGGAAGGCGGCCTAGTTTCTTCTTGCAATAAAGATATATATATATATATATATATATATATATATATATATATATATATATATATATATATGTATATATATATATGTCTATCGTTTTATCTCAAATTATGCTGTGGAGCTCCCCACATAGTAATCCGATATGGAAACAGATTGAAAATAGCTTGTTAGACGTAGTTCCTATAAATGTTACAATGTGGTTACCAAATCTGGAGGTCATTAATAATACATTCTTCCCCAGAGGTGTAAAATCATTACTAAAATTCTGGATGAGGATTAAAAGTATAGGGAGACTATCGGATTATCCCTCTCTAGGTGCACCGATTGAGATACCGTATTGGTCCGAATATAAGCCGCACCCTCGTATAAGCTGCACCCGTAAAGTTAAAGGCGAAAAAATAGAAAAAAGATAGTACTCAAATATAAGCCGCACCCGTAAAATTGGAGAGAAAAAGACTCTCAAAGAGATCCGCCATTGCAAGAAACAGGCTTTTTTTGCAGGTTGCAGGCTTTACAGGATGTTAGAATCACTAAAACCGTAAATCGCTATTCAATACCGCAGTCTAAAGCACGAAAATCGGCACCCTTAAATCGCAATTGCGCAAATCGGCAGTAATTTTGCATTTGCGAATAGAAGTCGCACGCGTTACAAGCAAAGTTCGCAAATCGGCAATGATTTTTTGACGGTCGCAAATATAAGCCGCACCCTTAACTCGCAAGCTCAAAAAACGAAAAAAAGGTGCGGCTTATATTCGGACCAATACGGTAATATCTTTATCTCGGAAAATGGCATATTGGGATATATGGAAAAATAGAAGAGTAAATTATATATATGATCTGTATTTAGAGGGTTATCTTATGGACTGGTCAGAAATACATCATAGATATAATTTAGGGAATAGCATGTGGCTGAGCATTCAAGCATTAAAAGGAATTTTGAAACAAATGGGGTTTAAAACTAAATGGATTAACTCTCTGACCACCTTTGAAACATTTGTATACAATCCAAATTAATAAAAAACAGTAGCAAAGATGGAACCATTTGAAAAATCAAAGGGCATGGTGTTATGGGAAAAAAAATTAAAATCTGCTTATGAGGAGGAAATATGGTTGGAGGCTTTGAAAACAGTAAAATCATTGGTAATATCAAATTCATTTATATAATTATATTTTAAAATACTCAATAGATGGCATTGGACCCCAGCAGCTATGAATGCATTTCTGAGTGAGCCAATGGTTAAACGCTGGAAAGGATGTGATATTCTAGGTGATACACTACATATATGGCGAAACTGTGTAAAAGTGAAGCCCTTTTGGGAGGGATGTATAGAAGGGATTAAGGAGGTTTTGGGAATTGTTCTCCCTCATGATCCAGAAATGATTATCCTCCATTTAAAAATAAATGTGAAATTTCCCAGGTGTAAATATTTACTATATTTATATATTTTATTGGTTATGAAATGGCTATTAAGTAGATACTGGAAATCGGAAGATTTCCCTTCTCTAAAGGAGATTGAGCGGATAATCAACAGAAATAGAGAATTTGAGTAGTATAATAGTCAAGATAAAGGATTTAAGAAGGGATTGATGGCCAATTGGCCTATATGGGATGAATACATAGATAAGCAATATAGTGAGAACCAATAAGACTGTGAGGCTTTTTAGGATAAGGTCTGAGGAAGATCAGGGTTGAGGATAGCCTCTCTGCAGGAAGAGACTAGGCAAATTTGTTTACCATGATATGTATAAGGATGATACATACTTCGTATTGTTTGTTTATTTTGACAATATGTAGGATTTGTATGATGATATGTTTTGTGTATTATTAAAAACTTTGAAAATGAATAAAGATTATCTAAAAAAAATAATAATTTCATAGACGATTTAATAAATCTTTTTAAACTTCCAACTGTATCTTTCTGAAATTAAACTTTATTGCCATTTTTTTATCTATTTGCATAACTAAACTTTGTAATGGGAAAATTGTTTGACTGAAATAAAAAAATGTTCTGCAGGTATCCATTTTATTTTCTCAACTGTTTTTGACTGTTACATTTCCAAGATGATGTGTTCTTGTAAACTGATGAGCATTCCACTACTGCTACTGAAAGCTCTAGCAGCTGTAGGTTTTCCAATTTGATGGCCAAACCCAAGATAAAAAAAATATAACTGCTGCCATCTACCAATTTCACTGTCAATGGCAATAAGCACATTTTTACTACAGTAGATACAATGAGCACTATAAATATAATAAGTGATACACATTATTAAAGAACATAATTAAACATTTTTTAACAAAAAGAAAAATTAACCAAAATAATCTGTTTAATCTCAATTTCCAATTGAGTAAAAGTTTCATAAAATGTATCCTTTTTAAATTTATTTTAAAAGCATAACATACTATCTTAAAAGTGTAAAATGATATCAACTTTACATTTCACATCCCTAACGATTTGTTATTGCTCATTGTATCCATAAAACCAGGTCCTGCACTTCTAGCACCTTCACTATAAACCTGGAAAATAATCTGCATGTGTCTGTGTTCTTATAATGTAGATCTTTATTTTTTTATTTTTTTTTTATTTCAGAAAATGAACCGGACTCCGCACTGGCAGAGATTATATGAGACTCCACAGTGAGTACAATTAATCCCATTGCATATTGCTTACCCTAGAGAGCGAATTTCAGTTTGAGTGATTCTGATGCCAGGATTTAGGGATCCGAGCATATCCCTGTCAGTGGTGGAGGGCTGAATGGATGGAGAACTAGTGCTAAATAAAATGAAGCCCTCTCCACACAACTTCTATATATGTCATATTCTACCCCTGCTCTAATTATTAAATTAAGAACCACCCTTTTACAGTGGGCTGCTATCCTGTTGTGCAGCACTTTGACTGCTCTGATCCCGGTCAAGGTGACCCACCTCTGAAGTAGCAGAGATGTTATCTTATAGGATGTACATAAATACGTTTTTATCAAAAAGTATTTTTATGTTGTGGGAAGAACTCCACTTATTCAGTGTTTTTAGATAATTGATTGTGATTATTGTTTATATTATGTTAATTATATAATCACATTTTAGGAATCCTCCTGTACACATCTGTTTCACATCCTAAAACTTTTAAAAATGTTTGTGTTACCACTGGGTAGCACTATTCGAGTTGCACTATTCGAGTTGCACTGTTCAAGTAGCACTTCAATCTTCTCTGTATCATTGCAATTTTAATATACGTGCTCCCAAAGCTAGCACTGAGTAGATTTTAATCAAGAGCAGAGGACACCCAGTTTATTTTAAATTAAAGCTTACTTTGCCATGTTCTACAGCTGCTGTGTGCTTTGAAATATTTCTCAGTATTATAGAAGTTCTTAAAGTGCTTTTAGCTCTTGCAGAATCCCTGGAAATTGTAACACTTTGTGGACTGATTTCATCATTTTGTGAGGTCTTATACAGTTTAAAAGTTTGTTCAGGGGTGGGGCTGCTGTAGGCACAGTAGGTGCAAAGCACATTTGCCAACTAGAGAATTGGGGCCTGCTGCTACCAGCAACAGCCTGAGATAATTAGGTATCTTTAATTTATTATGGACTGCACTTACAGCCTTATTAAATTGCGATTCGGTAAATTTAAAAGGGCTCTATTTAAGCACACAGCATATTTTATTTACAGAAGTTTTTAGTTAGTGAAGACCTTGCTTTTGGATAGAAGTTCACTAACTAAAAACTTCTGTCAATAAAATATGCTGAGTGCTTATATAGAGCCCTTTTAAATGTACTGAATCGCAATTTAATAAGGGTGTTAGTTTTGTTATAGGGAGAAGTTTCATGGAAGGCTTAAATTAATTGGCATGGGAACCTAAATTAATTGGCAGAGGGCCCTCCATTCACTAGCTCTGCCACTGAATTTGTTTATCCTAGTGTTCTCGGAAAACAACAATTAACACTTTACGGTGAGGAACAAAGTCTTCTGTCCATGCAATACACCTGTATAAAGAGACTCATCTTAAAAAGAAAGTCCATGAATATCCAACACAATTTAGTGTTCTCCCCAGAAATTGCCATCAGCCTGTTGGGCATACAGCTCTACAATGTGTGTCTGCATGTTACCCACCTCTCAAGCTGACCCCCCAAATAATCAGGCTGAGGAGAAAACAAAAAACTTTTAATGTATTGCATTAAACACTTAAAACTTTTAATTATTAAATAATTAATTCATCTTTCTTTAATAGACCACTGTAGTCTCATATTTGCAGAGCTACACTTGTTAATTGGCAAATGTTTTTAGAAAAGAAAAAAACACACCATTTATTTCATTATCTGTTAAATGCAATGGGAGCCACTATGTTTGTTTCTGCTGATCTGGTTGCTTAAATGCACAAAGGCTTTCAGCTTCTATAATGAACCTGTGACTATACCTAGCACCAGGACTAATGAAAAACTAAGCAACCTAAAAGACCCCTGCATGTTGGCAAATCAGTCACCAGAAATAAGTCTATGGTTGCACAGGGAAAAATAATTGCATAGATAATAATTAAACATATATTAGCACATACATTTAGCTTTGTTTAACATTTTACATTTATCTCTGCATATCCCCCAAAGTTTATATTAATTCCCTGTCATGTTACTCTGTTTATATAAATAGCAGCTATACAGTTTTTGTGTCATCCATATTTATGTGTTGTGATAATTATGAGATGGTCAATTAAAAGGTGTCATTGAACCCTGTAATTTAAGATTTATGAGAGTATATGCCCAGTGATTAAATATTATTTGTGATACATGTTGCCACTATTCACATTTGCACAGATACATTATATTACAAAATATAGTCATTTCTAATAAATTGCGATTTTTGTTCTTGTGCCGCTTTCTTTTTAAATTCTCTTAAACGAACATTGGCAAATATCAATGAAGTAAGTTTACAAATATAGTGTGATTAATAAAATAATTTGTATGTATTACTTTTAAATCAATTTCAGTGGTTTATAAAATAATTGACTGTCCATTTTAATTTTAATATATTAAACAGACTGTCTGGATTGCCTTAGTACAGATTCTGTTTGTCTGGATTGGCTCTATAGAACTTCTGATTGGCTGTATTTGCTCTCTACTGGTGGTGTTGGCTGGATTGATTCTGTAAATGTCTTGGTTGTCTGGATTGGCTAGGTAGAGGTGCTGATTGAATAGTTTGACTCTATACAGCTTCTGTTTGGCTATATTTATTCTCGAATGGTGGTGTTGTCTCGATTTGACTCTGTAAACCTCCAGGATGGCTGGATTGCCTCTCTACTGGCATTGGTTGTCTGGATTGGCTCTGGGAAATTCAGAATGACTGGATTGGCTTGGCTCTGTGGAGGTTCTGATTGAATAGCTGGACTCTACACCCCTTCTGACTGGTTATATTGGCTCTGTACAGCTTCTGATCATGTCCATTTTAGAGGGGGATGTGTGTGCAATTTTTACTAACAATGAAATGTAATTTACCTTGGCTTTAAACCACTAATTATTCATGCAAGTAAATACACAGAAAACCCCTTACTGTGTAACAAGCTCTTTATATACATAATAGAAACTGTAAATCTTCCACATTCATTAAACTCAAGTGGTAAATATTTGTGCTCACTGCTTTTGTTCTCTTAGAGTTTAGGCCCCCCAAGAGTGGAACCTTATCTCCTCAGGTATAAGTTGTATGTACAGTGACTTGCTAAAGTATTCAACCACCTTGGTATTTTTTGTGTTTTGTTGCCTTCACAACCTGGAATTAACATGGTTTGTTTGAGAATTTGCATCATTTAATTTACAGAACATGCCCACAACTTTGAAGATGTTTTTTCTTTTTCTTTTTTTGTGAAGCAAACAACAAATAGGACAAAATAACAGAAAAAGTAAATGTGCATAACTATTCACCCCCCTAAAGTCAACACTTTGTAGAGCCACTTTTTGCGGCAATCACAGCTCCAAGTCACTTTGGATAAGTCTCTATGAGCTTGCCACATCTTACCACTGGAATTTTTGCCCATTCCTCCTTGCAAAACTGCTCCAGTTCCTTCAAGTTGGATGGTTTGCGCTTGTGAACAGCAATCTTTAAGTCTGACCACAGATTTTCTATTGGATTAAGGTCTGGGCTTTGACTAGGCCATTCCAACACATTTACATTTTTCCCCTTAAACCACGCAAGTGTTGCTTTAGCAGTGTGTTTGGGGCCATTGTCCTGCTGGAAGGTGAACCTCCTCCTAGCCTCAAATCACGCACAGAGTGGTACAGGTTTTGCTCAGGAATATCCCTGTATTTAGCACCATCCATCTTTCCCTCAACTCTGACCAGTTTCCCAAAACATCCCCACAGCATGATGTTTCACTGTGGATGGTGTTCTTTGCGTGATGTGATGTATTGGGTTTGCACCAGACATGGGGTTTTCTTTGATGGCTGAAAAGTTACATTTTAGCCCCATTAGACCAGAGCACCTTCCTCCATTCATTTTTGGGGTCTCCCACATGCCTTTTCTCAAACTTGAAATGTGCCATTTTTGTTTTTTGCTGAAAGTAATGGATTTCTTCTGGCCACTCTTCTATGTACAGACACTCCAGTCTCTGCTGTGGAACTCTGCGGCTCCCCCAGGGTTACCTTAGGTCTCTGTGCTGCCTCTCTGATTAATGCCCTCCTTGCCCGGTCTGTGAGTTTTGGTGGGCGGACGTCTCTTGGCAGGTTTGCTGTTGTGCCATATTCTTTCCATTTATTTATGATAGATTCTATGGTGCTCCTGGGGATCATCAAAGATTTGTATATTTTTATTTTTTTATAACCTAACCCTGACTTATACGTCTCAACAACATTGTCCCTTACTTCTTTGGAGAGTTCCTTGGTCTTCATGGCAGCGTTTGGTTAGTGGTGCCTCTTGCTTAGGTGTTGCAGCCTCTGGGGCCTTTCAAAAAAGGTGTGTATATGTAATGACAGATCATGTGACACTTAGATTGCCCACAGGTGGACATCATTTTACTAATTATGTGACTTCTGAAGGTAATTGGTTGCACCAGAGCTTTTCATGGGCTTCATAACAAAGGGGGTGAATACATACGCACATGCCAATTTTCTGTTTTATATTTCTAAAAAATAGTTTTATGTATATATTTATAGACTATTGTGTGCTGATGCATCACATAGAATTCAGATTAACAATACATTGAACTTAAGGCTGTAATGTAACAAAATAGGTAAAAAGTGAAGAGGGGTGAATACTTTTGCAAGGCACTGTACAAATGTGCTTCTGAGTTGCTATCTTGTGGCGGTGAAGGGGCTTGTGTACCTCAATGAAGCTGTGAGTTATACTATGTAGTGTCACACAAGGTTTGCAGAGATAACCTTATGGAGAAACACAACTAGAGACATAATGATAAGTAGACCTGGCATGCCTTGGTACTATAAAAAATAAAATATATTAAGAATATTGACACAATTATTCATCTAATAATAATAATATCTCACACCTTAAAAACAAAAGCAGTGAAAGGAAAACCAGACAAGCTGTATAACTTCTTTATATGAATAAATGTGTATAACTGTACTATTCTATAGGAGCCAGTTGTATTTAGAGAACTCATGACCAGGACAATAACCACTAAGCATTCCCATGTCCATGGCTCACAGCCCTTAATGATGTGAGTTTTTTCCCCTAATCACATTAACGTCCTTTATTGTTCTTGTTTCTCTCTATCCTGGGGGAAAGTCACATTGTTTCTCCTGTTTTTCTGTTCTCTCACCCACCTCCCCTGGCGCATAATTATACTTATTTTTTTTCAAATGGAAAACATTCCACGATTGTATAAACCAGTCTAAGCTGGGACGGGCCATACCATTACCTGTTAACCCTTGGGTATAAAAGCTTAGATTATATAGAAAGACTTTTACTAAAATAGGCTACAAATAGACCTTTAAATCTGTAGTGTGCGTACTCTAGTTATTGTGACGATAAAATGTCTCCTGTGTGAGGAATTAATATCTAACGTGCCACAGTGGAGGTTCCAAATGGAATAATTTAAAACAATCGGTAATAACAAGTACTTTTTTTAAAATCATTACAAAAAGTAAACTAACATTCAAGTCTGCAAATTTTAGCTGTCAGTCATCCTTTCAACTTCATCTACAAACACAGATTCTTAATTGTTTATTTAATGAGAGACCATTGGAATACATTTCTGATTATCCCCTGAGACATTGGGTCCATTGTTTTCTTGAGTGTAGTCACCCAGCTCTAGTCCTTTTTTTTTTTCTTCCTGACAATGAACCCAGTGCCACAGGGGCTTATCAGTATTCAATGCCAATGATCTCTCATTAGCATAAGCTATTAATTTCTATCTGTGGATGGATCACATTAAATTCACATAATTGCAAAATTCAAGGAAGAAATTTGTACACTTTTAGGTAAGTTTATTAATATTTATTTTGAGGATTTTTTCCATACAATATTGATTCTCTATCTAACGCTTCATAATCCAGGATACTTCCAGACACCTTTAACATATACCAGGTTAGATATCTTTTATATACAGATCTTTGAGTCTACAAGTTAATGTCTGGTCATTCAGATTACCTTTTGCAGGCGGGGCAATGCACTCTGGCCCTTCTGTAATAGGGGAGCATTTCATTCTTAATTTTATTTTTTATTTTTATTACATTTTTTTTCCGGTAGTGCATGTGTGCATATATATTTACATGTATATATTATTCTTTATTTTTAATGCACCAACATATTCCATAGCACTATACATCGGATGAGTACAAGGCAAAACAGATTAAATACAATGCAAATGAATAGAGAGCCCTGTCTTTGAGCTTAGAATCTAGCATACAAAGTGCTTTCCCCAAGCACCTAATACAATTAAAAACGTGCAAATGTACAATCTAAAGGGTTTGGGTGATAGATTGTGCATATTAAGGATGAAGCCTCATTAAATAGTGTTTTTAGTGAGGTTTTGAAGATCTTGAGGCAGGAGTAAAGTCTAATTTGTGCACCACAACCATCTATTCACTAACTCTGGTGGGTTCTCACTGCATCAAGCTCATGTCCCGTCTTGTGAGATTAAAGTAATGAGTCCTATAATAGATTATGCAGGAAACATTCATTCATTTCAGTCTATAACATGTTAAATAAGCTATATGTTAATTCTTACTATAAAAAAAACCTGTCTTGATAAAATGTTTTTGCAGCCCTTAGTAGATCTTAAAAAAAAAGTTCCTATGTATCATTTAATAGACCTTAACTTTGCAGCATTGTCTTCAGAAGATGATAATATTTTTGATGCATTAGTGGCCCTTTAAAATGACATGGCTGTACTCTTATAATGGTGCACATTACTTATGGCAAAACAGACCCATAAGGCTGAGTATAAGACTCCCCACAAATTAGAGATCATAGTATATACTGCAGAAATGTAAATATGACTCGATACTATAAAGGATCCAGTGTATTTCCTGTTTTAGGTTATCACTGATATGTTATTTTCTGCAAAAAAAGTAATTGCAAGGATAATTAGTAATGTGGTGCAGCTCATTATGTATTCACTAGCGAATACCTTCATTCTAAGGTCTCGCTCCCATTCCTTTCTAACGCCCCTATCTTCCTGTACTGTCTGACCCCAATCCATTCTCTATTTCTTTTAGTGCAAATTCACTCTGCTTTAAGGTGTGCTACATCTGTGAGATACTCAGAATATTGCACTCCCTCCCCCTCACCCACCCACCCCAACTCAGATTAAATTTATAGAGCCATGGAAAACACCTGACTTCTTACTTGCAGATATATCATCTCAACACTAGGGATCAGCCAACATACTAGTCTTTCACCTCAGATCCCTCCCCTCTCCCTCTAAAATAAAACTCTTTCTATCTTTTACTTTCTTCCTGACCCTTGCTGTTCCTTATTTGTTACTCTTCCCCAGGTCTCTGCCCTTTAATTCCCTTTAGATTGTAAGTAGTGAGTTTCCAGTCTTGTTGGGTGCTTTGGGATAAAGCCCTTTCTGCTAAGATTCTAAGCTCAAACCAGGGCCCTTCAACTTTTGAATTTGTTAAACGTGTATTTCCCCTGTTCTTATCCCCTGTACAGCACTACGGAATATGTTGGCGAGATACAAATAAAAGATAATAATAATAATAAAATGATAATTGGCCGTCAAAACATGATGGTCATAAAATTGTAAGGCAGGTAATGCTGTTTGGCACACAATGTAAGGCTTTTGGTCCTCTGAGTGCCATCTGCGCTTATTGCGAGCCTCTCCCCTTGGGTACTTTTGATCCTCTGAGCACCATCGGCGCTCAATGCGAGCCTCTCCCCTTGTGTACTTTTGCTCCTCTGAGCACCTTCTGTGCTCATTGCAAGCCTCTCCCCTGCTCTTTTTATTTTATATATGAATATAATTTTTAATACTAATCAATTAATTAATTAAATAATAAATTAATATACTTATTTGTAATTAATATATATCATGAAGAGCTAACAATCTGTTTATATTTTCCTGCATTTGGAATGTTGCTGACCTGAGGTGTAGGTGTCAGCAAGTGTGCAGTATAAATAGGCTGCCTGCAAGTGGTCAAACGGTTTGTTTAGTTGTGTAAATCGTCATTTTTGAATGGTAAGGTTATTAGTTTTGAAGTTAGTGTGTATGTGTTACGTGGGCCTGGAGCATTTTCCGTGTTTCCTAATAGTGCATTTTGTACCTCGTACGTTCCTGGGTAAAAGTCTTCTGTGCCTGGCGGTGTTTTTTGTGGTTAGGTGTCATGTAGCCTCATTTTCGTTTTTTCGTTCGCCATTTTTTTTGCTGCTTAGGCGATTTTCGAGTGCCGAAACTTGTCAAATTGTGTTTAAATTGTCATGCAATCTCACTCACAGACGTTCTGGCTGTCCCCCCATGGTGTGTGATGTTTTGTTTATGTTTTTTTTTTTTTTCCTTTTCTTTGTGTTGTGTTTGTTGTTTTTGTATTGTGCACGGTTTGGCCATTCGCTTCGTATTTTTTGGGACCTTGTATTTTTTTTTCTAAAGTGCCGCTCGTCGTATATTTTTTTCATAAGTTCTGCTTTCCTTTTTTAAAGTGTTATCTTTCCACTTGATTTCTTCAAACTGCTATGGGTCTCGCATTTTGAATTGTGTAATTGTGATTTCTGTTGATCTGTAGCCCTGCTGGTCGCTGTATGGGGTCTCGTCTCCACCAGCGCAAGGAGCGCCTTTGTCGCTCCTTGCCAGCACTTTGTGAGGGCCGCAGTTGTTGCGGGCTTGCTGTGTGAGCCCGCAACGTTAGAAACAACCCGCAATGCACACAACTATGTATGTGATAGGATACAAATGCAGCTTAGTGGCAGCAAAAAATGACTGACTTTAAACAGTCATACCTCATTTTAGCAGCACTTTCATGACGGAAAATGTTTGTTTTTCCATTTACTTTTTCTTACCCTATATCTGATGGTGCAGAGCACATATGGTGACTTCAGGACTATTTTAATTACTAGGCTAGACATGTCTCATCTCTAATGAGGAACTGTTATTAATAATCTAGTAATTAACTGAAATCTTAACTATGTAACATGAGCAACTCAGGAATTTAAATAAAATACCAGGTAGGTTATAAAGATAAGATCTAAAACCGGAAATATGTGTTGAAAAAAATAGCTGTTACATCATATAAATATGTTCAACTTCATAGGTATTAATAGAAAGGGGCTTTATATATATACTAGCGTAATGACGGCAATGAGATGTGTATGTTTGGAAAGTTGTTTAGTTATTAATATACATATGGAATTGTAAGGTAGCTAATGTTGTTTTGTGTGTACTACTGAAATATAGAATTCAAATTATTAAATGAATATACTTTACCTATTTTTATGCATTGTGTTGAAGAGCTGGCAATCTGTGTTGATGTTGCTGCAGCATTAGTGGTGTGGAGGTGCTGTGTAAGCGTGATGAACGTGTGCAGTGTAATAGTGTGCGTGCGCGAGTAGAAACCGTTAACGTAGCTGTGTACTTCCGCATTATCGTAAAATGGCGGGTAATGTGTGGTATGCGTCTTAGCGGATTATCCGTACGTGTTTTCCGTGGTTATAGTGCTGTAGCCTCGTTTTCGTTTTGTTGGTTCGCCATTTTTTCTGTTGCTTTGAGAATTTTTTAGTGTCTATACTCTTTTATTTTGAGCTAAATGAAGGTGTAAGTTGCTTTTTTGAGGTCCTGGATGCTCCCTCTTGCTGTCGGTAAGCTTTTTATGTATGTGCTGTGTGTATTTATTGTGTTTGTCTTTTTTTTCATTTTCGCGAGTTGCGGACGTATTTTTTTGCTATGGTTTAACGGCTCGCCTCGCAACGCGAGGCTCGTCTGCAATGAGCGCCTGAGGCGCTCAATGCCAAAGTGGTAGGGTTTAACGGCTTGCCTCGCTATGCGAGGCTCGCCTGCATCGCTCATTGCCAAAGTACTACGGTTTAACGGTAAATATGGTAAAAGGGTAAAATGACGATCAATCAAAATTAAATGTTGTGAAATTCGTTTGCAACACAAAATGACTGGCTACATTTGTCCTTTTTTTTTTTGCTTAAAATAAATACACAGTTTTTTTTTTTACTTTTAATTATTTTAACTTTCAACTTATAATTCATCAAATGCGTTGTTTTAGGCGTGAAACAAAGGCGGTAAATCTGTGTTAATCCGTCAATCTGTAATTGCGTTTCGTAAAATGTACTCGCTACTGTCTTTTTTTACTCATTGTGCGGTTAATGCGCATCCTTTGTCTCGTTGTTTGAGGATGGAGTTGAGGAATGGGGTTTAGGAGGGAGGCTGAGGAGGGGGGTTGAGGTTTAGAAGGGGGTGTTGAGGATGATGAGGGGGGTTGAGGAGGGCGGTTGAGGATGAGGAGGGGGGTTGAGGAGAGAGGATGAGGAGAGAGATTGAGGAGGGGGGTTGAGGATGAGGAGGGGTTTGAGGATGAGGAGGGTGATAAGGAAGGGGGAGAGAAAGACACAGGGGAGGGAGAGGGGGGACACAAGAGGGGGACACAGAGGGCACAAGGGGGATACAGGGGGCAGCACATTTCCCACCCTCGGCTTATACTCGAGACACTAAGTTTTCCCAGTATTTTTTGGTGAAATAGGTGCCTCGGCTTATACTCGGATCGGCTTATACTCGAGTATATACTGTACTTTACCTATTTGTAATTAATATATCCAGCAATCAATAGCCTGAAGAGGTAACAATTTGTTTCTATTTTCCAGCAGCATACAATGTACAGTTGGGATGTTGCTGCCCTGATGATAAAGTGTAATGAATGTCCCAACTGTGCATTAGAAATAGGCTGCATGCTCGAGGGAAAGCCGTTGGTTTAGTTGTGGAAAGTGCCATTGTAGATTCGTAATGTTATTAACATGTTACGTGGCTTCCTTCATTTGTAATAGTGTATCTTGTAGTTCGTACGTTCCTGTGTGAAAGTGCTACGCGTTTGGCAGTGTTTTGCGCGGTCCGGGGTCATCTCATTTTCATTTTTATTGGCGCCCATTTTTGTTCTCGCTTAGGCGATTTTTGAGTGGTGAAAGTCGTCCAAATTGCCTTCAATTCGCATGCCACCTCACTCCCAGACGTCCTTGCTGTTCCCCCTTGCTGTGTGTGATGTTTTTCTGGGTTTCTAAAACGAAACCTTTGGCGCTCATCGCCTAAGTGCTACGTGTTAACGGGTCGCCTCGCTTTGCGAGGCTCGCATCGATGAGCACCTTTTGGAGCTCATCACCTAAGTGCTATGCATTAACGGCTCACCTCACTTCGCGAGGCTCGCGTTCATTACCTAACTCGTACACACCATGCAAAGCATGACGACATCTTGCAGTTTGACAACTATTATATGTGATTAATAATTAATTTATATGTAACTACAAATTAAAGCATCAGATACACAAAAAAACAGAAAGAAAGCGTTATATGGTGCACTATATAGGTATATATAGATGTGTGTATGTATATGTGTCCGAGTCCTTATGGTAGATGCAACTGGGAAAATGACAGCTAGTTTATTAATACTTCACAAACTTGGAAAGCTATTCCCAGACTTCAGTGGCCTTATAATAAATGAAATAAGATTTAGTTAAGTGTTCTATGTGTTGGAATCATTTTGTCAGTATTGCTCTAGAACATGAGTTAAATTCTGCCCCAGTAATGTTAACTCTTTAATTCCCAATCCCTTAATGACGTTCTGCACAAACACAATGACATCTTGATTAATATATTGTGAATTAATTACAGGACTGATTAGTAAAAATGGCTGCTATTTAAAAGCAGGTTTCGGAGGTTGCCATTCTACAATATGATTTATTTCAGTTTTTATAGGTCATATAATAACCTGTCAACAGTTTTCAGTTTCCTGGCCTGGGATATTCCCAATCAGTATGTGTTCTGCAGTATTTTATATCACGCCAAGCGGTCCTGTTACTAAATAAACTCATTCAATCAGCTTGTAATTGACACTCATTATTCAGTACACTGATCAATTACCATGCCCAGATTTCTTTCATTTAACACCTTCTTCCTTGTTGTCCAGTGGCCAACGTTCAAATCAATCTCTAACACTTTTTCTTTGCTCTCTTCCTCTCTTCCCTTGTGTTCTCTCATTTTTTCTTTTTCTTTCTCTGTCTTCTTTCTGTCATTTTCTCCTAATACTTTTTTCTGCTCCCCGTGAAGTGCGCCTCATTTTGCACTTCAGGATGTCCCTTTGCATAAAAAAGGAAATACTGCTGTCCACTGACTCGCTAATATCTGGAACTGGAGAGGTACAAGAGGGAATAAACTGCTGTTCCTAGGGGTGCCGGAGATGCTAATGCGGCTCTGATTGTGACATTCTCTATAGGGAGATAAACACAAGCATGTTTTCTATAAATTCTTTAACTACGGTATATTAAAACAAATGTTATCCTCCTCAATGAAATTGTGATATAAAATGTATACTTCACTTATTCTTAAGAAGCCCCCAGCTTATCAGATTGTTCTTTTTATCTCTCATGATGGCTGCCATCTTGCATAGATGTGATCTAAAGTGACAGCCAAAGACTTCACATTACCAGTGTCTGCTGCTGCTAACAAGCCGGCGGTGATGTGCTGTGTGGCTGAGCATCAGGAGATTCTGGTATTGTGAAGACCCTACCCTGTGGACATTGCTTTTGGTAACCGCTTTTAGCAGTAGGGAAATACAGTGCCTTGCAAAAGTATTCACCCCCTTGACTTTTACCCTATTTTGTTACATTACAGCCTTAAGTTCAATGTTTTGTTAATGTGAATTTTATGTAATGGATCAGAACACAATAGTCTAAGTTGGTGAAGTGAAATGAGAAAAATATTTACATAAAACAATTTTTTTGAAATATAGAACAGAAAATTGTCATTACTTTACATTGCTTATGTCTTCACCCTCTTTGTTATGAAGCCCATAAAAAGCTCTGGTGCAACCAATTACCTTCAGAAGTCTCATAATTAGTAAAATGATGTCCACCTGTGTGCAATCTAAGTGTCACATGATCTGTCATTACATATACACACCTTTTTTGAAAGGCCCCAGAGGCTGCAACACCTAAGCAAGAGGCACCACTAAGCAAACACTGCAATGAAGACCAAGGAACTCTCCAAACAAGTAAGGGACAATGTTGTTGAGAAGTACAAGTCAGGGTTAGGTTATAAAAAATATCCAAATATTTGATGATTCCCAGGAGCACCATCAAATATATCATAACCAAATGGAAAGAACATGGCGCAACAGCAAACCTGCCAAGAGACGGTCGCCCACCAAAACTCACGGACCGGGCAAGGAGGGCATTAATCAGAGAGGCAGCACAGAGACCTAAGGTAACCCTGGAGGAGCTGCAGAGTTCCACAGCAGACACTGGAGTATCTGTACATAGGCCGACAATAAGCCATACGCTCCATAGAGTTGGGCTTTATGGCCAGAAGAAAGCCATTACTTTCAGCAAAAAACAAAATGGCACATTTTGAGTTTGCGAAAAGGCATGAGGGAGACTCCCAAAATGTATGGAGGAAGGTGCTCTGGTCTGATGAGACTAAAATTTAACTTTTCGGCCATCAAAGAAAAGTCTGTGTCTGAGGCAATCCCAACACATCACATCACCCAAAGAACACCATCCCCACAGTGAAACATGGTGGTGGCAGCATCATGCTGTGGCGATGTTTTTCAGCAACCGGGACTGGGAAACTGGTCAGAGTTGAGGCAAAGATGGATGGTGCTAAATACAGGGATATTCTTGAGCAAAACCTGTACCACTCTGTGCGTGATTTGAGGCTAGGACGGAGGTTCACCTTCCAGCAGGACAATGACCCCAAACAAACTGCTAAAGCAACACTTGAGTGGTTTAAGGGGAAACATGTAAATGTGTTGGAATGGCCTAGTCAAAGCCCAGACCTCAATCCAATAGAAAATCTGTGGTCAGAATTCAAGATTGCTGTTCACAGGCGCAAATCATCCAACTTGAAGGAGCTGGAGCAGTTTTGTAAGGAGGAATGGGCAAACATCCCAGTGGTAAGATGTGGCAACTCATAGAGACTTATTCAAAGCGACTTGGAGCGGTGATTGCAGCAAAAGGTGGCTCTACAAAGTATTGATTTTAGGGGAGTGAATAGTTATGCACATTGACTTTTTATGTTATTTTGTCCTATTTGTTGTTTGCTTCACAATAAAAAAAATTAAAAAAAACTTCTTCAAAGTTGTGGACATGTTCTGTAAATTAAATGATGCAAATCCTCAAACAAACCATGTTAATTCCTAAGACACGAGAAAAATGTCAAGGGGGGTGAATACTTTTGCAAAGCACTGTATACTTATAGGAAATTTTTATCTAAAAAAATACAAACTTCAAATTCCAAATGTTTACTATAAAGAGGAATATGAGCAAGAAATAGAATTTCACCTTGAGGGATTTTTCCTACCCTGGAAGGCTTATTCTGATGAAGCCCCAGAAGCTAACTATGTCCCTTAAATCTTGAAATAAGCTCATTCTTTTCATAGGACTAAAACTAGAATCCACTTATTATTCAACTGGGGGGTTAATCTCTTATGGGTTCCTATTAACCTCTCTTTGAATCTTCCCACCACTTCCAATTTTTAGTAAGTTGCTCTATAATTGCTCCATTAGATAATTCAAAATATATAAAAGTTTTTGTGGCATCCAAAACCCCTACAGGGCCTCCGTAACACCACCAAAAAGTTTCATCATATAACACGGCTTTCTCAAAGGCTTGATCATAAAATGGTCACAGCTGTGCAAGATTACATCATGAGAGAGAAAGGAAGAAAAGGTGACATTCCCGAAAGTAACTATTTATTACTCTGGGGGCTTTTTTTTTACGTTATAAAAATGCCATTTTATATTGAGGTAAGAAGTGGGATTCATAAAATATTATTAATATAATAAATAAAATATAATAAGTCCAATGTTTAATATATGAAAAACAACACCATATACAAGTTAACATTGAACAGTCTATTTACATTTCTTAAAATTACACATAGGACTTAAATTATTATCACCATTAATAAACAGGCTACACAATTGGAGGATTTTTTATTTTTTTTGTAACAAGTGGACACAGAATTTAAGGTGTCAGAAGTGAGATTTTTGGTACTAAGATCAGTGGCAGAGCTTAGAATGGAGTGCCCGGGTGTGAAAATAAATAAAGGGGGGGGGGGGGGGGGGGGAGGTTACGGTGTCATAGGCAGCCCTGAAGAAGGTGGAAGGGGACAGTAAGGCAGAGGGGGACTGGGGGTATGGGCTGTACTTGACCTTTCAGAGGAGGGCCCCGGTGCATTGCACCACCTGCACTAGTGGTAGCTCCTCCTGTGACTATGATGAGGAGGCAAGCATTTCTATCTTGCATTTAAAACATCATATTTTAAGCATTGCAAAATATGTATTTTTGTATGACAAATAAGTTATATGTAGTGGAGCTAATTTACAGAGGCACAATTGGGTTATTTCCCCTCCTATGTCCTGTCATGTTACAGGATACAAAGGGGCAGTGAATCTTATGGATGAATCTCATTGTGCCTTTATTCCCATTCAACTGAATGTGATCAGATAAGACAACTCAATTAATAGGTTTTCCATGAGACTTTATTTACACTTCCTCTCAGTTCTCTTAAATAATTACCATAATTTATTTTACATTAATGCAAAATGTTGTTAATATATAAAGCATTATATTTTACACATGTCATAAAAACACAGTGGCCATTTAACAATGCCAAGTCTTGGCCATCTTTTGCAGCTTGTAAAATTAATTTGCTATCAATATTGAATTAATATGTCTACCCTCTGATGCACATCAATAGATGTAGTTTCCAAGCTGTTTAATTTTGATTCCTCTGGTTTAAAATACCTCTATAATACTCTGAGGGGAGCTAGTTTATTTTAATTATTCATTGGTTATCAATAAAATTCATATTGAAAGTTTGTTATAATAATATTCATTATTAAATCATTCTTTATTAAATATTTCTCAATTAATAAGGTATCAATCTCCAGTTGAGCATGATAAGGTCTTGAAGAGCAAAGGAGACATTTGTTTGAGGGACAAGAGTAAAGGACTATAAGAATAATCTGACCAGATAAGAGGTCAAAACAGTTACACACAGCAAAGCTTAGTAGAAAAAGGAAATCACTTTTTTAACAATCAGCCAATGGAGAAGATTTTGTTGATATAACTTTATGCCTGAAAATTTAGCACTGCCTGCTAGTCAAAGTGGACTCCCCTATTGCTGTATCTTTGAAAGTACATTTGACAGTGAAAAATGTTTATTTCAATAATTTAATATACATCTTATTAATAATCAATTCCCAATGAACATATCGATCTCCTGCTGTGAGAGACCCCATATTGGTTCTTTAATTTGATATTTCACCTTAGTTTTTTCCTACCATCCAAACTCTGTTACTCTCCATTGACACCTTTCATTTCCTCCCTTCATTCCATTAAACTTTCAGTTCATCCTTTGAGCACTTCAGGACTTAACTCCTTCATCCTCTTAATGCATTCCATCTTAACTCAATCTCCCTTCATTCTGGTTGCCCACTACGTTCACAGTATATGAAGGGTGACAGTCCATTTATCTTTGGAGGGTACACCAGTGCAATGGTACATCACCTCATGACGTTGTTTTTAGATATTTTTAAACCAGGCAGGCCGGCTTGGTGAACCCAACTATAGTGCCAATGAATGTAAGGAACATTGTAATGTGAAATTATAGTCTTGATATGTAAATATGTTTATCACTAAGATATGAGGATCTATTATGCAGGCAACTATATATATATATATATATATATATATATATATATATATATATATATATATATATATACATATTTGTTATTGTTTTTCTACTCCTTGATATGTGGGGATATTTATGGCCGTAACTTATCACTCCTATCTAAATGCACACTTGACTGAACAGATTTATTATTATTGATGTCTGTCACTTTGAATCTCTGTTCTGTATTCCACTGCTTACATTTATTCAGTATTTTTTCTAACTTGAAAAAGAAAGGCGTTAATCTCAAAGGTTTATAAATTCAATTAATATTTTTGTCCAATGAAAAAAGCTATCACTGTGTACATCTTAGATTACTAGACCGCTTCCTCACTATATATTAGTTCCTCTATATACAAATAATTGGATCATGCTGTGTGCACGCACCTTATCATGAAGGTGTATAAAGTCTTTAACAAAATGAATCAATAGAAATTTGCATAATCTTATGTTGGAATGTAATTCCTTAATAATTAATAACCTCTATAACCATATATACATAAAAAGTTCAATATTATATATACATACAATGATAAATGATATAATTAGTTCCTGGTCTTATAGAGTGAGAAACAACACAACATATCTCTTGATTATACACTTTTTGTAATTGTTTAATAAAGTACTTTTTAGTAAATAATGAATCTGAAAGTTACGGTTTCATTTAATAAAATATATTGTTCAGTTGGATCTTTTAATGCATTTTCAAAATACTACATCTATTTTCTCATAGAGAATTTAAATATTTTGTTCGCAGTCCTTATGGACAAGTCCGTAAACCATGATTGTTCATGAAGTCTTTTGTTATGAACATGATTTTCGTGCAATGCTACATTTTAGTTTCCGCAGTCTCATTGATCACAAAGACTGGATTGTCGTAGCCTTGCTTGAGTTTAGCCCTGGCATCCTTCTCATTGTAGAGGCAGAAGGCACAGTGTGGCGTTTCCACCTCCATTACCCTGCTGAAGTTTGAGAAGTCAACACGGTATTTGCCTTCCTTAGTTTTGGATACTATAGGAGCAAAGCGATATCCCCAAAGAACTTCATCTGGCAAGTAGGATGTTCGGACTTGGCAAGTGGCACTAGTGGCTTCTATTGTGCCATCAAGAAAAACAACCATCTCAAAATCATGCTGGAGTAAGGTCTCGGCAGACATTTCAAAGAAAGGGCTGCTCTTATCTATTACATGGTAGATTGTCAATGGAGAGACAAAAAATAGATTTTCATTACCTGCATCTACTAGAAAGTCGATGTTGATTTGGTCCAGGATTATGGTCTCTCCTTCAGGAGTTACTGTGGTCTTCAACAGCTTGCCGTAGATGTGGCTACCTATGAGTAGGCTCTTCCTCAGGTTTGCTACTCTGATAAGCAGACAGAGTTTCCCCCCCCTCTTACTGATGACAGCGTTTTTGCTGAAGGTGATGGTCTTTGCCCTCTTTTTAGGCCGTGAGATCTTGGCGAGGATAGCTCCACACATGAATGAGTTGATTATCACTCCCAGAATGGACTGAATGATCAATAGAAATATTGCTGTGCCACACTGCTCTGTCACACACCGGAACCCATACCCAATGGTTACTTGAGTTTCCAATGAGAAGAGAAATGATGAGGTCAAACCGTTAATATTTTCCACACATGGAGTGTGATTTACAGAAGGTCTAAATTCCGGGAGATCATTATGCAAGTATGCTACAGCGTACCACAGCAAGCCAAATAGGAACCAACTCCCAAGAAAGGCGGTGATAAAAATTGTCATCTTGTACCTCCATTTGAGATCCAAGACAGTGGTCCAAATATCTGACAAGAAGGCTACTCTGGAGTTGTCTTCCACATTTCCAAACTCAATGTTACATCTACCATCCTTCGACACAAGTCGTCCTCTTTGGCGTTTGCGTTCAAATAGATGAATGTTAAATTTTCTCTGTAGATAGTCCAGCATTGTGCACTGGAGGTGCCTTCACCTGCAAGAAAAGAACAATCAGTTTAGAAAATAATACGTTTCTGGAAGTAGACCTGCAGTTGCTCTGTTATTGTTTGCATTGGTATCGGTGAGTTGGCTACAAATATATACAAGTTATAAACACATGGGTTGATGCCAATACTAAGAGATGCATGGAAATTGTTGTTCTTCCTGTTCAGTCACAGCTTTCCTTGGCATGGTGGCACCTCCCATCGTGTTCCTCTTTGGAGATTCAACAATAATAATTTAATAATCAGGCTGTGACTTGACATATCAATTAGAATTCTATTAATTGCTAATTGAGGGGAAGCTAGCTTTTTTTATTATCCTATTCTCATTTTGCAATATTACCTGGTAGGTATCTTAGCCCTCTGAAGACTGTAATGGAGCAGGAGCTTGAGTGTCTGTTTTCAAGTTATATTTTTACTTTTTATGTTGACAGCAACTTGAGACGCCCGATGTTTAAAAAAAAAAAAAAAAAATCTCATTTTGACCTTTGGATGATCTTCTGTAAATCTGAATAACAGCCATCAAACTTCTTAAAGAGACAGTGAGATGAGGTAATATAGAAAGAGATATAATGGAAAAATCTGCTAATGATTAGGATGATGCACAGATAGGTTCATGTCTCAATATGATGGGCACTTAATGGAAGAGAGATGAGAAGTTAATTAATTAAACATTAGTTACATAGTAGTATCTTTTGAGGTTGACTGTTAGTCTATCAAGTTCAACCTTTGTTAATCCCTCTGATCCTTTTAATATGTGGACTATTTGATAATAATTGTTAATTGAGCCATAGGAAGGCAAACAGAAAAAAAACATTGATACTTTTGCCAATTGTCTCATAAGGGGGAAAAAAAGCAAAATTCCTTCCTGACCCCAGAGACTGGCGATCAAATGTCTCCCTGGATCAATATTCCTTTGCTAGTTATCTAGGATGAGCTTGAATGCCCTCTTTTTTTCAAAAATATATCTAACCCCATTTTAAAGTTATTTATCAAATTCGCTGTCCCCACCTCCTTTGGTAGAGAATTCCACAGTTTAACCACCCTAACTGTGAAGAACCCTTTTCTTTCTTTAAAGTTAAATCTTTTTTTCCTCTAACCTAATAAGAAAAGTCAATGCACAGCAAGTTGTAGCCATTCTATAACCAAACTAGCACTAGAAAGGTGTTGGTGCTTTAAATGGAGAGTGGGTAAGTGTCTCTTCTCCTTTCTCTCTGTTTGACTGTCTTCTCTCTGTGTTCCTCTTCACCTGCTTCCTTTATCCATCTCCCTATTCTTCCTTCCTTCCGTCATGACACATGGCTTGATCTGATATAATCTTTATATTTAATGCAATTTTAAATCTGTCAAATGTGGATTCATATCAGTGATCGTTTGTTTCAATAATTCTGTATTCTCCATTCAACACACATTACCCTTCCTGCTCTAAAATACTGCAATTAGAAGACCTCCGTACTTTAGCAAAAATGTCCCATGTTTGAGGCGTATACAACACCGTTCCCAACAGGTACAATTTTTAATTTTAGCCAATGCTGGTAGCAGATGGAAACTGCCATGGTCATCAAACTTATAATGGCACCATGAGGGTGGTTACAGGGTAAGGACGACCTACAAGTATAATAACAAATGACTCTACTGAGCCAATGTGAGGAAGTGAGAAGGTGTCTTCTGCTGGAACCTTATCTGAATCCACCATTTAGAAACTTGTATCTGAATCCAAGCTTATCGGAGTGTGCATTGTCATAATTCTGGCTATTCTTTCATGTACAAACTGTAATTTCTGTAAAGATTGTGATAATTATCAGTAATGTAAATTGGTATATATTCAGTGATGGAAATTGTTAATGTGATTTGTTGGTTACTGGACTATGTTTCAGATCCTGTTTTAGTGACTGTCTCTAACTGTCTCTTGCGTCTCTTTCCATCGGATGCAATCGCCTCCAGAAAGTATTTTGTTACTAGTTAGGTGGCAAGGACAAATTAACTAAACTTGGTTGTCCATGAACCAAATACCACTAATAATTAACCATGAATTGCTGAACCAATTGCCGGTAGAGCACCTTATATAGTGTTTCAGTTAGATTCTCATAAAAGCAAACAAGGCTCATTAAAAGGACGACATCACGTTGATAGCTGTTGTGCTCATAAATGGTTCGGCTCCTACAAAATAATTTTATATATTAACTGTACATTTTATTAGATAACAAACCACTTAAAGTCAAGGAAGTAGAAGGAGGCCATTGAATGCAGGGACGGTGTAAAGACGAGGCTCATGAACAAGGAGTCACTCGTTGATCCACCCTGCTCACTAATCACTGCTATTGTTTTGCTTTGTTCTTTTACTGTATAGTACCCTAAGAGCTTGCAATCTGGATTTATTTAATGTAGCGTATCACAAGAGCATGCAATCTAACATTTTTTTTATGTGGGGTACTGTAAGAGTATACAGTTGTTTGTAATCAGTGTGCTACTCTTGGAGCTAGCGATCTGATTTAATAGAACACAGAATACCCTTAGAGATTACAATTTGTTTTTATTTAATCCAGACTACCCTAAGGGCTTGCAGTCAGGTTTTAGCTAATCCAGACTACCCTAGGACCTGCAGTCCGGTTTAGCTAATCCAGACTACCCTAGGACCTGCAGTCCGGTTTAGCTAATACAGACTACCCTAGGACCTGCAGTCCGGTTTAGCTAATTCAGACTACCCTAGGACCTGCAGTCCGGTTTAGCTAATCCAGACTACCCTAGGACCTGCAGTCCGGTTTAGCTAATCCAGACTACCCTAGGACCTGCAGTCCGGTTTAGCTAATCCAGACTACCCTAGGACCTGCAGTCCGGTTTAGCTAATCCAGACTACCCTAGGACCTGCAGTCCGGTTTAGCTAATCCAGACTACCCTAGGACCTGCAGTCCGGTTTAGCTAATCCAGACTACCCTAGGACCTGCAGTCCGGTTTAGCTAATCCAGACTACCCTGGGACCTGCAGTCCGGTTTAGCTAATCCAGACTACTTTAAGGGCTTGCAGTCAGGTTTTAGATAAACCAGGCATATCTGGTGAAACTATTTACAAGTTTTAATGAATAATGTATGCTGATTCTGGCATTTTATTCCCTGCTTTCTAGCCCTGGAAACTTTCATACAAAATGCTGCATAAATAATGAGGATGGAGTCTGCGACTGTCACACTGACTACGTTTTTTACATTTTATACTCTCAAACAAATGGAATAATCAACTCTGATACCACAGCTTTCAAATGCCATTTGCACCTTATTTAAATAATATTTTTTTTTTAATTATTATTAGCTCCAAATATAGAAACTGTAAGGCAACTGTGGACACTGTAATGGACTGGTATT
The DNA here is from genome assembly GCA_027410445.1 of Discoglossus pictus. Classification (NCBI taxonomy): domain Eukaryota; kingdom Metazoa; phylum Chordata; class Amphibia; order Anura; family Alytidae; genus Discoglossus; species Discoglossus pictus. Next base: position 106,467,632 of record CM050169.1, read on the forward strand.
CTGAATATCATGCCCACCTCTCTACAGTTTATATATGTTCTCAGCTTTATTTTATGAACTAAATAAAAAATAATACAAATTAAGGAACTGGTGGGATTTGAACCTTTCATATTCCTGGAGACTGCTCTACCTCTTAGCCACCTCTCTATAAGACTAACTGTTGTTGTCTAGTCATTCATTTGTGTTCAACTCTCCTTGACCAAATGGACTGCAGCACTTTAGTCACATCTGTCAGTCACTGCCCCTCTAAGCTCCGTCAAGCTAATGTTCATTACTTCAGTGGCCGCATCTATCCATATCCACCTCTACTGTCCCCTTTTTTTGTGTGCCTTTAGAGTCTTCTCTAGGGAATACGCTCTTCACATGATATATAATTATACAAAAATGTTTTATAAAACAAAATATTAGACCTTTGACCTCATGATCATTCCTTCCAGTGAACAATTTAACTTAATTTCCTGCAGAACTGAGTGATTGGATCTTCTTGCAGTCAAAGGGACTCTAAGTAGTTTTCTCAACATCACAATTCAAAGACATAAATTCTCCAGCCCTAAGATTTCTTAATGGTCCAGTTCTCACATTCGTGTACTACTGCTGGGAATACCATGGTCCTAACTATACAAACATTTGTTAATAATGTAATATTTTTACTTTTTATTAGCTTGTCCAGACTTGCCATAGAAGCACCATCTGAAGAGATCTTGGGTCCTACAAAAATAAAATCTTTCACTGCCTCCACTTCCTCCCCACTAGCCTTTTTAACACTGAGCAGCAGGCCAGCTATTGCACTCTATAAGACTACCTAGTACAAATCTATACAGCTACTGCAGGTCAATGGAAAAGTATACATGTTTTCACTCCGGTTCTATTTAATGCCTCACTCTGAAACCTTTATCTACAAATACTTGTCACTCTATCAATTCAGCAGAAAAAAAAGTCTCCCTGTGTATTTCCACCCTTTATTTGATAGTGGAAACAGATCCATTGTTGTACCTGCCTCTGATTGACCACAAGTTGTTAGTAATTTATGCTAATTTAGCTTGGAATCTCAGTGGCATTCCTTCTCAAAATCAACTGCCTGAAGACTGAAAAAGTTTAACAGTATTTAGAGGTAAGTTTCTTAATGTTTTGGGATTTTTTCATCCAAAATATGTTTTCATACACTACTGGTTCTCCTCTATCAGATGCATGCACAATCCAGGAAACTTCCAGATACCTTTAATATATAAAAAGAGTTCAGGTCTTGATTCACTTTGAGTACATGAAAAGGGAAAAAGGTGAGTGCATAAGGAGAGCCGAACATGGGAGTTCAGTTTAACAGATGGACCAGTCAGCTGAGAATATAATCTAGAAATTATTGCCGTGTTTAACAGATACTTATTAACCAAGGTAGCTAAGGTCACACACTAATGAGATCATTTTTATTTTATGAAGGAACTCCCTGTCCAGCTTGGTTCTCCTGGAAATTTACTAAAAATTTGAATGTAACCTTGTGTTTATGTGCATTCCCTTTAAAAGAATTCTTAAAGTGCCCTAGTCATTACACATAAAAAGCAAGAGAACTGCAGTTGGTTGCTGGGTCCTGTAGTCATCCATGATGCATTGGTGGAATTTGAGTGTGTGAGCGAGGTATTGCCATTTCTGGAGAGCTAAGGATGCATCTACTGATGCATCTTGCCTGTGTGAGGGATTTAGATTCTCATTGTGAAGGAGAACTGGCAGGCAGGGGAAAAAGCTAATGGACTTGTGGTTCAGATATAGTGCACTTACAATTCCATCAGTTGTTTATCTGCTTTACTTTACTATAATCTAATTTTACATGACTTAACTGAAGTAAGAAAACAAATTGCCCTTTAACTGTATCCCCATATAATTCATAATGTTTCACCAATGTACACAGGATTAGAAAAGATATAGGAATTTACAATGTAATAAAAAAAGAATATATACTATATATATATATATATATATATATATATATATATATATATATATATATATATATATATATATATATATATATATATATATATATGAGAGAGAGAGAGAGAGAGAGAGATGTATGTATGTATATATAGCTCCTTACCCACAACTATTTTACTTTTAACCAAGATACCTACCTACAGTGTGTACCAAAATGGCTCCACAATACGCAAATCTAGTTATGGCCAATCTAGAAGAAACATTCTCATCTGTATCCATTTACAAACCATACAAATACTACCATTACATAGATGATCTGTTCATCATATTGGCAGAAGGAGAAAGCAAACTCAGACTTTCCCAGTTCATTCAACACCTTCCATTCATCTATAAAACTTAAAATGGATTTCTCGACAGAACAGTTAAATTTTCTAGACACTACTATATCCATCACCAATGGCACTCTCAACTCGTCTATATATAGGAAACCTACAGACAGATGTAATTACCTACACAGCTCCAGTTTCCATCCCTCCCACACCAAACAAGCCATCATCCATAGTCAAGCTATTAGATGCCATCGGATATGCTCAAACACTGGAGACTGTAATAAAAAATTTAAAACATTGTCTGAATTTTTCAAACAAAAGGTTTACAAACCCTGTATTATTACCCAAAAAATAACCACTGTCATCAAAATACCCTGTGAACACCTATTAAACTACAAAACAAAAGACACTACTTCACGTATACCTCTAGTGACCACATACCATCCAATTCTAGAGAAAATTCGGAAAATAATCAAAGATTTACAGCCATTATTAATTGAAGATACTGAATTAAAATATATATATATTCCCAAAACCTCCCATCCTTGCATTTAAACAACCACCAAACCTGAAACAAAAACTTGTCAGCAGAAAATTGGCCAATGAACAGCTGAATATAAAATAATGGAACTAAACCTTGTAACAAACGTGCCTGTAAATTATGCCAAAACATTTGTAATGATGATACAGCCACACATAACAACAAGACCTATAACATCAAACGATCATATTCATGTACATCGTCTAATGTGGTTTATATAATACAATGTACTTTATGTGACACAGGCTTTTACATTGGAGAAACCGGACAAAAAATGCATTCAAGGTTGTATATTGTCACCTTATTTTTGCACCTTATACGCAGAGAACATCTTCCGTAAGGACAGGCTTGATGGATCCAAAACCTGAATCAATATTGCTTGAATAAATATCAGCAACCTTAGATATGTAGATGATACTACTCTGATGAATGAAAGTGAGGAGGAACTAAAGACATTTGCTTCTGGGGAGGAAAGCTATGGCAAGCTTGGACAAGCTAGTAAAAAGTAAAGATATTACTCTATCAACAAAGGTCTGCATAGTTAGAACTATGGTATAGCCAATAGTAGTAAAATATGAATGTGAGAGCTGGACCATAGGGCTGCTCGCCGTAGAATTGACACCTTTGAATTGTGGCATTGGAGAAAACTGCTTAGAGTCCCTTGGACTGCGAGACAATCTAATAAATCAATATTACAGGAAGTTAATCCAAACTGTTAACTGGAAGGTTTAGTCATGATGCTGAAGTTCAAATATTTTGGCCATATCATGAAAAGACAGGATTCCCTAGAGAAGACTCTGATGCTGGGAGAGATTGAAGGCACAAGAAGGAGGAGACGACAGAGGAGGAGATGGATAGCTCAGAGGAAGCTCAGAGAGGCAGTGACTGAAAGATGTGCCTGGCGTGCTGCGGTCCATATGATCACAGAGAGTTGGACAAGACTAAGTGACTAAACATCAACAGTTAGTCTTACAACATATATATTTGTACAGGGTCGAGTAACATTATGATCTACTTTTGACATCCGCAGTGTGTAGCCAATGAAATATGGCATGTGTTGTGAGCTGGCTTGGTGGGTATAGAAGATGACATGTAGGCATTCTGCAAACATATCAACCATCGCTGTCATTGGTAAAATGTGCAATTTATCCAACTTTGAAAAGGGCATGGTCATTGGCTTTCAGGCCAAGGGTGGCAGTATTTCTGAAACAGCGCAGTTTGTAAACTGTTCGCGTGCTGCTATGGTTAAAGTGTACCGTGACTGGACAAATTACACCATAGAAACAGCGTGAAAACTGTGGAGCATGCTGTGCCATTGATATCAAAGGTGAACGACCGCTGCAAAGGTGTGTGAGGGCCAACCGACATGCTAAAGTTCAGCAACTCCCCATCTAAGGGAACCAGGGGGCTACCAGACATGTGTCTAAAGTGACAGTACAGAGAGCCCTGTTGGGTATGGGGCTAGAAAGGAAACCGCTGGTTACCGCACCCATGGTGACGAGGGTTATCAGAAACGGCTTCCATTTGCACAACGGTACCGAAATTGGACCTCTTCTGATTGCAAAGGGTTACCTTCTCTGATGAGTAACGTTTTCTGTTCCATCGGAGCGGATGGACATTGATGTGCTAAGCGCGTAACCTCCGAGAACAAACACTCTGCAACCAATGCTTTCTTGGTATTGTCTGGACCCACTCATACCTCTGGAAGGCATTCTCAGCTGATTGGTTTACCTATACATCCTTGTAGATCAAGTACACCCACACATGTTGACTGTCTTCTTGGAGCAGATGGGATCTTCCAGCAGGACAATGCAACATGTCCTACAGCCAGAATTGTTCCGGAGTGGTTGGAGGAGCACGATGAAGACTTACAAATTCTTGGACTTGCGCCCCCTTGGAGCACCTGTGTGTGTCTTGACTGTGTATATGTATTTATGTGTATATATAATTACTGTACTGCTGTAACTTTGACAGATTATCTTAACACTTTATATAATTGCACGATGTGGGAAAAACTCTTGAACTTTAGAATAATTATAAATATTATGAATATGCTTTCAGTTTGTCAATGCCAGTGATGCCAACCTGTATTTAGATTTTAATAAGGAAGTGACTAATCAGATTATATAAAAGCCAAGTGTTATGTCACTGCAACAGAGGATGTTGTGAAATCCAGACGAGGAAATCCAGTGTTTATTACATAGATACTTTATGTAGATACTGTAACAACTTGCAAAGTCGGTGTAAATTTAACACAAAATTGAAACGCCTAATGGGACTCAACCTGGGTTCCAAATATGGTAGAGATTCAAAATGTAGGTTATAACCAGCACTTTAACAATGGAATGCTATTTAAGATACATGTTCCTAAACTTACATTTAGTATATCTGATCCACCCACTAACTCAATAGCTCTAATTAATGAGAGATCACTGGTGATTTTTCCCCTGAGGCTCCAAATGTATTTTGTTCTGTGTAAGTCATGAAAATGAAAAGTCTGAACATGCGCAGGCCCCAAGGAGCATTTATCTAATCAGTATTATTAGTGTGTCTCTTCTTTTGTTCTTAATATGACTTGCACTAAAGACAAAAGATTCAGGGCCCCATGGGCTAATACATTTTATTGGCTATCACCTGTCTATTAGGAAATTATATTCTGCTCATTGCTTTTACTCTGTAAAATGGAACTCTGTGAATCTCCATATTGAATCGTCTAATGCACATAGCATGACCAGCAGCTTTCCTATTGGTCCATGCAGTCATGTGATCCTGTCCCCTGGACTGGAAGCAGTGCCATAAGCAGTACTATATATATATATATATATATATATATATATATATATATATATATATATATATATATATATATATATATATATATATATATAAAAATGTGTGTGTGTATATATGTTTGATAATGTCTACGATTGAAGGGCGAGGCATTTGTGGGCACATTTGCATGTCCCAGCTTAGCTTCCCAGAATGCAGTGTAATAACTGTTTTTCTCGGAACTCTGAGCTGGAAGCAGGTTTTTTAACTTGCTTTAGACATTCAAATGTGAACACAGATGTACTATTAATTGAATATATATATATATATATATATATATATATAATGTGTGTGTGTATGTGTGTGTGTGTATATATATATATATATATATATATATATATATATGTGTATGTGTGTATATATATATTCAGGTAACCTGCTGCCTATTATTAACACATAATATTAAAGTGACACAGCAAATCTCCTAAATGTATCAATAGTTATTTGTTACCAGTTATTATGAAAAAAATAGTTAAACAATTTGCTTTGTTGTTGTTATTCTAGTCCGCATTACCTAAATTAAAATGTAGAAAATGAAATGTACCTTGTGATAAATTGCTTGGAGTTTTGATGATATGGAGGCAGCCACCTGCTCTTTTTACTTATGTGATTTGGATGCTGTATTTATACTGTATGGCAGATGTCTCTGGCTCACTCTGGGGATCACTCTCTTCTCATTACTGCTGTCACATCATCATTTCCTGTGAGTCGTCCAATCTCCAGTACTGAACACTCTGAGATTTTAACACCCACTGGGTATGTGGCTAATCCCTGCCACTATGAATGTTAATTGAAGGGCCACAGCAGAGATCCCTTTATGGATTGATAGTAATCTACTAATACAAATATGAATACTTGCAAGTGGAAGTCGTTTAGCAACAGAAAATCTGATATGAATGTACTAAGTTTTGGTTCCTCTCGCCAGACTCCTCTTTCTATCAGTACCTGTTTACCACATTACTGGATTACGGTTCTGCTTAAAATTCACCTTTTGCACATGGCTTCTAGGGTATCAATAGAAATTGGCTGTTCACAGAATGAAACCCTTTGCAAAAGAAAGCCATGAAATGATCAATAATGAGGTCATTAGGCACTGGCAACAAGTCTGGTCTGTAGGGAGCATCTCTTGGGCTGACTGACAGCTAAAATGTAATAAATACAAAGCTCTGTATCTTAAAAACATTTGTAATGACTACCATAAGTTTATTATCCTATTATAATTGAGACCTTTGCTGTGTCCTTGATCACAGTTTATGAAAAGTAGGCAGGCTGCAGGGAGGATCTTGAAATGTAATTTCTGCCTAAAATAGCATTTAAAGCTACTAATTTGGGTTTTGTAGTGATAAATTCAAATATCCTTATGTATAGGTCCTTATTTTAATTTCTATCCTAGGCCTTTGCTGTGTTCCTTGAACAGGATCACATTTTGATGTAATAACCCATTAGAACATTTAGAAGAATTTGTTGATTGACCAAGATTAATTCAGAATATTAGCAACTAACAGAACATATTTTGGATATTTATTTAATTGCACCCAAAATGTGCATCGTAGTTTTGTATTTTGTTAGACAAAAAATTACATTTTTTTTAATCTGTTTTAGAAAAAATGCATATTGATTTATAATTTATCTAATCTAAGATTTGCTCCAAACCTTTTTTTGCTTGGTTGGCCCTGGCAGGATTAATGAAATGTTATGGGATTTTTGTAAAACTATAGTTACGCAAATTGTCATGTGCACGAAATTCAGCCCCAAAATAATCTATAAACTCCAATATAATGTTTTATTACCAGAACAGAGGTCATTGCCCTCTTGTAAAATGGATTAACCCATGAATGTATTGACAGTCTAGGAGAAGAAATCAGACAAATGTATACAAGTCATAAAAATGCCTTTATAATGTTCCAAAAGTTTATTAAATTCTAATTAAAAAATGTTTAATAAATAATAGTTTTGATCCGACAATTTCTTCTTTAACCAGAACATATTCTGGGCTCAGCCTGGTGTTGAAGGCAAAGTTTATAAAATGTCTCTGTGGGGTCTATTAGCCTAGAAGTTGCTTTCAGCCTCTTAGCAGCACTTGGCACGAAATGACTCTGAGACACATTATCTATGAGATGCACAATTTCACTTAATGCTGCATCTGAATATATATTTTTTTGTTTTCTTCCTGCTTTTGATGGTCTAATATTCGTGAAAATTACTTTTTTTATTTTTATTAAAAAAGTAAACTTATATAAATAAGCATTTTTATTCAGGTTCATCTTCTTTCAGACTTTTGCAATGAAAGCTTTTTAGTTGCCTTTACTCCATCAAACAAGACACCAACATTGCTACTTAAAGTCAAGACATGAACTGATGGAAAGAGACACAATAAGTACTTGGATGCTGTAATGGCGAAGGGCTGTGGAAAGAGGCCCTGCAATAAATGTGTTCGTGTTTGACCTTCTAAAGTCATTGACCAACTGACCCTATTATGAATATGATACAGTAATAATCAATAGGGATGTGACCTGGATCGAATGTCTTTTTGTTCTCCAATGTGTCAGCTAATTAATTGTACATTTACTGCATTCATAGGCCCTCATTCAATTGCAATTTGGCCAATTGAATAGGGCCCTAAATAAGCACATAATATATTTTTTTAAAGAAGTTTTTAGTTAGTAAGCATCTATCCAAAAGCAAGGTTTACACTAACAAAAAACGTATTTAAAAAAATATATGCTATGTGCTTATTTAAACCCCTTTTCAATTGGCCAAATCGCAATTGAATGAGGGCCATAGTATTTACAGCGAAAAGATACATTTTAATTCAATTTAGAATAACAAGTTATTTAATGAAATTAATGCATAAATGAATACATTTATAATTGGTACAGTATTGCTTAATATAGTTGCATTTTGCATATATAGTAAATTGGAAAAAGGCTCAGCAGAATATAGCCCTCTGAGTAATTTTAACTGTATTTTAAATGTATTATATTATAATTGTATACATTATCAACCTTAAAAATGATATTGGGCTTTGTTGAATAGTATTTTTTTAATACACTTTGACCTAGTCTGGCTGTGCTATGCTTTACCTGTCCCAACCAAAATTTAAATTTAAAAAGGAGTAAAAAGAATTACTGGTGTCAGGATTTTGCAGAGAAATTTGTCAGAAGCCAGGCGTTGCTGCATGTTTTCACTTTTATAGCATCAAATGTGCAGCTGAAGCTTTAATATGATTTGCTGTGTCATCATCACTCATGAAATAACTGAAAACTGGCAATGACTAAACCTATAAATCTAGATAAGAGCTTACCTACACCCATCTGTTATCTAACTGAAAAAGCACAAATGATCATTCTTGTATTGATTTTTAGGGTTTGTGTCCAAAATCTGCTGCACACAACTAATTGTCTGAAATGTTTAAATTTCCCATTTTTTTATTTAAAAATGTAATATATATTATTATTATTAATAATAATAATAATAATAATAATAATAATTACTATTATATTTGTATTATTATTTATAAAAACATTTGTAAATATCGATATATATAAATACAGATATACTAACAAGGAGAATACCAACCATAGAGAATTAAAAGATGTAACACACTGTCCCATAAAGAGCCATACGTACGAAAGTGGGAAGTTTTTGAATACTCTATAAGATGTCGTATCTCTAGGCTTGTTGTAAGCAATTGTCGGAGAATGCAGTGAAGTTTGCAGCCAACTACATCATGCATAGGAACCTTCTGGCTTGTAATATTGTATTGCACATGCTGCTGGTAAATATAATAATGCACATGCTCCTGGTGCATAATCCTGCACATGCTCCTGGTAAATATAATATTGCACAGGCTCCTGGTGCATAATCCTGCACATGCTCCTGGTAAATATAATATTGCACAGGCTCCTGGTGCATAATCCTGCACATGCTCCTGATAAATATAATATTGCACAGGCTCCTGGTGCATAATCCTGCACATGCTCCTGATAAATATAATATTGCACAGGCTCCTGGTGCATAATCCTGCACATGCTCCTGATAAATATAATATTGCACATGCTCCTGGTGCATAACCTTGCACATGCCCCATATAAATATAATATTGCACATGCTCCTGGTAAATATAATCTTGCACATGCTCCTGGAACATAACTTTTCACATGCTCCTGGTAAATCTAATATTGCACATGCTCCTGGTAAATCTAATATTGCACATGCTCCTGGTACATAACCTTGCACATGCTCCTGGTAAATATAATATTGCACATGCTCCTGGTACATAACCTTGCACATACTCCTGGTAAATATAATATTGCACCTTCTCCTGGTGAGTAACATATTGCACATGCTCCTAGTACATAACATTTTGCACATGCTCCTGGTTACCTGATGATCTCAGCTCCTCTGGTGGTTTTCCTCTGCTCAATATCCAGCCTTTTCTGGCCTGCCCTTATTGGGTCACCTTATATAGAGTGGAGCCAGTTGGATCCGGACTAGTTTTATATGCAGATTATTCCATGTACAGTCTGGCTGGTTACACCTGGAAGAGGGTGTGGGGGGAGTTGGCTGATGGATTTACTGGATGTATAACCAGCTCATATACAGTTATTTCGCTCTCAAAAAATAATTATTTGGCAAATTGCAGGTAAATCAATTAATTTGACCCTGTCCACCAATTCCCTTTACCAGTCAGCAATGGCAGTCCCTAGTACTGTGTGTGTGTGTGTGTGTGTGTGTTTGCCTCGTTAAGTCGTGTCCAACTCTCCAAGACCTCATCAATCGCAACACACCATGCTTATCCACTTGGTATTCAGACATAGATACTGGAGCGGGTTGCCAGTTCCTCCTCCAGTGAGACAAAGCATACAGCTCCTGGTATTCCTAGGTGGTATCCCATTCAAGTACTGACCAGGCCCAGCCCTTCATGGCTTTAGGGTGGTGTGACCTCTTGGTTCCGTGACTGAAACTGAACGCAGGTTGCAGAGGTGAAAGCACCGTAACCTAACCACTGGACCACCAGGAACCCCGTACCTAGTACTACATACACCACAAAGACTTAATACATTAACGTTTTTTTTTTTTTTTTTAACCTTTGTCCATTTTCTATTCTAGTTCTTCAAAAGAGCATCAATTTCAAGTAGTAAATATCGATATAAACTTTTTTTTTTTCTGTAATGGCTTTTAAAACAGGCTGCGTTCCCATCACATTTAGGCTGAGCCTTTGCGCAAGCATTGTTTGGCAGAGTATACAACCACTTTCTTGCAACTGCTTCATCACTGCCGGGTGTAGCACAGCTATAGTAAACCAAATGTGATATTGGTAGAGCACCTTGGATGCAGATAAGATATTATTCAGCTCCCCTGCATTTTGAAGTGTAACTAAGAAACTATTCACATAAGAAACTATTAACACATTTATAGTAAAATATGAAAGCCTTTAATTAGTTTACTGAATAGTAGCTTGCCTTTTATCAAAACGATTTCACCCCAGAAACATTTCCTATGGGGCTACATTTCCTTTATAATTTTATTGTATAAAGTTCATCAAACTCCCTTTAAGTGGTATTTAATTGGTTTCTAAATTATTTAGCAGACTATCAAAAATATACAGTATTGCAAAACATTTCTTTGTATAAAATCCAGTTTACAACTCCCACCCACTTTGTTTTATCTCTTGGAAATTATTGTACAACATCATAAAGTAATATTGTGTGTTTAATCTGTGTAACTAAATGTACAATAGAGCTTTATTGTTATGGTGAATATTCACTTAAGTTATCATTCATAACTTGTATACTCTCCAATAAAAAAGGCATACATGACTGTGAAGCTTTATAGCTATGGACTGTCCCTTAGTTCATGAGCAGATATAATTATTATTGGTATCCTCATAGACAGAGCTGGGGGTCAGAGGTGGCTAGATTCTGTAATATTTTACAGTTTTGGTGGTAAGTATGTAAAACGGTTACAATTGTAACAGAGATCACTATTCTGTGTTCTACAAAGAATTAGCTCAAAATTGTTGTTGGTGTTAAGTTGGTTAGTCATGTCTGACTTTCTATGACCCTATGTACTGTAGCACACCAGGGAGACAACACCTACTCTGAACTCTCTCAAGCTCATGTTCATTACTTAAATTACCTCATCTATCCATCTCCGTCTCTGTTTTCCCCTTCTTCGTGTGCCTTCAATCTTTCTCAGCATCAGAGTCTTCTCAAGGAAAGTATTCTCATGATCTGGCCAAAATATTTGAGCTTCAGTCTCATGATCAAATCTTCCAGTGTACAGTTTGGCTTTGTTTCCTGAAGTACTGATTAATTGGATATCCTTGCAGTCCAAGCGACTCTAAGCAGTTTTTTACAACACCACAATTCAAAGGTGTCAATTCTATGGTGCTCATCCGTGTTACTACTGGTAATACTATATTAGTTCTTACTGTACAGAGATTTGTTGATAGTGTAATGTTTTTTAGCATGTCCAAATTTGCCATATCTTTCATCCCCAGAAGCAAATGTCTTCTCATTTCATGGCAGCACAATCTTATGACAAAAGTACAATTGTATTTAAACCTTAGTATTCTCCTTTGGAAGCACAGTATATACTGTGTCAATTAATAATGAACAAATCCCCCTCTCTCCTCCTTCAACTCTTGAATACATTTTGAAAAAGCACACCATCACACCCTTCCTAAAAAAGGGATAGACATTTAAGTGATTCCCTTGCACACCCTTATTTATGTAAAGGACTTAAAAAAGAGAAGTAGGGATTCACTACCCTGCAGACATCAGTAAATTTGGCAAACTAGTTGATAAAATCAAATATTTAATACAGTTTAGCACCATATGTAGTCAATATCCAGGTAGAAACAAAAAGTAACCGCAAGTCCATTAACTACTCACTGTGTAACGAAGTATCTGTTAATCCCACTCAACACATACAATTTAATAGTAGCAGAGAATATCAGGAATGCAACAATAAAATGTTTTGTAGATTTTCACTCAAGGTCAACAGAACAAATGACTCTTTAATGAGCATTGATCCAGTTTTTCCACTGAAATTTACTTTTTGCAGTATAATAAAGTTCACAACAAGTTAAAACCGTCACAACATGCATCACTATAATAGTTGTGGAACTTTGCGATGTTGGTGAAATTTGCAATGTTGGTCATGCATTTGCATCCCTCGCAAAGCAACAATGAGCGCCAAAGGCACATAGGACTTTAAAACACCATAGACATGAGCACAAAAGGCGGTCATGTCGATGGACGCGATAGCCGGCAAAAAACATAGCATTTTCCTTATCGAACCTATCTAAGGGTTTATTTAATTATAGCTTGCTAGAGACCTCTCTTAAGATTTTACACCGGGCATACACAACTCCAGTTCGACTAAACAAGATATCCCCAACAATCCCGGATAGATGCTTTAGGGGGTGCCAGGGAAGGGGAGACTTCATACACACATGGTGGAGCTGCCCTAAGGTATTTAAAATATGGTCTGAAACGACCAGACTAATCTCAAGAGTTCTCAAAACCCCACTCCAACCATCAATAGCAGCCTGTCTCCTGGGAATACGCTCCTCAAAACTGGGAAGGGAGGGGAATAAACTGGCCCAATTAATATTTCTAGCAGCTAAGAATACCATCGCAAGACGATGGAAGAGCAGGGACATTAATTTCCAAGAAGTAACAAACAAAATACATTTTATTTGCGTTAATAAGCGGATGACCCATATCATATCAGATACCCATCACAGCTTCCTGGAGGTTTGGGAACCCTGAATTTTATTCACAGATAGCAATATATAACGACTAAGTTAAGGGAAAACAATAAAGAAGCCATTCCTGATGTGCTGCTGGGGAGTGGAGTGTGGAGCGGACGGGAAGAAGTGGTGAGAGGACACAGAGAGATACTTCCTCACTATTCCAAAGGTACAGAGGGGGTAGATGGTAACCTCAAGATTGGTTGAGCAGGGAGTAACTGGGAGAAGACACTTCACCTTACGCTTTATACAATGCTACCAGTTTTCTTTTTGTTTCATTTTCTTTTATCATATTTCTTTCTGCTCCGGTCCATCCATGGAAATGTGAATTCCTGTAATCTGATCAATGAGACCTCAAAAGCTGTATATATTGTTTGAATATCAAGAGACAAGTTTGAATATATTTAGACAAAATCACAAAAAAAATGAAAAAGAGTTGTAACAGGGATTTTATTTAAATGAAACGGTTCCAACATGTTAGAAATAAGCTGTTAGTTATGTGAAACTTTGTGGACTATGTTTATCATTATTCTTTTCTTTTTGTCAATACAAATCCAGAACTTCTCAATAAAATTTATGTTATAAAAAAAAAAAACATAGCATTTTGCCGCTTATCGCGAGGAACAAAATAGTTTTAACCGTGTAACTCTAAAAACCTAAAAAAACAGCAAAATAATAATAATAAAAAAAAAATAACACACTCACACCTAACACAGGGGGAGAGCCAGGAAGCCTGAGAGTAAGGTTGCAAGCAAACTTAAGCCATATGTGGCGTTTTTTGACAATTGAAAATCGGCAAAGCGAGGGAAAAAAATGGCAGCTGAAAAAAAGTAAAAATTCTTAAACCGGATGAAAATGAGGCTGAGCAACACCGGGCAGGCAGGACTTAGAAAATCTACGATGGCGAAGACAATAACACTTTTTTATGTACAACTCCAGGCACGCGGGACTTTGAAAATAAAACCATCGACTGTCAACGCACACCACGCAAACATTCAGTAGACACACAGAGGAGAAAAGACACCGGGAAGGGGTAGGGGGGAGATGCTGGAAAGAAACACATGGCATTCCCAAGCACAAAACATGCAGGTTAACGAAACCTGCAATTAGCGGCCCGTACAGTAGGCGGGAGGAAAGGCTCGCAATGAGCGCCAGGAGCGCTCATCGCCGGGCTCGCAATGATGAATGGGAGAGGCTTGAAATGAGCACCGAAGGTGATCATTGCAAAGCAGAAAAGTTGAAGTACATGAGGGGAGAGGCTCGGAGGTGCCCCGAGTGGTCAAAAGCCTCACAGCATTGCCAGCCTTACAATTTTATTCCCGTCATTTTTGACGGGTAATTTCCTAGTTGAATATAATATGAGGAGATTCACTAATATATATAATTAAGTTGTTCAGTTGTGCAGACTCTCCATGGCCCTATAGAGCACAGTGTGACAGGCACATCTATCATTATAACCAGGTTGTGCCTATCCATAAAGGTTTTCTTGGCAAAGATACTGGAGTGGGTTCCATTTCCTTCACCATTGGACCGTGAATTCGTCTGGCCTCTCTGCTATGACCTGCCCATCTTGGGTGACCCTACATGGTATAGCTTACAGCTTCATTGATGTAAAAGGATCCCATGCTAAGTGGGTCAGGGCAAACATGGTACATTTTGACATTCATTTGCATACTGCTACCCAGAGTCCTTAGCAGCAATACGAGCATTGCTCACTGAGTAATTCAATTGAAAGCGTGGTATCCTGGCCTGCTAGATGTTGTCAGAATGTTTTTATTTTTTTATTCCTTATTTCCTCTGTGACTCCCTCTTCCCCCAAATAGATCAACCTCATTAATTATATCCATAAATGGATTTGTTGGATATTTTATTCTTAACTGTTTTTGTGACCCCCAGTCAAAGTCATGTTGCATGGTGAAGACTGGTAATCTTTTCCACGAAGGAAGTAGGTACAAAGCAGGACATATCTTGTAATTCCCTTCTTCTAAGTGGGTGCAAGGGATGGAAGTTTTTCAAATGCTAAAAACTTGTCTTAATCATTCTATGAGATGACAAACCTACCTCCCCTTATTTGCTTCTCTCAAATACTGAATACGGTAGATAAAACAGTATCCGCCACCCACCATGAAAGCCTGCAAATAGAACCTGCTAAAATAAGTTTCTTTAATAATTACTTTTTCCCAAACTACAGAGAAAATGTAATTAAAGTGACCCTGCACACCATTATACAGTAAAATCACTTTTAAAGTTTTTATATCTGCCAGGTAGCAAATGTCACAACTTAATATTAACATCTTAATATTATACTTTATTTGCGATGCGCTAACATAATCTGTAGACCTATACAAGAGTTAATTTTGATTTTGCCTTGTAATTGACACATGCCAAAAGAATGGATTATAAACTCATTTTTTTTTAAATTATAAGCAGGCTGAATTTACATCTATGGCACCCCAAGTCACAGCAGCTTCCTCTCTCTCTTGTAATTTTCTAGTTCCAGGCATTTGCCGCACTAGCAGAGAGTCTTTTTTTAATGGCAAGGAACATTTTAAAGTGTGAAATGAGATGCCTTTCACAGGAAGTGCCCCTAGGCAGCTGCCATGTTAGCCTAATGAGAAATTTGTCCACAATTTATAAGTGTTCTATATTTTTCTTTTATTTACTTGAAAATACTACTTTAGGACATTCTCTTGCAATCCTTTCAGTTACTATTTTAGTTTTCCCCGGGAGGTATTCTCCTGCTCTCTATTCTCGCATTGCTGCCTCTTCCTTTCGGTATATGATATAAATGGTTGTCTGGTCCTTTCAGTTTCATTCCTAACACATCTATATCCTTAGTTGGCAGGGATATCGAACCAGTGAAAACTACTTGAAAGATAAGGGGCAGATATTTCAAACTCTAAGGTCTGATCTGGATCAGTGCTTATTAGAGTCATTTGTTCTACTGACATTGAGTGAAACTATAAACTACAACATATTTTATTGTTGCATATTTGATATTCTTTGCTGTTATTAAATTGTACTTTTTGGGTGAGATTTCTACTTGGATACTGACTAAATATGGTGCTAAACTGACCAAATCTTTGATTTTGTCAACTAGTTTGCCCAACATACTGATTTCTTCAAGGTAGTAAATTCCTATTTCTCTGTTGTACTTACTCTACCGAAGTAAGAATGTGCAAGGAAATCATTTAAATGTCTATTCACTTTGTACAAAGTGTGTGGTGGCAAGCTGTTCTTTATTTAATAAGGAGTGGAGGAGGAGAAAGGGGGATTTGTTGTCTTACTGGATTGATACTGCCCTTCCAAATGCAAATAATAAGGTTTAAATATAATTGTAATATTCTTAAAGACAGAATTCAGTGTTGCAGATAAAAAAAAGAGCATAAAATGCTTTGAACAAAATGTGTCTGTAAAGTGTAAATATTGGGACACTTTTTTGTTCTTCTGACTCTGTGCCAGATATTGCTATAAAACTGGCACCTGCGTAATATTTTATTGCCTGAATCGACCCATCCTATAAATTGGAGCAATTAAGTTGTTAGCACTGGAATGAATGGTGTATATTATTATATGGTCTGATGGTGGGGCAGTTCAGTTATATTTAATATGTCCCAGACTTTAACTAGATTTTATATACATTGAGAGTTGCAGTCCATGATAGAGAGATGTGAGAGAGGGAGCCAGGAAGAGCAATAGGAAAAGACTTAGAGAGAAAGAAAGGGAAAGAGGTAGAGAGACTGCAAGGGAGAGAAAGAGAGGGAAAGAGACAACATTAGAAAGAGAGGGAACCAAGGAGAGCAAAATAGACAGATCTGGAGAGAAGGAAATGGAGAGCCAGAGATATAGCGAGACAACCAGGGAGAGAAAGCGAGAGACCACACCGGAGAAATATTAAGTGAGAGAGTCTGCCAGGGAGAGCAAAGAAAACAGATCTGTGGAGAAAGAAAGGTAGAGCCAAGCATGGAGAGAGGGGTAGAGGAAAAAAAAGAGACAGCAAGGGAGAGATACAGCACCAGAGAGAGAGAGAGAATGACCGCAAGGGGAGAAAGAGAGAGGGCAAAAGAGACTGAAAGAGCTGGAGTGAGCCAGAAAGCTAGAGAGAGCGACAGCCAGGAGAGAAAGAGAGGGAAATAGACCACTCCAGAGAGAGAGAAAAAGGGACAACAGCGAAAAAAAGAGAGGGAGAGAGACAGCTTGAGAGAGGGAGTGAGAGCAAAAAAGTGACAGAGCTGCAGAGAAAAAAAAATGGACAGACAGAAAGGGAGACGGAGCTAGAGCGAAAAGAGAAATGGCAATTGAGAGAAAGAGAGGGAGCACCAGTGAGAGAGAGAGAGAGAGAGAGAGAGAGAGATAAATCGGTAAAAGAGTGAAAGAGCCAGGTAAAAAGAGATGGTGGATTCGATTGATAAAGACATGGGACTAGGGTAAGAATGAGAGAGGAAGCCAGCAGAGCTAAAGAGACAGACCAGGAGAGAAAGAGTGGGGGAGTCCGACAGAATGAGCTAGATAGAAATAGACCGCACCAGAAACCAGGGTAAGATATAGAGAGTGTTATAGTGAGAGAGGTGGAGCAGAAGAGACCGACCAGGAGAGCCTTTAAAGGAAGTGGGTGCGAGAGCAGGAGAGGGAGAAAGACAGCACCAGAGATAGACAGAGAGAGTGGCAAGGGTAAGAGAGATATGGAGCCAGGGATAGATAGAGGGAGGATCATCAGACAGCGTGAGAGAGAGTCAGAGGGAATTTGTGAGAAAAATGGATTTATGTGTTGAGGATAAAAATAAAAACAATTGTGAGTTGTTGATATGCTCTGACTTTGATGCAGGCTCAGAATGCTAATGCATCAGTGACACAACAAAGACAAGACCTTTTATTTTAATAGCAGCATCCTGTCTCCTCAAAAACACACCATGTACAACAGTTACATAGTTATTTACTTATGTAGCGCTCTCTCTCATGTTTAGGAGGAGGAGTATTTTGATGCAGCCTCGTGATTTTCTTCTGCCCTTTATCTTATTGTTTCATTGAAGTCCTTTAAGGTGATGATGGAACTTATTATAATTACAGTTAATGATGGTTTATAATCAGCCATGTGAATAAAGCTAATGATCATTTGAGTTAACAAGTTAAAATTTTACACTAGATTCTTAATAATTGTAATAATTTTTTGATATCTCAAAAGCGCGACGATTATGATGGTGGATGATGATCCTTGACCATCACTGACCAGTAGATTTAGAGGTCCTAGTATCTGTTTGTTATACTCCTGGGTACAATAATTGTTTGTGACTAATAATGACAAGTTCCCAGAGCCATGTGACCGTTCATCTAAATACAACACATGGAGAAAACACATTAAAGGTGGAATGTGCTGATGTTATTGGCCTCTGGGAACAAAAAATGCAGAGAGTGGAACAGCACATTTAATTAATGTGAAAGTGTACGATCCTAAACACAGTGACACAATGTAACTATACAGAGCCTGGAACTAGGCCTGCAGTCTGGGAGAAGATGAATGGGAAAAACTGGCATTAGGTTGTTTTATATATATATGGTGGACAAAAGAGGGATAGAAGCCCTCCACGGTACAGTAGTACAGTAAATAAATAAATATATATTTAATGATTGTTGTGGTGAACTACCTACTGAAAATATCCCCTGCACAAGCTGGGATCCCGTCCTATCCTGATGATAGGCAGTAACCTTGAAACGGCTGTCGGTAGGTAGGATTCCCGGCTTGTGTATAATACAACCTTGGCTTTGCATAAAAGCGGTGTAATGCAGCAGGCATAAGCTTAAAGAAAGCCATGTTTAAAATAGTCATGTATTGAAGAATGAAGTATTTGTGGACACTTTTGCATGTCCCTGCTCTATGTTGCCATAATGCAGTGTAATAACTGTATTTCTCTGAATTCTGAGCAGGAAACAAGTTTTTTTTAACTTGTTTTAGACATTCAAATGTGAACACAAATGTGTATATATATATATGGCCAGGTTAATTACCTGGTGGTTGTTGGAGGGTCCCTTTCTCCCCCTACCCTATATAAACCCTGCCTACTCAGTGAGCCACACATGCTTCCAGCACCGCCCTCTTGCCATGCTGTGCTTGTGTTTGTGTTACCTGCACAGACAGTAGCTGCTCCTTATTACTGATCACGCAGAGTTGTTCTGGTTTACCGTCTTGCTACTTCAGTTAAGTTATTCAAGTTACCATGAATATCTATTATGGGTTTATTTCATTAAACCTACAGCATGTCAGTTCACAGACTTCATGTATTAGCTTAGGTACTATTCGTTATTGGCAAAAAGCATTATTCTTTGCTGCTTAAATATCACACTCTCACTCAATTCATTTTCAGTTATCAAGTTTATCATTCATTTATATCAATCATGTTTTAAAGTCATTTATTTCATTGTGTCGCTTTCACACAAGATATACAGCCTGTTTTATTATCCTAAGCTCAGTATGTACTTGGTTTTAAACACTATTAAGTGCTCTGTCGTATTTGTAGAAGTATTTTGTTTATACCAAACTTCATTATATGTCATTACTGTTACATTTCACTGCAGTTTTACTCCTTTACTTATCTGCTAGTTCTCATTTATATTGTAATGCTTATTCTACTACGTACCTGATGCAAGGCAGCCAGATTTGCAGGCACATCTTCCAGTATCTGTCTTTTTTCGCCTGTGCGACAGACAGGGTCCGTTATGGTACATTCATTTTGGGGGGGGCTGTGATACCACTGAAGGCTGTGATACCACACTGATATAGTTAGGTTGAGGCACCATGAATGGTTTACTTTTTCATACAATGTTACCTCACATTAGATTTAAGACCAGCACTTAGAAATGTTCACTACAAATGACATTCAGCTTTATTAAATTGTGATTCGGTCAAAGGGCTCTATATAAGCACATAGCATATTTTTTTACAGAAGTTTTTAGTTAGTGAACTTCTATTCAAAAGCAAGGTCTTCACTAACTAAAAACTTCTGTAAAAAAAATGCTCTGTTCTTATATAGAGCCCTATTCAATTGGCCAAAACGCTATTTAATAAGGCTGATAATCTGGTCTCTTTATTTCATTTCACATTTTTATGTTCCATTGCTTGTTATTAGAACAATAATATTGCATATAATTTTGTTGTTCATTCATTCTGCTGTCTAATTTACTTATTTTCACTTTATGTATTAATTTGCACCTTCATTTTAGCTCAATTTAGCTTATGTTTTTATGCTTTAGAGATATAAGCCATTGCATCCTTCATTTAGAAGGCCTTTTATATTCATTTGTCAATTTAAATTTCCATGCCTGCTAGAGTTAACTTTAGCATCTATTTACTATTTAATATACTGTATTCTATATGCTGTATTTTCAGAGGTTGTTACATGTTATTTATTATGGGGTTACTATTAAGGTCTGTTGTATTTCATTTAATTTTGGCTTATATGAATCTCTTTGTAGGAATTCACATTGCAAGAGTTCATGGTCAGTATTTCAGGTTACATCGGCAAATTATAAACGATTACTATCTCTGTTACTACTTATGTCAATGGGCAGATCGTATTGCATAAAAAATAAAAAAATAAAATAAAACCTTTGGCCGAAAACCTTTGGCCCAGATTAATACAATTGAATCAGTATGACCTTAACAAATAAATCTTCCCTTCAGCCCATGAAGGGCATCACCCTCCTCACATTTACTATTCACATGACGCTTTCACGATTAGCTTGGCACAAATATCTTAGCTAGTCAATTATCCTCACCATTCTTCACCATTGAATGCTTAATTCACAACTTTTATATATTTTTTGCTTCTTACTGTAACAATATTATTATCATAGCCCATCGAAGGGTTTCGTTACAAACGGTTGCATCCTCAGCCCAATCAAGGCCGTCACAAGACTCATTAAATCGTATTTACCTCATTTTCAACTACAATCGATAATACCAGCCCATCGAGAGCATCACAACATTAATATAATTCAGTTTCATGTCTATCTCACCTTATCACAAACAATCCCTTACACACAGCCCATCTAGGGTTTCTAGTAAGTTAAACATGTTTCTTATTAATTTTGCCTTCTCGTTCTCATCACTAACCCATTAGGCGTTGTTGCATGTATGGCTTTAAGCCAATACTTCTCTTTATGAACACTAGTTATTATTCTACATGCTATACTACAGCCTATCAAAGGCTTCACAATGCTAACTCAATCATACTCCTCTTTAGTTTCTTATTATGCACAATCCTTATTTTTCTATCATGGGCCATTGTTCACCAGTTACATTCTCTGTCATTTATAAGAATGTATTAATATTTGTTTATCCACTTCATATTTATGATAAATAAACTACACTTGTGAAATTTTGTTTTACTCAATGCTTCTCATATACAGGAATGTTTATTTAGAGTTTTTTTGGTGAAAACAGTGCACCATTGCTAGTAATTATGTACACGTAATTTTTTTTTTTTTATCCTCAGGCGAGTGAGCATTTCCTTTTTCCAGCAACAACAAGGAAATTGAACTGCTTTAATTAGTAAGATGCTTGAAGCCTACCCAGGGCAGGCTAGCTTGGTACCCAATAAGTTCCAACAGCTACAAAGCATGATAGCCAATATGGCTACTTCTGTTATTGAGCTGAAAGATCGAGTTGTCAGAATTGAGAGTCCTACATCAGAATCTTATTTACTTGACTACTAGCTACAGGTTGAATTTGAGAGACCAGTCAGCCTCCTCTGATTATTATGCCATCGCATTATTTTATCACCAAATTGAGTTGAAACATAGCAGAGGGTAAAGAGATTAATTTGTTTTTATACTATGTCCTCTTCTGATTCATTGGAGCCCCGCTACTCAAGGGGATATTTCTGTAACGATTAGGTTTAAAGACTTGAGGTAGCAACGTTAATTACAGTTACATAATTTGTGTTAATTTGGCATTTACAGGGATGTAATATGTTCAGTTTTCACAAACGTCGTTAAGAACTGGATGTCCACTTGCATTCGGTAGTGGATTTGACTTACAGATATGGCGTTTACGTCTTTTATGACTATCGTAGATCATTTGCTGCTAAGGCAGCAGGAGCTTGGCACCAATTCCACTACCGAGTGAACTGGTCTCTACTAGATCATGTTTTATTCTGCAGGCACTTTGAGGGGCTGAGAGCTCCAGTCTGTCTACATTGCCATTCCCCCGATTCCTTAATTCAGTCTTTTGTCCAGTTATACATAGTTTTAAATACTGTATTTCGAGGTTTTACATGGTAATTATCATGGGGATGTTTAAAAAGAATTAATTAATATTCTTTTCAATTCATTGGCTTTGTGTTTAATCTCTTTATAGGGATTCACAGTACAAGACTTTAAGGTAAGCACTTCTGGTTAAGATTGGTAATTACTAGACCATTTCTCTATCTCTGTTACTTATGTACATTCTATGTTAATGTCACAGTGCATCATGTAAATGTTATCCTTTATCCTCAAGATTTGGCACAGGGAATCACTTGATTCAATTCAGTCGAATCCGTATGAACCTTTACGGCTGTAATCAATTACTTTCAACCCATCGAGGGCTTCATGTTCCTAATACATATTGCATGGCGCTCTTCCGATTAGCTTTGCACAACACCTTAGCTATTCAAGTGTCAACACCATATTAGCCTATCAAGGGCTTCAATCTATAAACCACATATTTGGGCTTTCTTCCTAGTAGCCCATTGAGGGATTTCCTATAATTTACAAACTGGTATCCTCAAGCCCAATCAAGGGCATCATAGAAACACTCAAAACTGTTCATCTCATTGTCAACCACAATCAATCATTATATGCTCATTGAGGGTCTTACCCCCCGCCATATTTTAGGTCATATTGATTCACGTTTTATCTTGCATTCCTATGGCACGTAACTTTTTATTACCATTTTAAGCCCATTGAGGGCTTCACAGTTTACCTTCTTATAATGAAACTATTACAGTCCATCGAGGCCTTAGTAGTTTTGATTTACCTTCTCAGCATCATCAACAAGTTATTAGGCACAATAACATGTGTGGCATTGAGCCATTACTTTTCATTGCAAACACTAGTAATCATATTCTAGTATACGATATGTATCGCGGACATCACAAAGCTAATTCAGTAGCTCCCATCTATAATCGTATTCTCAAACTCACAAACCTTATTCTTTCTGCCTATCGTGGGCCATCCTTCACCTACTTAAATTGTCAGTTATTTACTTACTCATAGCTCTCAACCTATAGTATTTATGCCCGATTCAGACCTGCAACACAGCAGCAACTTCCTCTCCTACAAGTGCTCAGTCCAACCCTGTTAACAAGTATCACCAAGGCTTAGACCATCCCTCGCCTGATTAAGAATTGTATACTCATGGCATTTCTTTTCCAGCAACAGCGAGGAAATGGAACTGTTTAGATTATTGCAAGATGCTCAAAGTAAGATGCTTGAAGCCTACCCCATGGTAGCCCATATGTTCCAACAGCTACAAAGCATGATAGCCGATATGGCTACTTCTGCTATTGAGCTGAAATATCGAGTTGTCAAAACCTCAGTTATTTGCTTTACCAGCCCACAGGTTGAATATGGTGAAACCAGTTAGTCACCTCTGATTTTATGCCATTGCATTATTTGTCATCAAACTTGAGGACCTAGTAGAGAGTTAAGAGTTTAATTTAGTTTGTTGGTGTACACCTGTTGAACTGTTTCTTAAAGGTCTTTTTTTTAAATACGGCTCATGTCATTCACAGACTCCCATCACTGGTGATATCTTTTTTTTGAATCTTTGCCTTTTTAGCTTCTGATCCTTTTGGCCCAAAATCTCGCTTACAATTAAAAAGCAGCAGCAACTTTGGCTTTTTATGGGTTACTTCAGCCTTCAGAATTCACCACATCACCATCACAACCTATTTTCCGTACTAAGAATTTTATCAGATTTAATCACGATACTGGTTTACTCGCACTACGTTCAACCAAACTAGCACCACACTGTTCAAACCATTTACTTTCCAATTTTGACCTTACCTGTCCAATTAAAACATTTGCTTTATAACACCACACTAAGAGATAAACATCTTTATCACCACCCTTTTGAATAGTTCAAGCCAGCCTCTCAGTACCACTACGTTTGTGCATTATACTGTATACAAGCAATTCTCATAAGATTTGGGACTTTAAATATTTAGGTTATTAATTTTACATAGGAGCAGCTTTATCAGCATTGAAATCTTATACCAGTGTTATTATTCAGGCTATGGGGCGTTGGAAGTCTACAATCTACAGTTTATTTACGAATCCATAATCTGAAATTCGTTGAGCTTTTCAGAATTTAAATAATTTACAGCAGATTTTGGCCCTCTTAGCAGGCCTATAGGGGCATAGCACCCGGTAAACCACCGATACTAAGGAGAGAGGCCCGAGCACAAATGGCACGTTTAATTACCTGGTGATTTTGGGAGGGTCCCTTTCTCCACCTACCCTATATAAACCCCCACCTACATGCTTCCAGCACCCCACCACCCCTCCCTCTCTCCATAATTTATTTGGCCCATTGCCCTCTTGGCAGGATGATAGGGGTGTAGCACCCGGCACACCACTGCAACTAAGGAGAGGCCCGAGCACAAATGTATGCAGTATATGTATGTATGTATGTATGTATATGTATGTATATGTGTATATATATATATATATATATATATATATATATATATATGAATAGTGCATTTGTGTTCACATTTGGATGTCTAAAGTATCTTAAAAAAATAAATAATTCTGCTCAGAATTCTGAGAAATAGTTATTCCACTGCATTTTTGGAAACTGCGCAGGGATATGCAAATGTGCCCCGAAAGACTTCACTCTTGTAATCCAATCCCATTTTGAGCTTGGCTTCCTTTAAGCATATGCCTTCTGTATTATAAAGCTTTAAGCAAAACCCAGGATGTATTATTATATACAAGCTGCCTCATCACTGTGGAACCAGTTGTGTAGTAGATTTTTTTTGAGGAGGTAGCTTTACCACAACAATCATTTAATTTATGGTGGGCAAAAGAGCAACAGAAGCCCTCCACCGTACAGTAGTACAGTAAATAAATAGTATATCTGTGTTCACATTTGAATGTCTAAAACAAGTAACATTTTTTTATTTCTGCTCAGAATTCCAATAGATACAGTTATTACATTGCATTGTGGGAAGCTGAACAGGGACATTTATTGCCAAGGAAGACCAATGGACATTTAGAACTAAAAAAAAAATGTATGGGCCCGGACTGGCAATGGTTAATATTGTGTAATGATAAATAGTACAAGGTAATATTTCCCATTATAGAGTATTGTGTCATGGCCACATGGATGTTGGGACTGTTGCAGCCATGATGGCGTGGATAGGGTTATATGTGTTCAATATTATTCTATATTGCTATATTGTGACTGCCTGTAATGGCCGGAAAGCTGAGATGGAGACACATAAACCAATACCTGGAAAGGGCATGTGTTTGTGGTAAATGGGACCCCTCAAATTCTGTATAAACTAGATCTTCTGACATAACCAGCACACGAGGGGTTAAACGGACAGTTGGGTTCCAGATTTTAAAACAGCAACTGTTATATGAGATGTCTTTTATATAAAGACTGGAGCAGTTGGTACCTGTGTATCATGTCCAGTTTCACCGCCAGGCATTTTTGATTGTACAATGTGTGCTGTAAAGAATTATCAGCAACATTAAGTACAATAAATAACATCCTTCAAATATCACAACGAAAAAGTGTTCTCATGTACATTTATCATAAAAGCAATTATTATTTAAGACATATTCCAATTTTCTATGTTGTTCTGTCAACTTCATTGAATATAAGCATAATATTTAGCCACTTTGAATAAGCTCAGTTGAAAAACAGTGTGACCTGCACCGAATTTCAGAGTAAGAGTGGATACAACTATTGGTCAGCAGGTTGAGTGCGAGAGCCAGTGAGGCATTTTGGGCTATCCCTAGAGACAAGGCAAGGGACCATGAGGAGGCCTGCAGGGTACTACTTGCCAGGTATGCAAGAGACCCAGGGACACCGATACAGAGGTAATGGGCAGGATGAGGCATGCTTGCCACAACTGGTGGATGGGCAAGAAGGTGACAACTGTGGAGGAGGCCCTGGACCAGAAGCATGAGGCAGAGTGCAATGGGTGTCACCAGCCCGGGCACATGAAAAGGCACTGTCCCAAGTTGCCTTGTAGGGCAGAGGCTTGTTTGAGAAATGATACAAATATTCTTACATTTTTAGCGTATATATACAGTATATATATATATATATATATATATATATATATATATATATATATATATATATATATATATATATATTATACAATTAGCACTCTTTCCAGTTAGTGTGATATTTGGCTGGGATATAAGCATTAAACAAGTCATTTTCCATTGTAAGGCAATAGTTATGAAATAGTAAAATACATCTGACTGTCTGTTTTGAGACTGTGCCAGTTGTTTGCATTTCTTCCCCGCGATTCCTTGAAAGTGAAACCAAAATGATTATCTGTCCTGTCTAGTCTAGAGAGAGCTAATTCTAATTGTATCTTTGTTTAATTTGTTACTTTCATTAGCTCTAGAAATGGCATCTAAGATGCTCTTGCCCCTCCCTAAGTAAATATTCAAGATGGTGTCTATATGCAGAAGAGCTGAGAGATTTTTTCTCTACCTGCTTCCCTTAAGGTGGATTGAAGAAAAAGGAAGATTTGTCCTCTGTTCTGTGTTATTGTTGAGTGAGTTTGAACATATGTTTACAGTGTTATGAAGAGTGTGAGCTAGATTGAGATCTATCTATGTGTGAGGACATCATGTATGTACTGATTGTCATGTGAAGTTGTGGTGTTTGAAAGAGAGATCTGTTGTTGGTCTCCGAGAATGGCGTATCATGAGTATTGGTATTCATATAGGAAACCGGTGCACAGATTATATCATTGCACTTTTGTACAAAGAGTGTCCATTATATCTGACCGACAGTATAATAAAATTGCTTATAGAAAATATATAATCTGAAATCTGAACAATTTCAGATTTAATATTTGTGTTTTAATATTTGTATTTTTCATACCGTCGGCCATTTTGGATAATCAGAATTAAGGTTTTGTTAAAAGATGGTTCATAATTGTGTTAAATGTTTTTTTTTTTTTAAGGTTTAGAATGCGCCAACATATTCTGTAGCGCTGTACAGAAGTTAAGTTCAGACAAAGATAAATAAAAATTAACATATAGCAAAGAAAGGAGAGCCTTGTCTTTGAGCTCGGGATCCAATGTCCATGATGCATTCCCAAAGTACATTGCAGGATTGAAATTTGCAGACTTACAACCTAAAGGTATTGTGTGTGTGTTGTAAAGGAGGAAGAGAGGTGATGAGAGTGTTAGGGTGGAAGGTGATATGCTTCTTTAAAGAGATGCATTTTAAATGAAGTTAAGAATGTTTTGATGCAAGAGGATAATCTGGTGGAGGGAGGCAAGGAGTTTCAGAGAATAGGGGCAGCAGGAGAAAAAGTCCTGAAGGTGAGAGTGAGAGGAGGTGACAAGAGTTGTAGGAAGAAGACGGTCATTAGTAGAACGAAGAGGGCGGGTGGGGGAGTATTTGAAGATGAGAGCAGAGATGTCGGAGCGCAATTGTTGAGGGCTTTGTAAGTTAGGGTCACAATTTTACATTTTATTTTAGAGGCTAAGGGAAGCCAGTGGAGTGATTGACAGAGAGGTGATGCCGACACTGAACGTTGTGTACAGAAGATGAATCTAGCAGAGGCATTCATAATGGATTGAAGTGGAGATAGTGGGGTGGTGGGTAGGCCAACAAGAAGAGAGTTGCAGTAGTCTAGTCGAGAGATGATGAGAGAGTGTATTAGGATTTTAGTTGTTACTTGTGTAAGATTATTGTATGATTATTGAAGCTATCCTTATGTTGACATTTCTCTCTGTCGGTATAAATATGGTTTGCCCACTGTCCTTGTCTACTAACTAATTCACAGGGAAAGTATACATATCACTAGAAATCAGTGTATGGTATTTTATCTGGCTAAAGAACCTTACCAATTCTGTATTATTTCTGTGTTATGTTTTGTTTATTCATGTTAAAAAAACAACATAATATTGTACTAGTTATTCTTCCAGGCCCATCCTCAGCTCACATGATGGCCATGGTGAAAATGAGTAAACAATTATGAAAATCTTTTCAAAGTATTTCTAGGCCTGTAGGAAAGAAACATGATCAGAGATGGATTACATTATGAGTTAAGAAAAGATTTTAGAGCTTTATTAGTAAATGTATATTGACAGTAATAAATTAGCAATTTCCTTTTAAATATACAAACTGTTGCAAGATAAATTAAGTAATGTCTTATCACTTATAAAGACATAATTAGTAGTATTTTAACTATTCTAATTATTTTTGCTGCTTTAGCAGGAGTACAAAATAATGGTTAATTATATATTTTACAAATATTAAATATATTTATTAGCTTTGCATGATTTACATTATCACCTAATTAAATTTAGTTTATATCACCCCTTGTTTATTATAGTGTTATGCATATGTTAAATTTATGTTAGTTAGGGAAATTTTAGGGTCAGTGTATATGATATGAGGCTGTCTAGTTAAAATATGTATGAAAGTTTCTTGTATGATAGATCTTGCATGTTTGTATTTTTTGTCACACTTGTCTACCACAGAAGAAGATGACCGTGAGTGCGTGCCTGTAAAGACAAAGTAAAGACAAGCGTGCCCTGATATATGATGAGAGAAAGTATTTACCAAGTACCTATGGTGATGACAGCAGATAGCAACAGATACAGAGTTTGCGGACTAAGAGACTCCTTATACAGGAACTATCTACACTGATAAGACCAGGAGAATGAGTATTCATATCATCAAAAGGAAAAACTGGATGGACGCCAAGTGGGGAGGTCCTTACCAAGATTTCATGGCTACCCCGACAGCTGTGAAAGAAAATTGCACAAAAGACCTCCTGGATACATCTGACCCACTGCAAGAGTGTTCCTCTATCGGCACCTTCCTGAGAACCTAACTGCTAACCCGAGTAACCTTGCACCTGTCTCTTACACAAAGACTAGCAACAAAGGGGAGTGAAACCAATAGGGTCACTCATCTCAAACCCAGTGAAGATACTCCTGTGTTCAGACAGTTAAGAGGGGCCTTGGAGAAGCAGGAAGGGATCCCCAGAATGATGCCCTAATACAGACTGGTATCATAATTGGGCTGGAAGCTTCAAGGTAATGCTATTAATTCTCCATGCATTGATGAACTTGTTGAAATGCTGCAGAGAGCTAGGTTTGCCTTATTATATGAAAGCATTTGTCCATTTGGACTTAGAGTCATGGACTATTATTAAGTTGTTGAGTGTATTCCAACTTTGCTTACTGTTACTTGGAAATTGAACCTGGGCAGTAATTTCCAAGTGTGCTTGGAAGGATTTGATATAGTTATAAACCACAGCGCATATTTGACTTTGATTACAGGCATATATATATGCCATGCTGTTGACATTTATCAACACAATGGGAATAAATTGGAATTATTTTGATTGATTCATGTTGTTTTGGTTGATTGCACAAAGTTATGAGTGATATCTCTGTGCTTGCTGTGGTTATTTGTTTATCTTAAAGGAACAGTATGTTTATGGAAATATTTAACTATCCAGCTACTTTCCTGATACAGCGCTGCCAGACTGAATATTCCCTCTAGTGATACTAAACGTACACATGTTAACATAGCACATCAAGGTCCTTTGATAAGTGCTAGGTCATTTATATGGTTGACTAAATGGCGTGCAGGTGATTTTAACACTTTTTTGACATTATTTTGTATGTTTATTAGTGGGTCCCAGTAAGAGTTAGTGTAGTTAATTCTCCCATGAGAGGATAACAGCAGGTCCTTTTGAGTGCCACTTTTGTTGTTTTGCACAGAACTCCACTATATGATGTAGGGATCCCTATCTTTTCCCTTCCGAGTTGTGAGTGTAGAGAGGTTTTCCTCTTTTTCTATCCCTCCACTGGAAAATGTTGTTGTACATTTTTTTGTAGATAGAGGATAAATAGTGGGTCCTTCTGAGTGTCACTTTTATTTAATAGGGATACTGCGATTAAGAGTTAGTCTTTTTTTTTCTTTACTGGGATCTTTCAGTTATTAGATTTTTATTCCTTTTATTAAGTGTTATCTTTGTACTAATACAGTTTGTTTTTTATTATTTGGTTTGTGGTCCTGTCATGCACCATGTGGATACATTTATTTAGTTATACCTCTCAGTGGCTCTTTTCTATTTTTCTTAATTTTGTACTAATACAGACTGTGATAACCCTTGAGAAGTCCAGGATGGCGTGGGATGAGAAAGTCCATATAAATCTTGATCCGTATCACTGTCATTTATAGTAATACCTACCCTGATCTGGGGGAAAAAACAGATTAAGGGACAAATTCACAAAGGCCTTGACCTGATCTAAAATATCCACCCCCAAATGGCAGCTTGATGAAAGAGTCTACATCGACTCCATTGGAGTGCCACATGCACTACCAGATGTGTTCAAGGCCAGAAATCAAATTGCACCTGGTTGGTGACAATAAATAAGAATGTTGACTGGGTAAATTATATCTACTATAACCAACAAAGATTTGTGAACTATACAAGAGATGCGGTACAAGGTTTGACTGAACAACTAGATAAAACAAGTCTGATGACGTGGCAAAATCGCATGGCCCTTGACATGCTTAAAGCAAAAGAAGGAGGTGTTTGTAAAATGTTTGGCACTGCCTGCTGCACCTTCATCCCTAATATAATGGCACCTGATGGGACAGTTACCAAAGCCTTGGAGGGATTGACCGCCCTGTCAAATGAACTAACAGAAAATTCAGAGATGGAAAACCCATTCACTAGCTGACTTCAGTCGTGGTTCGGAAGATGGAAAGACATAGCCTTCTCTGTGATTACTTCAATCGGTGTCATGCTCGCCATTTTGGTCCCTTGTGGTTGCCTGCACAAAGAGACTGGCACAGATATGGATTCTCCGCCGCATGCTTGCCTAAGGACATGGAAGAGGAGGAATACGAGAATCATGCCTAAAATCAAGGCCCATCCCCATGAAGGACATATGCAAACTCTTGCTAATTGACATTATAATACGCTAATACATATATCTACTGCAAAATTAAAAAGATTTAAAGACCTGTCAGAAAGCCACATACTCCTTATCTTCTGTTTGAAGATCTGCACATGATGGCCTATTGCTTTGACCAGAGAATCTCCCATCCAGAAGAAAGTGATCCACCTGTTTATCGTTTACTGTATGGACAAAAAGGGGCCTAGCTAAGTATGATGTGTAAGACTAGGCTTGTATGAAGTTTGTTTGAGCATATGTTTTCATTGTTTTGTCATTTTTCCTTTTTCTGCTCTTTCCTATACCTGTCATTCTTTTTGCTGTTCTTTGGCTTCTAACACTTCTGCACCTTGTTCAACTTGCTAGGATCTAGTACATACTAACATCTGATAAGTAATAGTAATTAGGGAAAGAAGAAGTTATCATGAATACACTCTGGATTATTAGTAATAATCACTGCAAACTTTATTGGTTATTAAATTACATCTATCATCTAAATGCCTCATAGGACAATGAGTATAAAGGCAAATGATTATATGGCCTAGGTATTGGTAATTGGTTGCAGAATTAAGTAAAGCCATTTTCTCTGCATTAACCATTGTATTTTTTACATATCTGGACGTTTATATCTATGCCACTGCTATCTGGACTATCTCGCATATAACACCATCTGTTGATTGTTTTTATCCACCCCATTGGACTCTTTCCTTGTTATATACATTTCGTCAAACAGGTGCTCACTTGTTTTCGTGGATCTATTGCTTTACCATCAAGATTTCATATTTTCTTGCTTGCGCTTTATAATCACTGAGCTTTCATTCAACAGACTATAATATTTGGACTGTGAAACTTTAGGCTATGGATTCCATTATTGAAAGGCTTTTTATATTATTCCACGGATCATATTGGATTATTAAAATTGCGTTATTATGTATTTTATTGTTTCTATGTATAATTGTTGGGAATGTATTAAGGTAAAAGGGGCAAAGGACTCCGTGATGTAAGATCTAATATATCCTTGTTGTAGGAAACTCATAAGACTGACTTTTAAAGAGACCAAGAGTCTCTTTGGATATTCAGATTCAGTCTCAAGATCTTACCTCTACTTTCTAATAAGTTTAGCTTTTTATTATTTAGCTATATGTGTGAAATTTATTTTAAGATTATACCCTCTCGTATTTGTATTCTTTCCTTTTGATGACAATTTTCATTGTCATAGGGGGGAGTGTTGGAGAAATGATACAAATATTCTTACCTTTTTAGAGTGTATATGTATATATATATATGTGTATATATACAGTATCTGTATATGTATATATGTGTGTGTGTGTATATATATATATATATATATATATATATATATATATATATATATATATATACATATATATATATGTGTGTGTGTATATATATATATATATATATATATATATATATATATATATATATATATATATATATATATATATATACACACAATGTGTGTGTGTGTGTGTGTGTATATATGTGTGTGTATGTATATGAATATACAGTCAGGTCCATAAATATTGGGACATCGACATAATTCTAATCTTTTTGGCTCTATACACCACCACAATGGATTTGCCGAAGGCGCTCCATCCCAGCAACTGAGGCCCTTGCCTGCAGCCCTTGCCCGCAGCCCTCGCGTAGCGAGGGCTGCGTGCAAGGGCCTCAGTTGTTGGGATAAAGCAGCCACCTCCTCCCCACAATGCCCCGGTTCGGGTTCCGGAGGGGAAGCCAGACGCCGCCACTGCCACTAGCCGAACCCGCTGCTCGCGCAGCGAGCCGCGGCCCGCGCATAACGAGGGCTGCGTGCAAGGGCCGCTGTTGTTGCAATGAAGCAGCCACCTCCTCCCCACAATGCCCCGCGCAGGGACGCCCAGTCCACGGTTGGGGTTCCGGAGGGGGAGCCAGACGCCGCCACTGCCAGTAGCCGCACCATCCCGGAGCCCGGCAATACCGTGGGAATGTGGTGAGAGCGCGGGTAGTGGCGGAGGTTCAGGCCACGCACGGAGCTCAGAGCTCTGATCAGTGCGGATACCTTGGGGAGGCGGGGCTAGGCCGGCCTGGGGAACAGGAAACACTGTGGATCCGCGGACTGGAGCAGGCCTCAGAGCTGGAGGAGCCGGGCCTGGGTAGCTGACTGCGAGTGACAGGGAGATAATGTGGTCTGAGGAAGATGTGCAATCACTGACAGCTGCCATATAAACTAATTATACACTGATCATTAACACCATGTGTATGTATATAATGTGTATTGTGTGTGTGTGTATAGATATTGTGTCTGTGTGGATTGTGTGTATATATTGTGTGTGTATGTATAATGTGTGTGTGTGTATATATATATATATATATATATATATATATATATATATATATATATATAATGTGTGTGTATATTGTGTGTGTGTATTGTTTGTGTATATATAATGTGTGTGTATATTGTGTGTGTATATATATAATGTGTGTGTATATTGTGTGTGTATCAACTGCGGCCCTCGCAAAGCAACTGCAACCCTCGCAAACTTTACGTCGCAACGCAAACAACATACGAGACACGTTAACACACATTACAGACTCACAAAAATCGTCCGCAACCCGCGGACATGAAAAAATGAAAAACACAATAAATACACACAACACATACATAAAAAGCTTACCTACAGCAAGAGGGAGCATCCAGGACCTCAGAAAATAAAGTTACACCTTAATTTAACTCATAATAAAAGAGTTTAGACACTAAAAAATTCTCTAAGCAAGAGAAAAAATGGCCGACGAACAAAACGAAAACGAGGCTACAGCACTCTAAACACGCAAAACACCACATGAAACACGCAAAACACCACAAAACACCTACGGATATTCCACTACAGACGCATACCACACATTAGCCGGCATTTTAGAACAATGCGGAACTACACAACTACGCTAACGGTTTCGTCTTGCGCACGCACACTAATAAACTGCACAAATTCACCACGCTTACACAGCAGCTCCACACCACTAATGCTGCAGCAACATCAAAACAGATTGCAGCTCTTCAACACAATGCTTCAAAATAGGTCAAGTATATTCATTTATTCATTTCTATTATATATTTCAGTAGTACACACAAAACAACATTAGCTACCTTACAATTCCATTGCCGTCATTTTTTGACGGAAAGTTCGCTAGTCACATATATAGTTGTGAGCGTACGGGACGTTGCTCACGCTTGCGAGCTCACGTAGCGAGCCCGCAAGAACTGCGTCCCTCGCAAAGCGAGGGACCCAGTTCCCCGCAAATGCAGGTCCTCGCGAAGCGAGGGCCCGCATTTGCGGTGGTGGGAGCAATTCGCGAGGATCCGCATTTGCGGAGGTGGAGGCTCAAAGTCGGCTGTGTTAACACACACATACAAACATGTTTTGGAGAAAACCAAAATAGTTCTTGGAGATATCTGTCCCTGGCCAAATTACCAATATATATATATATATATATATATATATATATATATATATATATATATTTAGTGTGCACACCTTAGAGAAATAATACACCAACACGGAGTTCTGGTATAAAGCTTTCTCTCACGCCCCACTCTTTATTAAAATCAGCTGTCATATTTATAACATTTTTAGTAATCAGATAAATGTTGCATCTTGGTGAACACCAGTCTAAGTAAGGCCTCTGATTGGTTCCGGAAGGCGGCGGGGCACATATCCTTATTAGGTTTCGGATCTGATGTCATTATGGCCAGTTTAAGTGAAACCTCTGATTGGCCCTGGAAGGTGGTGGGGCTCACATCCTTATTTGGTCACGGATATGAATGCCATCTTACTGCTGTCAGGATATGATGTTACCGACATCTTGCATGTGGAAGTGATGAATCCTCCATCTTAGAGTTCCCAATGTTTCAGCAATATTAATAAAGCTTTGGTTACGTGATAATACTGCAAAGATAAGATATATAAGTAGGACACAAACATAAATGCATTTTATATGGGTTTTAGTCCATAACAGTCCCCCCTAAAATGTCATACAATGTTTATGTTACCCCTACGTTCTTAAGTCTTAATTAATAGTTATTACATCCTTACTCATTATTGGATATCAAAATCTATTAGTATCTACGTTCTTGACTATGGTCCCTCCGGAGCACTACTCTTTGTGGTTTCTATTTCCGGATGTTGGAAGCATTGGGTGTAAGTATGACATAGGTACATATCTTCGTTCGATCGGGCTTGCCATGACCTAACGTCACACCTACCCTATGTCCTATGCGGCATGGGAAAACCTAATAAGCCTCTATTAACTAATAGTGTATCTGGTCTAGAACAAGGACCATAATGCTTAGGTATAATAACTTTACAAAACACTCTCCGTAGAGCCAGTTACTGTCTGCATTAGACTATGAGACGTCTTGCATATATCATTCTGTCCATAAAGATCTGTGTCTAGGTTCTGGGGGCACCACTAGGAGGAAGCTTTTTTCATTGCATTCTGCAAATAAGTACGCATACAGGGAATAATACAGCATAAGAGGAAGGCAAGTAGAGTTATGACAACAAGGATAGCCATCCCAGCTTGTAACAAAACCTTTTGCCAACCATTCATCCAACTAAACCATGAATCCCAGTTATCTATAGTACCAGAATTTTCTTTTAGTTCTTGGCCAAGTTCAGCTAGTTTCTTTATGGCCAAGGTGATCTTACCGTTTGGTCCTGTATTATCAGGAATATATGTGCAACATGCACTAGTGGCAGGAAGCATTTTACATACTCCTCCTTTTTCTGCAAGAATCATATCTAATGCCATACGGTTCTGGAAGGCCATGTGTGATGTAGCTTCTAACTGTTCTGCAATACCTTTTAAGGCATCCTTGGTATAATTAACAAACCGTTGCTGATTATAGTAAATGTAATTAATCCAAGCAACATTCTTATTTACTCCAATCATTGGTATGAGTGACTCAAAACCTGCTGCTACTTGATTGCGAGCTTTAAATTCATTTGGCACCCCCCTTGGGACTCCTATGGTATCAATATATACATGTGGGTCAAAACTTTCTTGATTGTGTTTGAAGAATGCTAGATGGATCACCATAATAAGTTGGGACAATATGGAGTGGCATAATAACCTTAGCTAAGGTACACTCTCCCCGCCATACTCCTGACATTCTGACTCTCAGCTTCATGTCCCCACATATCCAATATATATCTCCCAAGGATTGTGTGTGATTAATCAATAATGTGGATGATCCATCTCTGTATGTCTGACAAAAACCACTTGGGAACCTCTGTAAGTTAGTTCCATAAGAAACATACCTACAATAACATGTTTAATTTCCTGGATATATAGTTATACCCTCACCTGGATGCGGATTATTAGTTATCATAGGATATGTCTTTTTCCATTTTTTACATCTACTTACATCACTGAGTGTGTTTTTAAACAGGCTCAGGAAACATTTTTCTTCTAATAAAGGTATAGTAAGTGGAACAGTACCCAAATGGGGCCTGGCATGGCCACAAACATAACAATTAGTTTTGTTATTTTCTTGGACATTATATTTCATCCATTCTAACCATACATTGAGATCTGAATACCCTGTTTCAGTAGCTAAAGTATCTTCATATGTTGGATCACCATTATCAGTCATTGTTTCAATGATCTTGGGACCTGGTTGTAATATCTGTAATACAAGTGGTAAGTTAGGATAATTGTATAAGTCTGCTAACTTAAATTTACCTGAGAACTTTGTAGTCTCCCCCTTACTCCATGCTCCCATCAAATATGTGTCAGCATCTATGGGACTAGGATTTTGTATAGTCAGAGTTAGCTGCATGCTAGAACTAGTCTTGCCACTATTTAAACATCTACCAGTCTTTAGTAGAGTCATACGATCTAGTAGGGATCTTTCTAAGTCATCTTTCTTGACTACAGCGTTCTGAGGTCTATACTCCAAGGGTGTTCCAGTAGTCCATCCTACCATATCCCATGTAGGACAATCTTTCCCATAAGCATTCCCATAAATCTTTCCATCAACACATATGTATATAGCCTTATTAGGGGAAGATTTATACAAGTCACACTGTTCATGGACAGTAGGACATCTAACAATATCACAGAAGTCAAAGGTGTATGTAGCAACATGTGTAGTATGTGAATTATACCAAAATGTGACTCCATCTTCACATTTTGTAATAGTTACATGTTGTGCATTGTTCAAGAATACTGTGAGAAACAAGATAAAACACTGAGTTATACTCATTGGGTTGGTTCCTATTCATCAGGGGGAGCAACCTTTTTGCAATGTGACGCGTGGACCCAAGTAGGTTTCCCTTCCAACTTAACCGAAGTGGTTGTGATCAGTAGGACTTGGAAAGGACCTTCGTATCTGGGTTCCAGTGGGGTTTTCCTCACAAACCTCTTGACCAGAACCCAATCTCCAGGAAGTAGTTGGTGTGTTCCAGTATCTACCTCCGGATCTGGAATAGAAGAGAACACTTGTGCATGGATTTTAGTCAGTGCTGTGGACAAGGCTATCACATAGTCAACAAGTACATCAGATTTCAACTGCAATTGCTGAGGGAAATAACATCCTAATCTAGGAGCAGACCCAAATAAGATCTCATGAGGAGATAAAGCATGTTTTCCCCTAGGGGTATACCTGACACTGAACAAAGCTATAGGAAGGCTCTCAGGCCACGGCATACCAGTTTCTTGTGACATTTTTAGCATTCTAGACTTCAAAGTCCCAATTATACGTTCCACCCTCCCACTACTCTGGGGATGGTAGGGTGTATGAAAAGATAGTGTCACTCCTAGAGCTGTCCATATTTCTTTTAGCTAAGATTGCAGTGAAAGCTGGTCCCTGGTCACTTTCAATTACTTCAGGGACCCCATATCTGCAGATGACCTCTGTTAGTAACCGCTTCACTGTGGTCTTTGCAGTCATATTTGTGACTGGGTACGCTTCTGGCCATCCTGAGAACATGTCTACAATGACGAAGGAATATTCATACCGGCCACTTTTTGGCAATCTGTATGTGGTCAATTTGTATCCTCTGGAATGGATACAGAGATTTTCCTAAATGCTTCTGTGGGGGTTTCTCAGTTCGGCCTGTATTACATTTAGCACAAATGCTACAGGACTTGCAATAGTTGCTCGTAAGTGTAGTTATGCCTGGGGCCATATAGTACTTGTCTATCAGAGCGTTCATGAGGGTCTTTGACAAGTGTGCCGGTCCGTGGGCCCACTGTACTGTTGCTGGATAGAGATTCTTTGGTAAACACAATCTCAGATTATCTACATACAATCCATCTTTAAGGATTGCTCCCTTTGCTTTCCACTTGTTTACTTCTTCTGTATCTGCATTCTTCTGCAATTCTTTGAGTAGTTTCAAATCTGTAGATATTTATGTCTTTCTTCTCCTCTTTCTTGTCCATTTCCTGTGATATCATTGCTGCCTTCTTAGCCATTTGATCTGCTAGATGATTTCCTCGTGCTTCAGTTGAGTTTAGCTTCCCATGTGCCTTCACCTTCAGTATGGCTACTTCTTCTGGGAGTGCTAACGTATCCATCAGTTCACGTATGGCTTTATCATGCTTTACTGGGGTGCCTGCAGCTGTCATAAACCCTCTGGCTTTCCAGATTATTCCAAAGTCTTGAGTCACTCCTAGAGCATATCTTGAGTCTGTATAGATGTTAGCTCGCCGTCCTGCTGCAATCTCACAGGCCTTAGTCAATGCAATCAACTCTGCTTCTTGTGCTGACATGGAGGGAGGTAGTGAGAAGGCTCGTATCACATCTTT
Source organism: Discoglossus pictus (assembly GCA_027410445.1). Taxonomy (NCBI): domain Eukaryota; kingdom Metazoa; phylum Chordata; class Amphibia; order Anura; family Alytidae; genus Discoglossus; species Discoglossus pictus. The sequence goes on from CM050169.1 coordinate 106,506,999, forward strand.
TTCCGTAGTCACAGCATATCCTGTGTGATATTTTCCATTCTCATCAGCATACCTTGATCCATCCACATACAGAGTGATGTCTGGGTCTGTCAGGGCAAGTTCCTTTACATTCGCAAGGTGTGAGGTCTCCATTTCCATTTGCTGAAGACAGTCATGAGGTGGGTTTACTGATCCTGGAACCGCATATGGGTCTTCAGCCTGTACTTTGGGAAAACTATTCACATGCCAGTTGAGGGTTTGTTTTGTTATTCCTTCTGCTTCTAGTTCATCTTCATCTGCGGACTCCCACCATTTCAGTACAGCCCCCAATGAGCTCCATGTACTCTGTGCAGACTTTGTTAGTGCTATGTGTGGGACAGCTGTATCCCAATGTTTATAGAGCAATTCTGCTTCAAAAGGAAGCTCTACCGTGAGTGCGCTATCCCCTATTGCATCATTATACAATGTCATCAGTTTTAACGTGACTTGCTTCAATTTCATAAGCTTCGCTTCATATTGAAGATCCCGTCCCGGTGTTTGTTTGTTCCACAGCGTACAATGTAGAGAGTCTTGTGTTTCATCTGTTTCTGTCTTCTTGACTAGGCGTCCCAGTAAGTGACTTTTTACATCCAAGCTTAAGTTTGACTCCTGATCCAAGTTCAAACAATACCAGAAATGTCCATCTTCCTCATCTCCCCCCTCAGGAAATGGCAAGAGAGTGGCTGGATTAAGCACATAACACCTCTGTAAGGTGACATTATCTGGCAGGAGCAGTGAACATTGGAGACGGAGGTGTCTGGCTGCTGTTAGGTGCTTTGGCTGCGTCTGATTTATGATAGCAGCAATGTCATGTGGAGCAAGAACTGTCAAGGGATACCCAAGGACTATGTCACTTGTCTTATCCAGTAAGGCATGAGCTGCAAATACTGCCTTAAGGCAGGAAGGGCCTCCTCTTGCTACAGCATCCAGATGACATGAGAAGTAGCCAATGGGGCGTTGTCTGTTTCCATGGGACTGTGTCAAGACTCCCATTGCATGTCCTTCCTTTTCTGATATAAACAGCTTAAACGGTAGGTCATAGTTGGGTAGCCCTAATGCAGGGGCTGAGGAGATAGCCTGTTTTAGAGCGTAGAAGTTATTTAGGGCTATCTGAGTCATCTGAAAGGGTTCAATCTTCAGAACATCATACAAGGGCTGCATCAGGAGAGAGGCTTCTGGGATCCATGCTCTGCAATAGGATATGAGACCTAGGAAAGCGTGGAGGGGTCTGTGTCCTTCTGGTACAGACATTTCTTCTATTGCCCTAACACGGCTGCGTGTGAGATGACACACTCCTTTGGAAAGACAATGTTCCAGGAATATCACAGTCTCCTGACACCACTGTAACTTTTCTCTGGATGCTTTGCACCCTTGTTCTGCCAGATGCCTCAGTAAACTCTCTGATGTCCGTGTAGCTGTAGGAAGGTCTTCAGCACAGAGTAAGAGGTCATCAACATATTGCAGAAGTACAACATCAGTGTTTTCCAGTTGCCAAGAATCAAGGATTAGACTCATGGCCTTAGCAAACTGACTAGGAGAATTCTGTGCTCCTTGAGGCATGACAGTCCATGTAAATTGATTATGATCATGTGTAAAAGCGAAGAGATACTGACATGAAGGATCTAGAGGGATGCTAAAGAAGGCATTTGCCAGATCCACTACAGTAAAGTATGCTGCTGTTGGAGGTATTCCAGAGAGGAGAGTGTGTGGGTTAGGTACTATGGGAGTGTCCAATATGGTTGCTTCATTGACTGCTTGCAAATCTTGTACCATACAGTATTTTACTGGCTCTCCTTTCTTGGATTTATTTTTCACTGGGAAGAGGGGCGTGTTACATGGTGACGTACACGGGACTAAAGCCCCCTGTTTCAACAGGCTCTCTATCTGCCGTGTAATTGCATCAATCTGCGCTGGCTTCAGAGGGTATTGGGATCTTCGTGGTAATTCAGCTCCAGGCTTCAACTTTACTATGACTGGGGGCACCTTTAAATGCTCAATATCTTCCGGACCACGTGACCAGAGGATTGCCGGAATCTTATCCAAGATGTCGGCTGGGCCTTGTCTATTGTCATTTTTCGCATCTAAGTGGAGTAATATTGGTAGTGAACAGAGTGCTGACGTGTCAGTAATTGTTAAAGGCGAGGACACTTGTATAGTCCCATCCGGGGTAAACAAGATGGATGCTTGCAAGCGGGAAAGCACGTCTGCACCTAATAAGTTCATTGGGCATGTGGAGGACACTACAAATCTAGCAAGCAGGTCTGGGAATGGGCCTATTTGTAGTGGCTGAGTCAACTGGTTGGATGAGGGGATACCGTCAACTCCTACACAAGCAACATCAATGTCAGACAGGTAAGATGAGTCGGGCAGATCTTGTTGTCTTAGGACACTTCTGGCTGCACCGGGATCCCTTCTATTGGTAATGTTACAATAGCTTGAGGTCCTAATCCGCTATCCCCTGAAGATACTGCCATAGCAGGAGATAGTGACACAGGCTCACCACTGTCCTATGCTGTGCTTTGGCCCCCCTTCTCCTCTTTAGTGACATCCCCATGCTGTTTTGTCCTCTGCTTTCTAGGCATCTTACAATTCTTGCTGATGTGCCCAAACTTGTTACAATTGAAACACCGCCGTGTTTCCTTCTTCTCCCCTTTGTATGCCGGTTCCTCAGTGGTCACCATGAGAGCGGCAGGATTTTTGTACGTTGATGATGTAGGGCGTGTATTTTCTACAGACTCCAGTCCTTTTACAACAAGTAACAGCGTGTCTAATGGTAACACTATATATTCTGGTCTGGAATAGACCTTTCTTTATAGATTCCTTTAGCCCTATCACAAAAGCTGTACTTAGCATCTGTGTGTGTGTCTTGTTGTGTGGGCTGAAGCCGAGGTCTGTGAACAGCTGCGTGAGTTGTGAGTGAAACTTTTCTACTGATTCGTCTCTGTCCTGTTTAATATCCTGCAGATTAACAGCCTGGTCTGCCAATTTATCCTTCGCCCAGGCTCTTAGTAGTTCACAGAATATTTCACCTGATTCATAGTCAGTTGTCTCGCGTGGCATATCATATGGGTCTATTGTCTTTTGCATTATGGGCCAGTATTGTCTTTTGCATTATGGGCCAGTATGAATCTCCTGCTCTGATTTCACACAAACTAACCAAGTCTCTCCATGCTGCAGCATATGCCTTCTGTATTTGTGATATCTTTCTGTAGAAAGGCATGGGCTGTTTCTCAGTGTCGGGCAATGTGTTTATGAGGGAGATGGCTTGTGTCGGTGTGAATGCAACATACATTAGACTCGCTGTACTATTTCTATTACGCCCTCTACGTTGGCTCGTTCCTGAGCCCAGGGTCTTACTCCTCCACGCCTTTGCACTCTCTCCTACTTTTATCTCATCCTCCTCTTTAACATTGTCATTTTTATGACAGCCTGCGGGAGTAAAGAGTAATGAGGAGTCCGAGCTAACATCCATATTTGACTGTCTCTGATTAAGGGGAGGAGTGGTAGCGTCTGTCTCCGGTGTCCTTGTCTGTGGGGCGACCCATGGTGACGTGTTATCTGGGAGTGGCACGACTGGGAACATCGAGTATGGAGTATACATAGTTCCGTTAGCAGTCAATACAGGATAAAGGGACGTATTCACCAAGGGTGCGTTCGGTATGACAGGTAGACCTTCCTGAGTGGGCGCCGCTATCATCTTAATGGGAGGGTTCAGAGGGTGACAGGACCCCTCCTTAGATTGTGTGTGAGTGCCATTTCGGGGCTGTTGTTGGGTGGAATGTTTTTTTTTCTGCAAAGGGCAGTGGTTGTGGTGTGCAGGGTGTTTGAAGTGCGGAGGGTATAATAGTCGTAGGTAAGGAGCTGGCTGATTCACATGGAGCATAATACACATACATTTCCTGTCTATTCATTTCAACCTTTTCCTCTGTCTAACCTTCCTGTTTAATCTCTTTAGCCACTCTGTACCATACCTCTGCATTTGGTAATAAACCACAATCTTGTAACTGTCCTCTATTATTTCTCAACACTTTCCGCCACTCTTCTGCCCTCAGATGTCCTCCCACAATATTTGTGAATCCACACACTTTAAACTACTTTTTAGATTTAATTACCACGGCCTCTCCCCCTCTTTTCTTCACAACATCCTGAGCCAACATGCCCTCAATATTCAATTTAGTCTGTTTCTGTCCCATCTTCCTGTCCTAAGTATAACACAAGCTAGTGTTAGAAGGCAGACAAGATGAAGTAGGGAGGTGAGAGAAAAGAGGAACAAGCAGACCAGTTGTCTGAGAGGGAGAGAGGTGAGAGAAGAGAAGAACAAGTAGATCTTTTTGTCTGATATGCTCGACTGCTATGAAATGAGAATCACTTCATACGTCTTCCCTAAACTCAGACAATAGTTACCGCCCTCCGGGGGACCACTAGATTGTAGTGTGTAACCACGCACTACTGGCAAAGGGATAGCAGAGGGTGTAGTGTATAATGACAAGTGATTTAGATAGACACAAGATTACGGAAGAGAATAACATCACATTTCATTATTAAACATACATCTAAGTCAGCAATATCACAACATAGTAGCATATGATACAGAAATTGTCTGAGTAAAACATATCCTAAAGCAAATAACTGTCCTCGCGAAGCGAGGGTCCGCATTTAAGGTGGTGGGAGCCTCCCAACGTCGGCTGTGTTAACACACACATACGCATACACGACTTTTTAACAAAAAAAACCTCAAAGGCCCCGCACACCCGCTTACACCCAGACACACACAAGCAAGACTTAACAAAAAAACAGTAAAAAAGGCCCTTCACACGCTCTTAACACACATACGCACGACTTAGAAACAAATACACTGCGTCGTACACGTAAAAGCTAACTGCGTATATCGCAAAAAAATACGGCAACATCGCAACAAAATACGGCCGCATCGGAAAGAAATACGGCCGCGAAAGACCCATTCCAAACGCTGCGCATCAAAACATCACAAACACAAGAAATAAACACAACGAACACATAAAAAGCTTACTTACAGCATCGGGGGGGGCATCAGGCACTTCCAAAAGTTCATTTACATGTCCATTTAAGTTAAAAAAAAAAAAATGAGTTTAAACGGCCGAAAATCGGCTAAGCGACAGAAAAAATGGCCGCCAAACAAAACGAAAACGAGGCTTCAGACCTAAGTACACTGCAGTAACTCGGAAAAATGAAACACATACTATGCGGAACGTACCACAGTCGCAGTTAAACACAACTTTGAACACTACTACGCACAAATGGCGGATGGAACGCAAATTGAAAGCTGGAACGCAAATAACGCATGCGTATTGCGTTATAACGTTCTGAGGCACTTGAAAGTTTAAAAAAATACTGCCTACTTTCCAGAAATTTCTACAAGGTTATAAATACTGCCTACTTTCCCGAAATTTCTACATTTCTATTCAGGTGATGAACAGAGTGACTTCAGAGATAACTGCTGCTCTTACTTCAGAAGAGAATTGTTTCCTAATTTACTACTTTACATTGTGCAAATTACAACTGAGAGGTAAGCTATAATATAATACATTTTATTATAAAGACACCACAAAAAAAAAAAAATTGATTTATGTAGTGACATGTCACACGCACATTTATGTCTATCATGTATAGTCACATGTCACACACATATTTATGTGTGTAGGCCCACAAAAAAAAGTTCATTTAAAAAAAAAAAAAAAAAAAAAATTCAAGATCAAAAAGGGGTTTATGTATAGTGACATGTGACACGCACATATATGTGTATCATGTATAGTGACATGTGACGCGCACATTTATGTGTATTGCCCCTGCAACAAAATGATCTTAAAACAAACTAATTAAACAACTACATTTAAATGACATTAGAAAAAAAAGAAATTGTAATATTAAAATATGATTCATGTATACTGATATGTGACACGCACATATATGTGTATCATCTATAGTCACATGTCACACACACATTTATGTGTGTTGGCAAAAACAATATGATTCATGTATACTGATATGTGACACGCACATATATGTGTATCATCTATAGTCACATGTCACACACACATTTATGTGTGTTGGCAAAAACAAAAAATAAGGTTCATTTAACAATTAAAATATCATTCATCTATAGTAATATGTCACACGCACACAAAAAAATTACATTGAACTCTGAAAATGTGCTTCATGTATGTGACATATGTGTGTAGCCCCCCCCCAAAAAATAATGTTAATTGAAAATAATTACAGAAGTATATTTAAATGACATTAATTTAGTGCAATTCAATATATTACCTAAAACTCAATCTTTCTACTTCTTTTAATATTCAAACAGACTCTGCATCAACAGCGTCACTCAACAATTTGCACCGTGCATTGTGAAGCACAATCCCTTTTAAAGAACACCAACAAAGAAGAACAGGTAAGATAGAACAATACATTACATGCTGAAAAGGCCATGCTTTGCTAAATCAAAAATAAGAAATATACACTACAAGAAGACTGGCGGTTTAAGATTGGCAGGAGGGGACCCTCTGTCATTCGACACTTCAATCAAGGTAAAGTATTAAGTAAAAAAAAAGAAACAAACTATGAGCCTCATTCAATTGCGAGTTCGCCAATTGAATAGGGCTCTATATAAGCACATAACATATTTTTTATACAGAACTTTTTAGTTACTGAACTTCTATCCAAAATCAAGGTCTTCACTAACTAAAAACTTCCGTCAAAAAATATGTTATGTGCTTATATAGAGCCCTCTTCAATTGGCAAAATTGCAATTGAATGAGGACCTATATATCTTTAATGCCCGAGGGCCTCATTTAAATGTGATTTGCCCATTTAAATAGCGCTCTATATAAGCACAGAGCATATTTTTTTTACTGAACTTTTTAGTTAGTGAAGACCTTGCTTTTGGATACAAGTTCACTAACTAAAAACTTCTGTAAAAAAAGATGCTCTGTGGTCATATTGAGCCCTATTCGAATGCCCAAAACGCAATTGAATGAGGCCCCGACAATATAACAAATGCAGCAACCAAAGGCCCTCATTCAATTGCTATTTGACCAATTGAATAGGGCTCTAAATAAGCACATAGCATATTTTTTTGAAAGAAGTTTTTAATTAGTGAAAACCTTGATTTTGGATAGATGATTACGAACTAAAAACTTCTTTAAAAAAAATATGTTATGTGCTTATTTAGACCCCTAAAGCCTCATTCAATTCCGAGTTGCCCAATTGAATAGGGCTCTATATAAGCACATACAAAAAAATGTAAACAAACTTTTTAGTTACTGAACCTCTATCCAAAACCAAGGTTTTCACAAACTAAAAACTTCTGTCAAAAAAATATGTTATGTGCTTATATAGAGACCTATTCAATTGACAAACTTCTAATTGAATGAGGACCCTATTGAATTGGCCAAACTGCAATTGAATGAGGACCAAAGTATGCAACATATGGTACACACAAAGTGGTACACACAAAACAGGATTGTAACAAACTCAGACAAACACATAGCAAAGTAAATTAATATTCTTATTTAATGTTTAACAACCTATAAGCCTTAGAAAATAGCCTAAATAAGCATACCACAAGCGGTGCGCACCAAACAGGATTGTACAAAAACTCACACAAACACTTAGCAAAGTAAATTAATATTCTTATTTCATGTTTAACAACATATAAGCCTTAGAAAGAAGCCTAAATAAGCATACCAAAAGTGGTGCGCACCAAACAGGATTGTAGAAAAACTTTCACAAACACATAGCAAACTAAATTGAGATTCTTATTTCATGTTTAACAACCTATAAGTCTTAGAAAGAAGCCTAAATAAGCATACCAAAAGTGGTGCGCACCAAACAGGATTGTAGAAAAACTCTCACAAACACATAGCAAACTACATTGATATTCTTATTTCATGTTTAACTACCTATAAGCCTTAGAAAGAAGCCTAAATAAGCATAGCAAAAGTGGTGTGTACTAAACAGGATTGTCGAAAAACTCACACAAACACATAGGAAACTAAATTAATATTCTTATTTAATGTTTAAGAATGTATAAGCCTTAGAAAGAAGCATAAATAAGCATACCACTTTTGGTGCGCACCAAACAGGATTTTAAAAAAACTCACACAAACACATAGCAAACTAAATTAATATTCTTCTCTAATATTTAAGAATCTTTAACAACCTATAAGCCTTACAAAGAAGCCTAAATAAGTATACCAAAAGTGCTGAACAGAAAATAGGATAATGCTAAAACCAGTGCAATCATATACAAAATAATTCACAACAAAATAATTACAGTATAAAAAAATTATCTATGCAATATAAAAATACATTTAAAGTATTTTGAAAAGGTTGCACAAACAAATAAATAGTAGAAAAATTCACCATAACAGATACAATACACAGAAATAATGTCATTTTTTAGTTAATACAAATACATTCAAATCAAATAACATTTTCATTTTTATTTTACAACAGATACTGTGTGAAGAACATCGGACCAGGAGTTTCAACTGAGGACCAGACCAGCGGGCGAGGACTTTCAACAGAGGACTACACCATCGGACGAGGACTTTCAACACAGGACTACACCATCGGACGAGGACTTTCAACACAGGACTACACCATCGGACGAGGACTTTCAACACAGGACCAGACCATCGGAAGAGGACTTTCAACAGATGACTACACCATCGGACGAGGACTTTCAACAGAGGACCAGACGATTGGACAAGGACTTTCAACACAGGACCAGACCATCGGACGAAGGCTTTCAACACAGGACCAACAAAGATTCTGCTTGAAATCAAACTTCAACCAAGGTACAGTATAACAAGTAAAAAAAGAGAAAGAAAAATAAATAAATATCTTAGCTTTGTATCGATGTCAACAGAAAATAAAATTTCAAAAAACCACCAGTAACTATAACTTAAAAAAAAAAATAACTAACACATTTTTCTACTATCTCTTCTTTGTCTTTTAGGGCCAATAATCTTTAACAGTAAATACAAACTTCAATGTAGCCAGAAAAAAATAATGCATACTCCAAAAAAGGCTCTAAACACAGACTCTATACGATTTCGCATTGGACATTTCCAGTCCAAGACCCTCATTTAATTGCCATTTGACAAATTGAATAGTGCTGTAAATAAAACCATAACATTTTTTTTCAAAAAACTTTTTTTGTTAGTGAAAAACTTGCTTTTGGATACATGTTTACTAAATAAAAAATTCTTTAAAAAATTATATGATGACCTTATTTAGACCTCTATTTAATTGACCAAATTGAAATTGATTAAGTATAAAATGTAAACACACTGTTGATAACAATTTTTTATGAAAACAAACTTAACATCTCAAAATAAACTAAAGATACATTATTTTATTTTTACAGATTAACATGGCTGATAACGAGAGTAAACAAGAAAAGAAAAGACGCCAAGCTAGAGAATGACGACAGAGAGCAGATAGCCAGCAGACACCGGAGGAGAAGGAAATTCGACGAGAAAAAGAACGTAAAAGAATTGCAAGCAAAAGACTGTGACCTGCAGAAATTAAAGATATGACAAAAAAAAACAACAAGCAAATAAAGCATTTACAACCTGTTGCTGAAACATCAGATGACATTTTAGCTGAAAAAATGCAAGGGATACAAAAAAAGCAACGAAAAAAACAAAGCATTTAGAACCGGTTCATGAAACATTACATGACATTTTACCTCAAACAATACAACATATACGAAGAAAAGCCACGAAAAAAACTAAACATTTAGAACCTGTTGAAACATTATATGACATTTCACCTGATGAATATGAAAGTCAAAATCCAATATGCTTTGAAAATTGTCCTTTACTCAAGTCTTTAGCAGTAGAGGTTCATAGTTGTGGGGACATGACTACTCAATGTCAGTTTTGTGAGGCTTATTATTTTAAACAGGAGAGACCCAGAGATGGCCAATTTATTAGTTGCTGTCAAAAAGGCAAGTTCAAACTTCCAGAAAGGAAAGAATTTCCTATCTATTTACAAAACATTATGACTGAACCTACTTTTCCAAACTACAAAAATTTTAAAACAAACATAAGATCCTACAATAGTGCCATATCCTTTGCATCTATGGGGGCAACATTAGCTGCTAATGTACCAGGACATGGTCCTTACTGTTTTAAATTCCAAGGACAAATTTAACATCGCACTTCCCATTTACATCCAGAGGAAGGAGATCAAAGAAAATTTGCTCAACTATATGTCCTAGATACAATGGAAGCTGTTGACCAACGTATGCAGATGGAAGAAAATAAAAAATGCTTACACAGTGTTTTTATAGAGCTAAATAACATTATGGACAACAATCCCTACAGTAAAGCTTATAAAATATTGGCAGAAGTAGAAAATGAACAACTACTTCATGCACAAAGACATCAATTACCAATGCCCAAGGTTAATATGGTGCTTAAAAGAGACAGACATACTGATAAACGTCGTTATAACTTGCCAACATCAAATGCGGTTGCAATGGTGTTTCAGAATGATGAAGGAGAACCACCATTTAAAAGAGACATTAGAATATATCCCAGAAATGAGGAGCAACCGTTCATTAATATGAGTATCTTAAGTCCAAATTTAGATCCAATGACATATCCATTCTTTTTCCCACACGGAGAAGCAGGTTGGCAACCAAAATTAACACTTCCCAGTTACCCAAATGCTAAAGCCAGAATCCTAAATAATGTTTCTATGCTTGAATTTAAAGTAGGTCAAATTGCCATTCGACATGGATTTAATCCAATTTTATGTGGTGGAAAATTAACTCAACAATGGATTATTGATTCTTATTTGCAAGTTGAGGCAAATAATTTAAACTTTATCAAATATCAACAAGATAAACTCCGTGTAGAACAATATTCTGGACTCATGGACTATGTTGCTGACGTGGCTACAAGCAGAGACATGACAGCTGGCAAAGCCATCATTTTACCATCTTCCTTTCAAGGATCTCCTCGAAATATGAGAGAAAGATACAATGATGCTATGGCTATTGTGACAAAATTTGGAAAACCAGATTTATTTGTGACATTTACATGTAATCCACAATGGCCAGAAATTACACAAAATCTACTTCTTGGACAAAGTGCTTCAGATCGACCAGATTTAGTAGCCAGAGTTTTTAAGATTAAATTAAATGAATTAATACGTGACTTCACTATAAATCAGTTATTTGGCAAATGTCTTGCTTATGTATATACCATTGAATTTTAAAAAAAGAGGCCTTCTACATGCACATCTTCTAATAATACTTCAAGAAAAAGATAAATTAGATACTTCGGACAAAGTGGATGCAGTCATTGTTGCTGAACTACCAGATCCAGCACTATATGGTAGACTATATGAGATTGTTACTCATCGCATGATTCATGGCCCCTTTGGTGACCTTAATCCACAATCACCATGTATGGAAAATAATAAATGTTCCAAAGAATTTCCAAAAGATTATAGAGACAAAACCTATGCCAATTGTGATGGATATCCACTTTATAAAAGAAGAGAAGGAGATAGTGCCATTATTCGTGGAAAAAAAGTGGACAATAGATATGTAGTACCCTACAATCCACATTTACTCATGAAGTACAATGCCCACATCAACGTAGAAGCCTGCACTTCCATCAAATCCATTAAATATGTCTACAAATATATTTACAAAGGCTACGATGCAGCTACTGTAGTCGTCAAAAGTGCAGACAACCCTGAATGTAGTGAGTTAGTACATGATGAACTTGCATCTCATGTAGATGCTCGCTATGTCAGTGCTCCAGAAGCTATGTGACGGCTTTTAAAATTTGAAATGCATGATAGATCACATGCAGTATATAGGTTAGCAGTACATTTGCCACAACGACATTTAGTCTATTTCCATGCTGGAAATGAAATGAAAGCATTGGCCCTAAGTGAATATCGTCACACTAAACTAACTGCATGGTTTGAATTAAATTCCACTGATTCTGAAGCAACACAATACTTATATATTGAAATTCCATATCACTATGTTTTTGTGAATGGATTATGGAGAACAATAAAAAGCAGAGGCAATAAAATAATTCCAAGAATTTACACAGTCAGTCCAAGAGATGTTGAACGTTTTTGCTTACGGATATTACTTTTAAATGTTCCTGGAGCACAAAGTTTTGAACACTTAAGAACTGTTAATGACATTGTATATGAATCCTTCCATTTAGCTGCAAGACATAGAAACTTACTATCGGATGATACAGAATGGGAAAGATGTTTAGAAGAAGCAGCACAATGTCAAATGCCACGACAGATGAGAGAACAATTTGCTTTTATTTGTATCTTCTCAAATGCTCCAAATGCATTAGCTTTGTGGGAGACTTTTAAAAGTAATATGGCTGAAGACCCCAAAAAAGGCCTATGCAATGGGACAAGATTAATTGTTCAACAATTAAAGGACCATTTTATAGATGCTGAAATTTTAACTGGGACCCATAAAGGAGAGAGAGTATTCATACCAAGAATAGATTTAGCACCAAGTGAAAGTAGTCTCCCTTTTATACTTCAAAGAAGACAATTTCCCATTATTATGGCATTTGCCATGACCATCAATAAATCACAAGGTCAAACTTTCAAATCTGTGGGTATTTTCCTGGAAGAAACAGTATTTGCACATGGTCAATTGTACGTTGCGTTGTCGCGGTGAAAAAATCCACAGGCTATTAAAGTTTACATTGAAAAGAATGAAAGTCAAGGTGATTTATTACCAGATGGACGTATTTTTACTAAAAACATTGTCTACTATGAAGTACTATAACTTTTCAGTAAAGAAAGAAAACACAAGGAAAACAAATTAAAAAACATTCAAAAATAATAAACAAGAAACAATTTCAGTCATAATTTATAGAAAGACTCTTTATGGATGATTCACCTCACAAAACACTTGCCTTGCAACTATATATGTGATAATTATGTTAAAATGTTAATTAACTATGTTACTGTTTCTAGTTTTACAAGTTGGGAAAACAATATTTTAACGGTCTTTACTTCAACATATTACAAAGTTCATGTTAACAGCTCAACCACGTTTTAAAAAAACAATGTAAATATTGTCTGTTATGTTAAGATTACTCCCTGTATTAATGTTTATCGACAGTTCATGTGGTCAGGAAGGAATTTATTTCATTGGGTACATTTTAAAGAGAGTTTTCACTGTTTGCCTTCCTCTGCATTCAATGTATATTGAAGTTAACAATTATTCGGATAGAAATTGCATGTTAAAAAACCATTGCCTCAAGTTTAAAATATTGATTACTTTAAAGTTAAACTGTTTTTACATTCAAATGTTAATACTTTTAATACAAAATTATGTTAAAAAATGTATTCACTATGTTACTGTTTATAATGTTCAAAGTTATACAAATGTTTTGTCAAGTTCCAAAGTTACACAAATAATAAAGTTAAAGTTTAAAAAAATATACTTTCAAGTTTCTTACTTACATATATTACAAAGTTCAGGTTAAAATTATGTACGTTTCAACAAGGGTTTTTACTGTTTGCTTTCCTCCGAATTTTCATGTATATTGAAGTTAACAATTCTTCACATACAAATTGCATGTTAAAAAACCATTGCCTAAAGCTTGCAATAATGATTAATTTCAAGTTCCACTATTATTACATTCAAATGTTAATACAAAATGCTTTACAAATTATTGTTCACCAAGAGAACATTTTACAAAACTAAACATCTTTTAATATCACAATACAACTGTCACATATATATATTAATAACTAAACAACTTTCCTAACATACACATCTCATTGCCGTCATTTTTTGACGGGCAAGTCGCTAGTATGTAAATAAAATGTAATTGGCTGGATTTTTTCATTGTCTTATGTAAACAATTATAAAAGGCTGTATCTGGATATTTTTCTGCAGTATCAGTTTGGTGAGTGAGTAAGTGGTAGCCATTTTGGGTGCATTTGCTACTAAGTCACATTTTGTCTAATAAACTCTAATACAAAAAGAACCAAAGGACTCTGTTCTTCTTGGTGTCATGCCTGAATTGCGGAGTGAGAAGTGATATGAGTATGATTTTCTGCAACAGGCTCCAGCTGTAAGACCAGTCTACTACCTAGGGAAGTGGGACCTTACTGTCAAGGAGCCAGAGCCAATCCAGACAATAGGAGGTGAACCTGCACACCGCCATCCACACCATACAGCATGACCCTAGGGACAATAGGGCCCAATAATTTCCAGTCCGTGATGGTACAAGGGAGGAAGGCACACAGATTTCGGAATACTGGGGCTGCTGTGACCGTGGTGCAGATGAATTTTTAGTACCACACACAGCAGTTTTGCCACTCAGCCATCATAACTACCATCTCCTTTGGTAAAAGTATTTTTATCTCAGTTGCCGCTTGCGTTTGGAATGGGGCACTGGGAAAGGCATCTGGAAAGTAGGGGTCATGCCTGGTGTACCATCCAATGTTTTTGGGCAATGATTTGAGGCATCTGAGGAGTTACTATGTCAGTGCAGTGACCTGTGCCAAAATGTCCAAAGCAGCCATGGATGGATTAGAGGGAGAGGACAAGGTCAGACACTAGGAAACTGGAGCAAGTCCATCATCTGCTGGGGAACAGGGCCTTAGTTGGGCCAGTGTTATAAAAGTAAAGTTAGAATTGGGGAGAGATGGAATCTTCACCAGGGTAAGACAGAGGGCTGAGAAGCATGGGAAGGGTCCTGAGGGAGAGGAGTATGTGTGGGAGAAGTGACTGTTATATCTGGTCCCTTCTGCTCAAGTGGGAGCCCTATCAAAAAGGAAGAGGAGCAAATGGTGGCTCTAGGTATAAAGTTTGTTTTATAGCACTTTTATAAGGGGGTGCTCCTAGGGATAAATCTTAACAGAACTTAACTTCAAGGAAAAAAGAATCCCTTATATAGGGCATACCTCTTTATTTCCAATCTCTTGAGAGAATAATTGTTACAATTTAGCCTTTATTAGTTTAGATTAAAAAACATTTGTTAAAATACAAAAAGACGCAGGTAGGACCATTAATGAATGTATAATTCCTTATATATTTTTATACTTCTTAAACTAGGTATAGAAATCCACTTGGAAAGTTATACACTTGAAAAGCTAATCCTTGATTATTTTGGCCGTAGAGTAATTCCTCTCATAAATTTCTCCATACAATTTTATTAGCCAGTATTTGGACTCTAGTAATTTAAATTTAATAAAGTGACCAATATTAAAGTGTTTGTTGGTGCTAAGTGCAATGTTATATAAGGAAGACAAGGTGCTAAAATTGATAAAGTGCTCTAGTGAAGAATAAATAATTAATTAAAGTGCTATATAATAATGGAGTCCTTATAACTGTCCTTTTAACTTGTTAATCACATTGCGCAACGGGCCTCACATGCGCATTGCACACCGGTCCCTCGCATGCACATTGCACAACGGCCCGCGCAGGGAGAGGAGTGGGGACAAACACAGGGCAGGGAGAGGAGGGGGGAAGAGACACAGGGGAGGGGGGAGACACACAGGTGTGGGAGAGGAGGGGGGAGACACAGGGGAGTGAGAGGAGGAGGGGAGGAGAGACACAAAGGAGTGAGAGGAGGAGGGGAGGAGGTGTCTCCCCCCCCCCCTCTCATTCACCTGTGTCACAGGGGTAGGAGAGGAGGGGGAATAGACACATAGGGGAGGGAGAGGACGGGGGGGAGACACAGGGGAGAGAGAGGAGGGGGAAGAGACACAGGGGAGCTGGAAGAGACACAGGGGTAGGAGAAGAGGGGGTATAGACACAAGGGTAGGAGAGGAGGGGGGACAGACACATAGGGGAGGGAGAGGAGGGGGGATAGACACATAGGGGAGGTAGAGGATGGGGAGAGAGACACAGGGGAGTGAGAGGAGGGTGAAGAGACACAGGGGAGCCGAGAGAGACACAGGGGTAGGAGAGGAGGGGGGGGTAGACACATACGGGAGGGAGAGGAGGGGGGGGAGAGACACAGGGGATAGAGACGAGGGGGAAGAGACACAGTGAAGTGGGGAGAGACACAGGGGTAGGAGAGGAGGGGGAATAGACACATAGGGGAGGGAGAGGACGGGGGGAGAGACACAGGGGAGAGAGAGGAGGGGGAAGAGACACAGGGGAGCTGGAAGAGACACAAGAGTAGGAGAGGGGGAGAGACACAGAGGAGGGGGGGAGACACTGGGAGTAAGAGAAGGGGGGGAGACACACAAAGGAGTGAGGGGGGAGAGACACAGGGAAGGGAAAAGAGGGGGGAAGAGACACAGGGGAGGGGGGAGACACACAGGGGTGGGAGAGGATGGGGTAGACACACAGAGGAGGGGGGAAGAGACACAGATGAGGGGGGGAGAGACACAGGGGAATGAGAGGCAGGAAAGACACAGAGGAGGGGGGAGAGACACAGGGGAGTGAGAGGAGGGGGGAAGAGACACAGGGGAGTGAGAGGAGGGGGGAAGAGACACAGGAGGGGGGAGACAAACGAGTGGGAGAGCATGTGGTAGACACACAGGGGAGGGGGGGAAGAGACACAGAGGAGGGGAGAGAGACACAGGGGAATGAGAGGGGGAGAGACACAGAGAAGGGGGAGAGACACAGAGGGGGGGGGAGATGCAGGGGAGTGAGAGGAGGGGGGTTAGACACATAGGGGAGGGAGAGGAAGGGGGGAGAGACACAGGGGAGAGAGAGGAGGGGGAAGAGACACAGGGGAGCCGGGAGAGACACAGGGGTAGGAGAGATGGGGTGGTAGACACATAGGGGAGGGAGAGGAGGGGGGGAGAGACACAGGGGATAGAGACGAGGAAGAAGAGACACAGGGGAGCGGGGAGAGACACAAGGGTAGGAGAGGAGGGGGGATAGACACATAGGGGAGGAAGAGGACGGGGGGAAGACACAGGGGGGAGGGAGAGGAGGGGTAGAGACAAAGGGGAGGGGGGAGACACAGGGGTAGGAGAGGAGGGGGTATAGACACATAAGGGAGGGAGAGGACGGGGGGAGAGACACATAGGGAGAGAGAGGAGGGGGAAGAGACACAGGGGAGCCGGGAGAGACACAGGGGTAGGGGAGGAGGGGGTATAGACACATAAGGGAGGGAGAGGACGGGGGGAGAGACGCAGGGGAGAGAGAGGAGAGGGAAGAGACACAGGGGAGCTGGAAGAGACACAGGGGAGCTGGCAGAGACACAGGAGTAGGAGAGGGGGGAGAGACACAGAGGAGGGGGGAGAGACACAGAGGAGGGGGGGAGACCCTGGGGAGTAAGAGAAGGGGGAGAGACACACAAAGGAGTGAGGGGGAGAGACACACAAAGGAGTGAGGGGGAGAGACACAGGGAAGGGAAAAGAGGGGGGAAGAGACACAGGGGAGGGGGGAGACACAAAAGGGTGGGAGAGGATGGGGTAGACACACCGAGGAGGGGAACAGAGACACAGGGGAGGGGGGAAACACAAAAGGGTGGGAGAGGATGGGGTAGACACAAAAAGGAGGGGGAAAGGGACACAGGGGAGGGGGGAGACACACAGGGGTGGGAGAGGATGGGGTAGACACACAGATGAGGGGGGAAGAGACACAGATGAGGGGGGAGAGAGACAAAGATGAGGGGGGGAGAGACACAGGGGAATGAGAGGAGGGAAAGTCACAAAGGAGGGGGGAGAGACACGGGAGTGAGAGGAGGGGGGGAAGAGACACAGGGGAGTGAGAGGAGGGGAGGAAGAGACACAGGAGAGGGGGAAGAGACACAGGGGTAGGAGAGGAGGGGGGGTAGACACATAGGGGAGGGAGAGGACGGGGGGAGAGACACAGGGGAGCGGGAGAGACACAGGGGTAGGAGAGGAGGGGGGATAGACACATAGGGGAGGGAGAGGAGGGGGTATAGACACATAGGGGAGGGAGAGGACCGGGGGGGGGGGGGACACGGGAGAGAGAGAAGGGGGAAGAGACACAGGGGAGCCGGGAGAGACACAGGGGTAGGAGAGGAGGGGGTATAGACACATAGGGGATGGAGAGGACGGGGGAGAAACACAGGGGAGAGAGAGGAGGGGGAAGAGACACAGGGGAGCTGGAAGAGACACAGGAGTAGGAGTAGGAGTAGGAGAGGGGGTGAGAGACACAGAGGAGGGGGGAGAGACACAGAGGAGGGGGGAGAGACACTGGGGAGTAAGAGGAGGGGGGAGAGACACTGGGGAGTAAGAGGAGGGGGGAGAGACACTGGGGAGGAAGAGAAGGAGGGAGAGACACTGGGGAGGAAGAGAAGGAGGGAGAGACAAACAAAGGAGTGAGGGGGGAGATACACACAAAGGAGTGAGGGGGGAGATACACACAAAGGAGTGAGGGGGGAGATACACACAAAGGAGTGAGGGGGGAGAGACACAGGGAAGGGAAAATAGGGGGGAAGAGACACAGGGGAGGGGGGAGACACACAGGGGTGGGAGAGGATGGGGTAGACACACAGAGGAGGGGGTAAGAGACACAGGGGAGGGGGGAGACACACAGGGGTGGGAGAGGATGGGGGTAGAGACACAGGGGAGTGAGGGGAGGAGAGACACAAATGAGCGAGAGGCGGAGGGGAGGAGAGACACAAATGAGCGAGAGGAGGAGGGGAGGAGAGACACAAATGAGCGAGAGGAGGAGGGGAGGAGAGACACAAATTAGCGAGGGGAGGAGAGACACAAATTAGCGAGAGGAGGAGGGGAGGAGAGAGACAAATGAGCGAGAGGAGGAGGGGAGGAGAGACAAATGAGCGAGAGGACGAGGGGACACAGGGGAATGAGAGGAGGAGGGGAAGAGACACAGGGGAATGAGAGGAGGGGGGAAGAGACACAGGGGAGTGAGAGGAGGGGGAGACACAAAGGAATGAGAGATGGGGGATACACGAGGAAGAGACACAGGAGAGGGGGGGAGACAAACGGGTGGGAGAGGATGGGGTAGACACACAGAGAGGAGGGGGGGAAGAGACACAGAGGAGGGGAGAGAGACACAGGGGAATGAGAGGGGGGGAGACACAGAAGGGCGAGAGACACAGGGGAGCTGGAAGAGACACAGGAGTAGGAGTAGGAGAGGGGGTGAGAGACACAGAGGAGGGGGAGAGACACAGAGGAGGGGGGAGAGACACTGGGGAGTAAGAGGAGGGGGGAGAGACACTGGGGAGTAAGAGGAGGGGGGAGAGACACTGGGGAGGAAGAGAAGGAGGGAGAGACACTGGGGAGGAAGAGAAGGAGGGAGAGACAAACAAAGGAGTGAGGGGGGAGATACACACAAAGGAGTGAGGGGGGAGATACACACAAAGGAGTGAGGGGGGAGATACACACAAAGGAGTGAGGGGGGAGAGACACAGGGAAGGGAAAATAGGGGGGAAGAGACACAGGGGAGGGGGGGAGACACACAGGGGTGGGAGAGGATGGGGTAGACACACAGAGGAGGGGGTAAGAGACACAGGGGAGGGGGGAGACACACAGGGGTGGGAGAGGATGGGGGTAGAGACACAGGGGAGTGAGGGGAGGAGAGACACAAATGAGCGAGAGGCGGAGGGGAGGAGAGACACAAATGAGCGAGAGGAGGAGGGGAGGAGAGACACAAATGAGCGAGAGGAGGAGGGGAGGAGAGACACAACTTAGCGAGGGGAGGAGAGACACAAATTAGCGAGAGGAGGAGGGGAGGAGAGAGACAAATGAGCGAGAGGAGGAGGGGAGGAGAGACAAATGAGCGAGAGGACGAGGGGACACAGGGGAATGAGAGGAGGAGGGGAAGAGACACAGGGGAATGAGAGGAGGGGGGAAGAGACACAGGGGAGTGAGAGGAGGGGGAGACACAAAGGAATGAGAGATGGGGGATACACGAGGAAGAGACACAGGAGAGGGGGGGAGACAAACGGGTGGGAGAGGATGGGGTAGACACACAGAGAGGAGGGGGGGAAGAGACACAGAGGAGGGGAGAGAGACACAGGGGAATGAGAGGGGGGGAGACACAGAAGGGCGAGAGACACAGAGGGGGGAGACACAGGGGAATGAGAGGAGGGGGGAAGAGACACATGGGAGGGGGGAGACACATGGGTGGGAGAGCATGGGGGTAGACACGCAGAGGAGGGGGGAAAGAGACACAGAGGAGGGTAGAGAGACACAGGGGAATGAGAGGAGGGAAAGACACAGAGGAGGGGGGAGAGACACGGGAGTGAGAGGAGGGGGGAAGAGATGGAGGGGAGGAAGAGACACAGGAGAGGGGGGAGAGACACAGGGGTAGGAGAGGACGGGGGGAGAGACACAGGGGAGTGGGAGAGACACAGGGGTAGGAGAGGAGGGGGGATAGACACAAGGGAGTGAGAGGAGGGGAGGAAGAGACACGGGAGGGGGTGAGACAAACGGGTGGGAGAGCATGTGGTAGACACACAGAGGGGGGGGGAGAGACACAGAGGAGGGGAGAGAGACACAGGGGAATGAGAGGGGGGAGAGACACAGAGAAGGGGCAGAGACACAGAGGGGAGGAGACGCAGGGGAGTGAGAGGAGGGGGGAAGAGACACAGGGGAGTGAGAGGAGGGGGAAGACACACAGGGTAATGAGAGGGGGGAGACACACAGGG
Source organism: Discoglossus pictus (assembly GCA_027410445.1). NCBI lineage: Eukaryota > Metazoa > Chordata > Amphibia > Anura > Alytidae > Discoglossus > Discoglossus pictus. The sequence goes on from CM050169.1 coordinate 106,527,635, forward strand.
GAATGAGAGAGGGGGGAGACACACGGGGGAATGAGAGAGGGGGGAGACACACAGGGAAATGAGAGAGGGGGGAGACACACTGGGGAATGAGAGAGGGGGGTGACACACGGGGGAATGAGAGGGTGGGGGAGACACACGGGGGAATGAGAGAGGGGGGAGACACAGGGGGAATGAGATAGGGGGGAGACACAGAGGGAATGAGAGAGGGGGGAGACACACGGGGGAATGAGAGGGGGGGAGACACACGGGGGAATGAGAGGGGGGGAGACACACGGGGGAATGAGAGGGGGGGAGACACACGGGGGAATGAGAGGGGGGGGGAGACACACGGGGGAATGAGAGGGGGGGGGAGACACACAGGGGAATGAGAGGGGGGGGGAGACACACGGGGGAATGAGAGGGGGGGAGACACACAGGGGAATGAGAGGGGTGAGAGACCCAGGGGAATGAGAGGGGGGGGGGGGACCCAGGGGAATGAGAGGGGGGAGACACGGGAGTGAGAGGAGATGGAGAAGAGACACATGGGAATTAGAGGGGGGGAAGAAACACAAGGGAGTGAGAAGAGGGGGGAGACACAAATGAGCGAGAGGAGGGGGGAGAGACACAGAGGAGGAGGGGAGAGACACATGGGAGTGAGGAGTGGGGAGAGACACAGGGGAGTGAGGAGTGGGGAGAGACACCTTTTCCCACATGCTTTTGGGAGACTTCAGATGTGTTTTTGCAAAATGTAGCCTGACTTGGATGTTTTTCTTCGTAAGAAAGGGCTTTCGTCTTGCCCCTCTACCCCATAGCCCAGACATATGAAGAATACGGGAGATTGTTGTCACATGTACCACACAGCCAGTACTTGCCAGATATTCCTGCAGCTCCTTTAATGTTGCTGTAGGCCTTTTGGTAGCCTCCCAGACCAGTTTTCTTCTCATATTTTCATCAATTTTGGAGGGAGCTCCAGTTCTTGGTAATGTCACTATTGTGCCATATTTTCTCCACTAGATGATGACTGTCTTCACTGTGTTCCATGGTATATCTAATGCCTTGGAAATTCTTTTGTACCCTTCTCCTGACTGATACCTTTTAACAATGAGATCCCTCTGATGCTTGTGAAGCTCTCTGTGGACCATGGCTTTTGCTGTGGGATCCGACTAAGAACATTTCAGGAAAGACCAACTAGAGCAGCTGAACTTTATTTGGGGTTAATCAGAGGCACTTTAAATGATGGCAGGTGTATGCTGACTCCTATTTAACAAGATTTGGAATGTGATTGCTTAATTCTGAACACAGCTACATCCCCAATTATAAGAGGGTGTTCAGACTTATGCAACCACATTATTTTTATTTTATTTTTTTCTTCCCTCCACCTAAAAGATTTCAGTTTGTTTTTCAATTGAGTTGTACAGTTTCTAGGTCGCATTAAAGGTGGAAAAAGTTCTGAAATGATTTATCTTTCATTTTTTTACAGCACAGAAACCTGACATTTTAACAGGGGTGTGTAGACTTTTTATATCCACTGTACATGCTAATAATACAAACATATACACACATCCAACATTCATACCTACAGTCAATTTATCTCAATAAATCATATATACCATGATGTTCACTGGAGCAAACCTTTTAATTATCTGATGAAATTGTTAAATTCTAGCATCCCAAATCAGCCATTTATTACTGTTTTTATTTAAAACTCCGGTATCATGGAGGTTTCTCTCGAGCTCCCAGCCTCTGTCCATTCTATCTAAAGTTTCATTCAAACTTGGAGTGATAACTTGTCTCCATTTAGAGACAATCACAATTTTGATTATTGTAAACAATTGTATTATATAAGCTATTTCTTCGTTTTTACAGTTCTTCAAAAATATATGTAATAGTCCAGTGCTGAACGGTGCTTACCCTTAACTTCCTTAAGGGTAATCGAAATAGAATCAAGTCCACCAAATGTGAAGATACCCTGAAGTCCACAGCCTCTCCAGCATAATTTGTCCTCTCTCTTATGAGAGAATTTGTATATCTTAATCGGCACAATGTGCCATCTATTTATTACTTTAAAATAGATCGCTCTTTCCGCCGCTTTTTTAATCCCCTTATTAGTATTTTTTAGAGCTTTATCTCATACTGTTTGGTTTAAATTGGTCTTCAATTCGTTTGACCATAAGTGCATATTTTTAATTATATTTGTCTCTATCTGAGTACGTAAGAAATTTAACATTTTAGAGGTCATGTGAGAAAATTCACTAAGGAGAAATACTTCAAATTTATTCAAATTGGTGTTTAATTTACAAACCTTACTTAATGATTCTAAGAAGCTTCTTAATTGGGCATACGTCAGCCAGTTAAATGGTTTGACCCATATTTTTATTCCAATTGCTGAATAGAAGCCATTTCACCTGTAATGAATAAATTACTCAGATGTTGAAAGCCATTTGTCCAGTGGTCTTTCCACACTATATTGTAAAATTTAGTTTAACAATGCCTCTTTCTTAATAAATTTAGTCTCAAAGCTGTTTATAAAAATGTAAGGCTTTTAAATCCTTATTCAGCACCATATTACTTTCTAATGGAAACCAGGCCAAGCTATCACCAGCCTCTAACCATTTAAGAGCTTGAGCAAACAATGAAGCTTTGTGATAAAGATATAAAAGTGGATATGCAATTCCACCTTTAGAAAATTTCCTAAACATTTTAATCCTTTTTATTCTGACATGTTTTCTTGAGTGAATAAAGGTATCGATCCTATTTTATAATTTTCCTATAAATTGTCTAGGAAGTTTCAACCGGATACATCTCATCAAATAACTGATGATCGGCAAAACCGTCATCTTGACACTGGCAATGTTTCCTGAAAAGGACATTTTTAATGTTTCCCAACTTGTTATAATATTTTTTATTTTCTCCTGAGTTATCTCACAATTCACTTTAATCATATTTTGTATATTTTTATCAAAAGTAATACCCAGATATTTAAACATATGTGCCTCCCAATCAAAAGGAAACATTTTCTTCAGTTTGAGTTTAAGTGAATTTAATACGTTTATGCTCAAGATCTCTGATTTCTGAGCATTTATAATTAGACATTTTACTATATTGTTCTATTAAATCCAATACATGTGGCAAAGTTGTCAGTGGCTCTTCCAATGACAACATCACGTCATCTGCAAACATGGTAATTTTGTGTTCCCTCTCTCCCACCCTTATCCCCCTCACTGCTTCATCATTTTTAATAGCTAAAGCTAAAGGTTCCAGTAATAGAATAAATAAGGCGGGGGAGAGGGGACAACCCTGTTGGGTTTCATTACCAATGTCGAACACTTGAGATCTAAAGCCTGCTCCAATTACTGAGGCTGATGGATTAGAGTAAAGGGCTCCAATTGCATGAGAACCAAACAAACCGAAACCCATCTCTAATAAAACCTGTCTTAAATACCCCCACCCTATTCTATCAAATGCTTTCTCAGCATCTAATGATACGAACAGGGTGGGGACATTACCAGCCTTTGCAACACACATCAAATCGATAAGCTTCCTAATATTGTCTGGTCCCTACCTGCCGGTCATGAACCCTGTCTGTTCTTTTGAGATAATTTTATTTAAATTATGTGTCAATCTAAACGCCAATATCCTTGCATACAGTTTCAAATCTGTATTCATCAAGGAGATCAGCCTATAATTGCCACAAAGACAGGATTTTTGATTTTTTTTTAGGGATCATTATAATATGGGCTTTCATCATGACCACAGGGGAGTGAGAGGAGGGGGGGGGGGAAGAGACACAGGGGAGTGAGAGGAGAGGGGAAAGAGACACAAGGGAGTGAGAGGAGAGGGGAAAGAGACACAAGGGAGTGAGAGGAGAGGGGGAAGAGACACAAGGGAGTGAGAGGAGAGGGGGAAGAGACACAAGTGAGTGAGAGGAGAGGGGGAAGAGACACAAGGGAGTGAGAGGAGAGGGGGGAAGAGACACAAGGGAGTGAGAGGAGAGGGGGAAGAGACACAAGGGAGTGAGAGGAGAGGGGGAAGAGACACAAGGGAGTGAGAGGAGAGGGGGAAGAGACACAAGGGAGTGAGAGGAGAGGGGGAAGAGACACAAGGGGGTGAGAGGAGATGGGGAAGAGACACAAGGGGGTGAGAGGGGGAAGAGACACAAGGGGGTGAGAGGAGATGGGGAAGAGACACAAGGGGGTGAGAGGGGGAAGAGACACAAGGGGGTGAGAGGAGATGGGGAAGAGACACCGGGGAGTGAGAGGAGGGGGGAAGAGACACAGGGGAAGTGAGAGCAGGGGGGGGAGACACAAAAGGGAGGGAAAGGAGGGGGGGAGAGACACAGGGGAGGGAAAGGAGGGGGGAGAGACACAGGGGAGTGAGGGGGGAGAGACACGGAAGGGAGACGAGGGGGGAAGGGAGACGAGGAGAGAAGAGACACAGGGGTGGGGGAGGATGGGGGTAGACACACAGAGGAGGGGGGGGAAGATACACAGAGGGGGGAAAAGACACAGGGGAATGAGAGGGGGAGAGACACAGAGGAGGGGGGAGAGACACAGAGGAGGGGGGGGGAGACACAGAGGAGGGGGGAGAGACACAGAGAAGTGAGAGGAGGGGGGAGAAACACAGAGGAGTGAGAGGAGGGGGAAGAGACACAGGGGAGTGAGAGGAGGGGGGAGAAACACAGAGGAGTGAGAGGAGGGGGGAGAAACACAGAGGAGTGAGAGGAGGGGGGAAAGACACAGGGGAGTGAGAGGAGAGGGGGAAGAGACACAAGGGAGTGAGAGGAGAGGGGGAAGAGTCACAGGGGAGTGAGAGGAGGGGGGGGGACACAGGGGAGTGAGAGGAAAGGGGGAAGAGACACAAGGGAGTGAGAGTAGGGGGGAGAGAACCAAAGGATTGAGAAGAGGGGGAGAAACACAGGGGAGGGAGAAGAGGGGGAAGAGACACAGGGGTAGGAGAGGAGGGGGGTTGACACATAGGGGAGGGAGAGGAGGGGGAGACTCAGGGGAATGAGAGGGGGGAGAGACACAGGAGGGGGGGACACTGGGGAGTGAGAGGAGAGGGGTAAGAGACACAAGGGAGTGAGAGGAGAGGGGGATGAGAAACAAGGGAGTGAGAGGAGAGGGGGAAGAGACACAAGGGAGTGAGAGGAGAGGGGGAAGAGACACAAGGGAGTGAGAGAGGGGGAAGAGACACAGGGGAGGGAGAGGAGAGGGGGAAGAGACACAGGGGAGGGAGAGGAGGGGGGAAGAGACACAGGGGAGGGAGAGAAGGGGGGGGAAGAGACACAGGGCAGGGAGAGGTGGGGGAAGAGACACAGGGCAGGGAGAGGAGGGGGGGAAGAGACACAGGGGAGGGAAAGGAGGGGGGGGAAGAGACACAGGGGAGGGAAAGGAGGGGGGGGAGAGACACAAGGGAGGGGGTAGAGACACAGGGGAGGGAAATGTGGGGAACAGACATGAGGGAGGGGGAAGAGACATGGGGGAAAGAGACACAGGGGGGGAAGAGACACAGGGGAGGGAGAGGTGGGGAAAGAGACACAGGGGAGGGAGAGGTGGGGAAAGACACGGTGGGGACAGGGGGGAGAAGGGGTAAAAACACAGGGGGGAAGGAGACACAAGAGAGGGAGAGGAGGGAGAAAGGAGACACAAGGGACTAAGTAGACAGAGGGAGAAGGCGCTCATCGCGAGGCCAGTAAAGTAGAGGGGGAGAGGCTCCCATTGTGTGGCAAACAGCATTGCCAGGATTCACATTCTACTGCCGTCATTTTTGATGGCCAAGTTGCTAGTATTTATTAATATTAACATATACAATTACTTTATGCAAATATTGCTATATTTGTGTCAATCAGTTATTAAGAGAAACACCTCTCATTTAGATGCATATTTTGGCTTCTTTAGTGCAACACCCTGCTGCACTGACCTGACTTGGAAAACTTACACGTACTTATATTACATGGGAAAAAAACTATTGATTGAAACTGTACAAATGAAATTCATGGCGCTGTAATGATGAATAAGCCAAACAATCCAGCAGATGGCGCTGTCCACTTTTAAGCAACTTTAAAGGTAAAGTGTAGATTGATATTTTAAAATTTTATTGATAATCAGTAATTAAATATTGTTCCGGCCATTTCTATTACTGTCTTCTAGTACCTCCCTTACCTATGATTATAAATGTCTTGTCATGTAGGTGGTAACATTGGAGTCTGAGATTAGCTCTCAGTGAATTGCTATTTTTCTACGTTAGAATAGACAATTTACTTTGCATATCAACTCTTCAAGCAGGAAGAATTATTGAAATATGACCGTTAGGGAGGTCTTTATATGGTAACAATGGAAAAGGTCAAGACTATATCATTGTGTATAATAAGTGATCAACTTTTTCTTATTTTTTTTAATTATTTTATTTCTAGAAACATTTTATCCATTAATAATTCTAGTACTTAAAGTTCTTTATTATAGAGCACATTCAGTCTGTCTATCTATCTATCTATATTCAACTCTAGCATTCCATTATTTACCTAATTCTCTATTTGCAACAATGTCAGTATTAAGTAGAAGAAGTAAATATTAAAATCACATTTTAAACTTGCATTGCAACTTCCAGCAGATAAGCTGCTCCCACTTTTAGGTGCCGATGGAGTTAAAGACAAACTGCCTACAATCCTGTCCTAATTATTTTTTTTGCTGATGATAGCCACCACAGGGAAAAGGTAGATAGACTGTACCAAAGACTCCTATAAGGACTGATTCCCTGGGCAGGTCTTTCCCTAACCTGGACAACTGATAGGGTTGGGGAGAATAGGTCTGATGAAATCTTAAAGGGATATGTAAGTGAGCTGGATTATGAGTGCATCTGATTGAGGAGAATAAGTCGTGTATGAAAACCATTTTTTTTTTATGTTTTCTAATTTCTGTCCTTTCAAACCCAGGCTAAATTGGTACACAATTTGAAAAATTGTTTTGGCCTATCAGGAGGAAGTAAAGACTGAAACATTTGTATCACAAAATGGCAGTTGCTGTCTTTTTTTTTTTTTTTTTCTCTGTCTGTCTCCTTATGATCATTCCCTTTAGAGGTCACACATTGTACCCTGCAGGGTACACTTTATGTAAGCTTCCTAGGTGTGTGCACATCCAGATATTAGTATCTAGTATATAAATATATTCAAGTACATTCAACTTTTCAATATAATACATATTTTTCTACTAATCAGTAGCTGTTTATTAGGAAACATTTGAAACCCAGGAAACTTACATGTCCCTTTAAACACTAAACTTCACATGTAAGGTTTAGAAGATACATTGTTTTTATTTTGTTATATTACTGATTTTTTACTAATTATAAACAAATTAAGCCGCATTGTACGGACACTACAGGGACCCTTTAATGCGGTAGCAGTTACATTGTTTGTTTTTTAGAATGCTCTAGTGCACCATATAAGACCCTCAGTGATGTTTTAATATTATTAAAGATGCCTCTTGTTACCTTCTCGCTATTCTGGCCTAGGGCTTTATCTATGGCGCTTCGCATTAATCCATGTGAGCTGTCAGGAATGCATTTCTATCTCTAGTCTGACACTGAGCTGTGTGAGACACTTGAGGCTTTCAGCAAAACGGGAACATCCTTATTTATTAACCTTTCCTCTCCCAAACTTTATCTAATGGTCTCATGTACAATATAACAGAGTCTTCGCCCTCCAGGAGGTCTGAATGAGACTATGCTATGTTCTCCTGCTCTCACTCTTATTCTCCATTAGTTGTCTCTTTCTTTATATTCCCGCTCCTGCTCTCGCTCTTTCTCCATTGGGAGTCTATTTCATTATATTTATTTTCTTGCTCTCACTGACATTCTCATCTTGAAAACAGGCTGTGTTCCTTTCAAGACTCTTCTGTATACATTGTTAATTGGTGTTCATGGCTATATTCATGGCTATATCTGTGCATTGCTGTTCATGACTATCTCTGTGCATTGGTGTTCATGACTATCTCTGTGCATTGGTGTTCATGACTATCTCTGGGCATTGGTGTTCATGACTATCTCTGGGCATTGGTGTTCATGGCTGTCTCTGGGCATGGGTGTTCTTGGCTGTCTCTGAGCATGGGTTTTCTTGGCTGTCTCTGAGCATGGATGTTCTTGGCTGTCTCTGAGCATGGGTGTTCTTGGCTGTCTCTGGGCATGGGTGTTCTTGGCTGTCTCTGGGCATGGGTGTTCTTGGCTGTCTCTGGGCATGGGTGTTCTTGGCTGTCTCTGGGCATGGGTGTTCTTGGCTATATCTGGGCATGGGTGTTCTTGGCTGTCTCTGGGCATGGGTGTTCTTGGCTATCTCTGGGCATGGGTGTTCTTGGCTATCTCTGGGCATGGGTGTTCTTGGCTATCTCTGGGCATGGGTGTTCTTGGCTATCTCTGGGCATGGGTGTTCTTGGCTATCTCTGGGCATGGGTGTTCTTGGCTATCTCTGGGCAAGGGTGTTCTTGGCTATCTCTGGGCATGGGTGTTCTTGGCTATCTCTGGGCATGGGTGTTCTTGGCTATATCTGGGCATGGGTGTTCTTGGCTATCTCTGGGCATGGGTGTTCTTGGCTATCTCTGGGCATGGGTGTTCTTGGCTATCTCTGGGCATGGGTGTTCTTGGCTATCTCTGGGCATGGGTGTTCTTGGCTATCTATGGGCATGGGTGTTCTTGGCTATCTCTGGGCATGGGTGTTCGTGGCTATCTCTGGGCATGGATGTTTGTGGCTATCTCTGGGCATGGATGTTTGTGGCTATCTCTGGGCATGGGTGTTTGTGGCTATCTCTGGGCATGGAGGTTTGTGGCTATCTCTGGGCATGGAGGTTTGTGGCTATCTCTGGGCATGGATGTTTGTGGCTGTCTCTGGGCATGGATGTTTGTGGCTGTCTCTCGGCATGGATGTTTGTGGCTGTCTCTGGGCATGGATGTTTGTGGCTGTCTCTGGGCATGGATGTTTGTGGCTGTCTCTGGGCATGGATGTTTGTGGCTGTCTCTGGGCATGGATGTTTGTGGCTGTCTCTGGGCATGGATGTTTGTGGCTGTCTCTGGGCATGGATGTTTGTGGCTGTCTCTGGGCATGGATGTTTGTGGCTGTCTCTGGGCATGGATGTTTGTGGCTGTCTCTGGGCATGGATGTTTGTGGCTGTCTCTGGGCATGGATGTTTGCGGCTGTCTCTGGGCATGGATGTTTGCGGCTGTCTCTGGGCATGGATGTTTGCGGCTGTCTCTGGGCATGGATGTTTGTGGCTGTCTCTGGGCATGGATGTTTGTGGCTGTCTCTGGGCATGGATGTTTGTGGCTGTCTCTGGGCATGGATGTTTGTGGCTGTCTCTGGGCATGGATGTTTGTGGCTGTCTCTGGGCATGGATGTTTGTGGCTGTCTCTGAGCATGGGTTCTCTTGGCTGTCTCTGAGCATGGATGCTTTTGGCTGTCTCCGAGAATTGTTGTTTTTGGCTGTCTCTCAGCATGGATCTTCGTGGCTGTCTGAGCATGGATGCTTTTGGCTGTCTCTGGGCATCGGTGTGCTTTGCTTTCGATGGTCATTGATGTTCATGGCTATCTCTGCATGTTGTCGTTCATGGCTATAACTGAGCCTCACACTTATGGAGAGACAACATTAGCAGCTGATTAATAATAATAATAATAGTATAATTTTGAGGGAAATCTGAACTTTAAAAAAACCTGTTTGAGTGGAGGAATCCATTATGTGTTTGTTATCTGGATAATGATCGGACATGCTTTGTGTATCTATCAGTGGAAAGAATCTATGGAAAGATGTTTTTAGGAAGCTAAAAACTAAAGGCTACATTTATTTATTTTTAACTGTTACATTCAGTTTTGCTTTTATGATGTAAGACATTTTCCAAGAACTGTGTATGAAGATACCATTTCTATTCAGTTCGGTTGAAAGACTGCCACTACTACTTGACACTAGGAGTGAATTGAGAGCAATACTGGGTATTCTAACCCTCCCCTCCGAGCTATTGAATCCCGTGACACAAGCAGAATATGCTAAATGGAAGATATGTTTGCAAATATAGCTGTTAAAGCTGCTAGTCTTTTATATCCTTCATAAACATGTGAAGTATTTCTTAGTCTACAGTGATTTTATTTTAAAATCTTGACATTGGTAATATAGCTGAACAACAGATGGTTTAAAGCCAACTATCCAGTTAAGAACCAAACTGATAACAGTCTAATGTGGTCACATTGAGATGTGGGATCTATGAGGCTCTTGTTAGAGTGAAGTCTCATTTAAGGCTGACAATGTCTCTAAGATCATTGGGAATCCCCTCACCACTGCTATAGCTCTGGCTTAATTAACCCGTTGGCTGCTGGAAACCAAACCAGCAGTGCACTCTGGCAATTAGTTAAGCAGATTGCCCTTTGTGGAAGACAGATTCCAGGAGGGGATGGAGAGTGACAGCAGAGAGCAATATATGGGAGGGAGGAGAGCCAAGGGGACAGTGACATAGAGACAGACCCTCCCAGGCGTCAATACAATCCTCTCTACATGTACCTGTGAGAGCCCTCCAGTTAGCACCATTCCCTGTCAGGAGGCTACCAGGCAAGAATGGGGCAATGGTCCTCCTATTGTCCAGTGTTCTGAAGAGCTAACAATCGTCACACGAAAAAGTCTTGAAGGTAGGAAGGTCAAATAATGATACATTATGTTTAATTTCTTTGTTTATATATGTTGTTGTTCAGTAGTTGTGTCCAACTCTCCGTTATATATGTTGTTGTTCAGTAATTGTGTCCAACTCTCCGTTTTTATATATGTTGTTGTTCAGTAATTGTGTCCAACTCTCCGTTTTTATATATGTTGTTGTTCAGTAATTGTGTCCAACTCTCCGTTTGTATATATGTTGTTGTTCAGTAATTGTGTCCAACTCTCCGTTTTTATATATGTTGTTGTTCAGTAGTTTGTTCACTTGTATCCAACCCTCCGTGACTCTATGGACTGCAGCATGCCAGACACATCTGTCAGTGTTTCTGGTTGTGTTTATCCATAAGGCTTTCTTGGCAAAGATACTGGAGTGGGTTGCCAGTACCTTCTCTAGTGTACCATGATTTATCTGACCTCTCTGTTATGACCTGCCCATCTTGGGTGACCTACATGGTATTGCTCACAGCTTCATTGAAGTACACAAGTCCCTTTACCACAACAAGGTAGTGATACATATGAATGAATATATATATATATGTGTATATATGTGTGTGTATGTGTGTGTGTATATATATATATATATATTATCATTTAATGTTAGTAGTTGCAGCCTCATTGTAAAGAGACATGAAGATAGTCTATAGACTCTGGCAGAAAAGTTGAAGTGGGGGACAGATCACTCTGGCTTCAGTTTGAAGTACAGCTTTAAATGGCCTTTTACAGGTTTTTTCCAGTGCTGACCCCTGTCTAGCGCTCTCTTTCCTCTTCTCTATCCCTCTCTATATCCTAGTACGGGATATCTCTCGCTGGTTATCTCCGTTCCTAACCTGGGCTATTTTAAGCCATGTAGGACATACTCTTTAATCACTAGCTTAAAGCACATTAAACAGGGCTAATGCTAATTTATAGACCTGAGCTACAATTACAACCAGAATGAGATTTCTTTTAATGAAAAATCATCTCATAGTTGATCATTACTCAGTCCCTGCTTAAAGTACAGAATTCAATGGCTATAAGGAAGGAGCATTTATTATTAATATTATTATTATTATTATTATTATTATTATTATTATTATCATCCTTTATTTGTCATGTGCCAATATATTCCATAGCACCATATAGGGGTTAAGTCCATACTTACAACTAAAAACAATTTACCTCACCTTCGCATGAATGTTTCTAAATGTATATTTTCCAACACTTGCACATAATATACTATTATTTCCTTTATCCAGATGTAAATTAATTTCTGGGATCCCTTAAATAAAACTTTCCCCTCTTATACTATCTGAGAAAATTGGAAGTTTTTTTTTTATTTGATCATTTTGACCAATTAATGCTTGATAGCTGCATGTAAGGAAATTTTGGAAGGGATTCTTAAGAGTAGTTTTACAATGTCCCTTCAAGGATTTTATATGATACTAGCGACTTGCCTGTCAAAAAATGACGGTCAATAAAAGAAAGTGTTGAAATGCTGTTTGTCACAAAATGTGAGTGTACTGTGTGCCTCAAGTAACTAAATTCCTCAAAAAGCAGAAATCTACATTACATAAAATAAGAAAAACTAAAATCACCAAAAATAAAAAATGTACATTACAGAACAAACAAAAAAACCTAAGTCGCAAAAAAATAAAAAAGGAACATTACAGAAAATAACAAAATACATTACAACCCCCCCTCACTACAAATTGTTTTAAAAAATGACACACCTGAAAATGAAATACATATAATACATACATATAATACAATACAAAACAATTAAATAAAATACAATAGAATACAATTAAATAAAATACAATACAATACACCCCTATCTAATATACATGCCACTATCTAATATACATGCCACTATCTAATATACATGCCACTATATAATGTAATATACATCCCACTATATAATATACAATACTATCTATTAATACAACCCCCTATCTATCTATCTATCTATCTATCTGATATACAATACATGCTATCAATATATATATATAGCTACCCTAATTGTAAGCTACAATAAAATAATTAAGACCACTTACCTTTGAGATGTTTCTTCAGATCAGCAACCTACGTTAAAAAAAGATTAAAACAATTAATACAACACGTTTACATGAAATACCTAAACATTCTAAATATTATTCTCACCTTTCCATCATGTCCCGTTCCATCATGTCACGTCCCAGCATGTCACGTCCTCCATGTTCCATCCTCCATCTTTGCGTCTTGTCCGGTGGTACTCCTATAAAAAAAAAACATTACATAAGTAAACATAAACCAAATTTAAATAAACACAATCTACATTATACTTACCTTTCCGCAATGTCGCCGGCCTCCTCGCATGAAGAAAAAAAAAAAAGTGACACACATCCGCCCTGGTGGATGTCTCCGACGCTTATGACCTTCCTATGGAGTGTTCCAGAATAAAATTGGCAATGGCGGCTTCTGATTGGCTGAAAAGACTGTCTATCAAATTCAGCAAATGAGAAGACCCCATTTGTGAACCAATGAAAAAAGTATACACCCCAAAATACAACGTTGATTGGATAACACACCTGTCTATCTTTATCTGAACCAATCCTAAGGCTTTATTGCCATCAGCCAATCACAATGGAATATACCCCCACGTACTGATTGGTGAAGACATCTGCGCCTTCCCATTTGCTGTAATATTGATTGATATTAACAGTAGCCAATGAGAATGCGCAAATCCTTCACCAATCAGTACGTGAGGGTGTATTCCATTGTGATTGGCTATTGTCAGTGCAACCAATCAGAATGCGCAGAGGCTCCAACCAATCACCCTGTGGGGGTGTATTCCATTGTGATTGGCTGAAGGCATCTGCGCCTTGTGATTGGTTTAAATAAAGATTGACAGGTGCATTATCCAATCAGTGTGGGATTTTAGGGTGTCTCCCTTTCTGATTGACTCACACATTGGCGCCTCCTGATTGGTTGAAAACACTGTCTATCAAATTCACCCAATCAGAAGGCGCCATTGCTTATTTTCTTCCGGAAAAGTCTCCTGGAGCCTCATTAGCGTCGGGGATGTCCGGGAGTGCGGATGTAAGTATATATTTTTTTTTAAAGGGCGTGGCAGAAGAGGATCCGGAGGAGGCCGGAGACATTGCGGGGAGGTAAGTACAATGTAGATTATGTTTATTCTATTTTGATGTATGTCTATTAATGTTGTGTTTTTTTTTAACAGGTGCCGCGCTGGAGAAGGATTAAAAGAATGCCGGACGGGACATGCCGGAAAGGTGAGTAGAATATATAGAATGTATAGAATGTTTATTTTAGAACTGTAAACGTGTTACACTAATTTTTTTTAATTTTTTTTTCGTAGGTGGCTGATCCCAATGGACATCTGCAAAGGTAAGTGGTCTTAATTATTTTATTTTAGCTTAGAATTAGATTAGTTAATATATAGATAGCATTTATTGTATGTTAGCTAGGGGTATGCATTTTATATAGATAGCATAGGATGTATTGTATATTAAATTGTGTTATTTATTTAGATTGGGTATGTATTATTATATAGATAGGATGTATATTAGATTATGCTATTTATTTAGATAGATTGTGTGATGTATATTAGATAGGTGTGTATTGTATTGTAATTGTATGTATTTGTATTATATGTATTTGTATTGTATTGTATTATATGTATTTCCTTTTCAGGTGTGTATTTTTTATTTTTTTTCTGTAGTGAGGGGGGGGGGTTGTAATGTGTTTTTTTTTCTGTAATGTTCCTTTTTTTATTTTTTGTGACTTAGATTTGTTTATTTTCTGTAATGTAGTTTTTTTTGTGAGTTAGGTTTTTTATTTCATGTAATGTCGTTTTTTTGTGTGACTTTAGGCTTTTTTATTTTCTGTAATTAGAGTGGTGGGGGTTAATAGGGGGTAGGTAGTGTAGATGTTAATAGGTTAGTGTAGAGGGTGTTTAGTTGATATTTAATGTTTTATTGGGGGTGGTATAGTGCAGTATAGTGTTTATACTTAGTGTCATGATGGTCCTTGAGGACCATCATGGCACTTATGTGGTTAATGTAGTGTTATAACAGGCCCATAATGGTGTTAATATACCCTTATGGGACTGATGGGGTTAAATAGAGGTTTATGGGGGTCTGTCTTGACCCCCATGAGTGACAGGGTTAATGAAGGGCTTATGGGGGTCTGTATTGACCCCCATGAGTGACAGGCTTAATGAAGGGCTTATGGGGGTCTCTATTGACCCCCATGAGTGACAGGGTTAATGATGGGTTTATGGGGTCTGTATTGACCCCCATGAGTGACAGGGTTAATGAAGGGCTTATGGGGGTCTATATTGACCCCCATGTGTGACAGGGTTAATGAGGTTTTTATGGGGGTCTGTATTGACCCCCATGATTGACAGGGTGACAGTGTATATTTTTTTTTCTTTTACAACGGGTCCTTTAAGGACCTTAACGCAGGAATTTTGAATTTTGATTGCAGCGGTGGTCCCCGATCGCGTGCAATCGGGACCCCCACTGCGATGGTTAATGTGGGGTTAATGCAGGGCTCCGAGCTTATCTCGGATCCCCTGGGGTTAATGCGGGTTTCCGAGCTTATCTCGGATCCCTTCTTGGCTAATTTGTACGTGGCTGGGCTGTGAGCCTCGTTTTCGTTTTTTTCAGCGGCCATTTTTTCTCTCGCTTAGGGGATTTTTGTGTGTCTGAACTCGGGAATTTGGACTTAAATGGAGGTGTAACTTCACTTTCAGAGGTCCTGGTTGCCCCCCCCCCCCCCCCCTTGCTATGGGTAAGCTTTTTATGTAGTTTGTGTGAGTATTTGGTGTGTTTTCACTGTTTTTAGTTTCACGCGGGTCGGTCGTAATAGTCTGATTCTTAGTGCGTGTGGGTGTTTGTTACGTTATAGTCGGATTCTTAGTGCGTGTGAGTGTTTGTTACGTTAAGGTTGGTTCCGAGGTGTTTTTTTTTTTCTAAGTCGTGCGTGTGACGTGTTTTAACGGCTCGCCTCGCTATGCGAGGCTCGCCAGCAATGAGCGCCTGCGTCGCTCATTGCCTCATTGCCAAAGCGCTATGAGTTAACAGGTCGCCGCCTGCGGCGCTCATTGCTAAGTCGGACGCACCACGCCACATAGCGTAACGACGAATCGTAGTTGGACAATTATAATATGTGATAGAACATTTAAGATCCTATGCTATTACTGTATGGTGCTTGAATTCCCATGACATCCCGGAGGTATTACTTATTTCATTCTTATTCATTCTTATTATTATAATTACTAGCGACTTGCCCGTCAAAAATGATGGCGCAATAAAATTTCATGCCATGGGAATGCTGTTTGACACAGAATGTAACCGTTTTGGACTGTGAGGACCTTCGGCGCTCATTGCAAAGCTTGCGCTGAGCGCCTTTGAGCTAACAATCTGTTTGTATTTTCCTTCTGCATACAATATACATTTTGAGTGTTAGTGACCTGCTTATAAAGTGTAATGAATGTTTGAAGTGTGCATTCTAAATAGGCTGCATGCGCGAGGTAAAGCCGTTGGTGTATTGCGTAAAGCGGCATTGTATAGTCGTAATGTTATTAATATGTTACACGTCTCATGAGCATTTTCCGGCTTTTGTAATAGTGTATTTTGTAGGTCGTAGTGTGCTGTGTAAAGTGCTACGCATTTGGCAGTGTTTTGCGCAATCCGTGGTTGTGTAGCCTCGTTTTCATTTTTTTCCGGCGGGCATTCTTTTCCTCGGTTAGGCAATTTTCGTGTGGCGAAAATCGTCTAAATTGAGTTAAATTCGCGTTCCATCATACTCCCAGACGTCCTGGCTGTTGCCCCATGCTGTCTATGATGTTTTTGTAATTTTTTTTTTTTGGTGTACAACTATATATGTGATTATTATTACTTCAATACTTTAATATTTGAACCTTTGTTAATTAGGGAATTTTGAATCCTATCGATACATTAATGATGAGAGAAATGATACCCAGTGGAGTGAACTAGGATTGATTGACTGCTGAATCATTAAAGGTAGGGACAGAGCATCTAACTGTGCAGCTGGCGCAAAGCACTGGAAACCAACACAGGTTAGGTACCCACAGAAAGAGGGCAGAGATTTTTTGTAATACATATATTGTTTAGTCTCTCTCTCTCATTCTCTCTCATTCTCTCATTCCCAGCTAAATAATACATTTCTTTTATTTATATATCTGTTCACCAAAATATTTGAATGTTTCCTATTGAAGGTATGGAATTGAACTTGCACTAATTATCTGTAGGTATTACATAAAAATCCTAATGTAGTACAAATAACACACCATATCAGAAATGGAGGCAGTGCTGTAATACTGTAAGTCTTGGGTTTTGCTTTTGATTATATGTTGTTGTTCAGTAATTCCCAACTTTCCGTGGCACTACGGATGGAGCATACCTATAGCTAAGTCTCTGGCACATCTATAGTTATATCTCCGGACATAAGGTTTTCTTGGCAAAGATATTAGAGTGGGTCGTTGGTTCCTTCTCCAGTGGACTGAGATTTGTCTCACCTCTCTGATATGACCTGCCCATCGTGGATGACCCTACTTGTTATAGCTCACAGCTTCATTGAAGTACACAAGCCCCTTCACCAAGACAAGGTAGCCATAAGGGGTCTGAATATTTAGACACCCCATATTATAGCTTTTCCTTTGATGTTATATTGTAGGTCTTGACTGTCAGACTAATATAATATCTGGATTTTTCAATAAATCTTCCATTGTCTAATCACATTTTTTCCATGGTTCAGGAAAAAATCAAATTTTAGCAATACGTCTGGTTTGAAGGTTACATTATCCATACAAAAGAAAATAGCATATAAGCATGATTTTATTTTACAGTCTACCCTTTGCTTGTTTTTGCTTTTGTTTATATTTCACTGGATCTAAAAAAATATAAATTTTTGTTCAGCTCTTTAGTCATTTACTTGTACATTTTATTATCCCACAGCTCAACTCCTATCATGGCGAGAGATCTAAAGGTGTCCATGAAGCAGGACTTGGAGGTGGATATTACACCAAGAGAACCCAAGAAGTTGCCCAAGCAAGCTCGAGAAAACACACCCCGCACCAGTGAGCGTTCCATTCTCCAACATGAGCATAGGAAGCCACGGCAGAGGTACATGGATAAGGATGGTAAATGTAATGTACACCATGGAAATGTTAAGGAAACATACAGATACTTCAATGACTTGTTTACCACCCTGGTGGACCTCAGGTGGCACATTAGCTTGTTTATCTTTACCCTTGTGTACACAGTCACATGGTTGTTCTTTAGTCTTATCTGGTGGCTCATTGCTTATATTCGAGGTGACCTTGACCATCTTGAGGACAAAGACTGGGTTCCATGTGTGGAGAACCTCCATGGCTTTGTGTCTGCATTTCTCTTTTCCATAGAAACTGAAACCACCATTGGATATGGCTACAGGGTCATCACAGAGAAGTGTCCTGAAGGAATTGTGCTTCTTTTGATCCAAGCCATCCTAGGCTCCATTGTTAATGCCTTGATGGTGGGCTGCATGTTTGTCAAGATCAGTCAACCAAAAAAACGAGCAGAGACTCTCATGTTCTCCAATAATGCAGTAATTTCCGTGAGAGATGGGAAGCTCTGCCTTATGTTCCGCGTGGGGGACCTGAGAAGTTCTCATATTGTAGAGGCATCAATTCGGGCCAAGCTCATCAAGTCCAAGCAGACCAAGGAAGGTGAATTTATTCCTCTTAATCAGACTGACATCAATGTGGGTTTTGACACAGGAGATGACCGGCTTTTCCTTGTGTCCCCCCCTAATCATTTCACATGAGATCAATGAGAAGAGTCCATTTTGGGAGATGTCAAGATCACAACTGGAATGTGAAGACTTTGAGATTATTGTAATCCTTGAAGGCATGGTGGAGGCAACAGGTATGTGGAGGTGACAGGGATTGGATGTTTAAAGAGATGGTAAAGTCTCACATGGCAAAGTCTCACATTTTCTCTCATGCATTTAAAATATTATGAGTTATACATTATAAATAAAGAATATGAGATCTGTTATTTAGAAAATGTACTTAAATATACTTCTGATAGTACTGCTTGGTCCTCCTTTTGCCCTGACCTGTCTTATAGAGACAGGACAGCTTTTTCTGAATTATTATCATCCTTATAAATACTCAGCTGGCTACTTAAAACTAATATGCCTAAAACCACTTTTCAATGTCTGTAACGCAACGGTATAATTAATATAACAGAATGAGGTGGCGCATGAATAATTAAGCATAATTGGAAAAATATTCAGTTTTTTGTTGTATCCTCTGTGGAATAGGAGTACATCATTAGTATTATCAAACATTATATAACAGCACTATGAAGGAAGTATCCTTTGTACATAAGAGACGCTGTAAATAACAAAAATAATCGTGGATTTTAATTTTTCCTTTTTTGTTATTTAGAAAAAGTGCTAAATGAGCATGCCTGCATAATCCCCAGGCCAAAAAGATACAATGTATTACTTATGCAAATATTCCCTGGGAATTTCAGGGGGTGTCAACATTGAGAGAAAACAGTTTGCAAATGAAAGAAATTCAGCAAACTTCAGGGTAACTGTTTAATTGTTTACTTCAGGATTTTTTTTATGCAAATGTTTTTTCTTTCAGACACTATAAATTCTCTATCAGATGCATTAATAACCCGGCTCACTTGCATATACCTTTAGGGCAGAATTGTATATCCAATTTAATGGAAATAATGACAGCATATATAGATTAATCTGACGATTAAAAGTCTGTAAGTACTGCACAGACGTCATACATTGTCATTAAATAAGGGATGCACGCATGCACCATTTGCCGCTCAATAGTGGCCAGGAAGAGTGCATGAGTGCTGTTGCTGCCATATCACCGCAATGGAGGCTGGCACAGACAGAGAGACACCTTTTTATACTTTGTATTCACTTGAAATATTCAATATGGGGTGAATATAAAGTGACTGCCAAGTGACCGGAGTGCAGACAGTATGGAGCACTCTTAATTTTGTTACTCTAAGTGTATATTACAGGAGGTGCATGTAATGTTGCAGAGAACACAGAAGAAATTAATTGAACTGGCCGGATTTGAATTTAAAGCTGTAATGTAATAAAACAGGCAATAGTTTAACTCCCTTTTGGCTGTGGTCTAGGTGGGATTTAGCCATGTCCTTGTGTGTAACCCTTTAAATACTCCTGACAATGTCCCACTTTGCACTGTTTTCTCTTGGTCCAGGTGACAGAACGTGCCCTGGAGTCTCACTTCTACAGCATATAAAAGTATTGAGCATTGTGCACATATTTGGTTTAAAATGACACAAACTTTACATTGTGCAATCTTTTAAAGGAACTATCCTTTACATGAGGTTCTATTTTGTTTTCTTGCTTCATGTTGAAAGCATTGACAGTTTTAGCTGCCACACTCCCATTGTGTATTTCAAGTCTCCTTCCTATCTAAGCAAGTTGAAACTATAAATGTATATTACACAGCAGCATAAAAGGTAACATATCTGTGACCCACTAATCTGCACAAATAGTGATAATCTCCAATGGTCAGGAGAAGATGTACATATGTAAATAAAACTTAACTTTTATTAGTCCAATATACAAAAGGGGGTATTCTGGGTAAAAAAAAAAACATTGTTAATAGTATTGTTGATCTCATTTTTTTTAGAACCTAGGTTACCTATTTTTTTATTTTGGGCTAATAAAAGTAAAGCTTTATGTACATATAAGCATCTTATCCTGACCATTGGATATTATTACTTTTTGTGCAGACCAATGTGCACATTAATCGCACCATTCTCTCTCTAGTGTTTCTTTGTATATCTATTATTGCTGTGTAGGGCAGCAGTACTTTAATTATTATTATTGAAGTATCTAGTGCAGATTTCGGTTTTGCACAAATACAATTTATACTGCCCTGTGGACAAGGCTTTAAGTCGCAGGTGGCTCCCTACATGAGAGAAAACGTGAAGAATTGGGGAGGATCACGAATGTCAGAATTTGTTACTCTGGGGGATTTTTAAGAAGTAACCGAAGTGTCAATTTTATTCCAAATTAAAATATAGATGATTTCTTTTATCTAGTTAAAATATTTATTTAAAACGATTAACGTTTTTTTCCTAGAGATAATGTAACTGGAAATAATTTACATTAAATATCAGGGGGAACTTTGATATTAAGTAGTAATGTTGCACTGTGTGCTACTTGTAGGCGTTATATATTAACACAAAGTATCAGAGTCAATGAATAAATATTTAAATGTATTATTTTGTATTTAAGCACGGCATGTAATACTTTATTACAGAACATGTTTGTTTATTTTGTTTAATGCTTTAATAATGTTATATAGAAGTCTTAATTGCCATAGATTACTAAGCAATATTAGGCTGATATTCCGCACACATGTCCCCAATTTCCAAGAATATTCCAATGACTCCCTGTACCCTCACAAGGATATTTAGTGTGTGTGTGGTCGCAGAATATAAGGAGAATAAATCATTGAGTGACCTCAGTCACTGCCAGTTAGATCTGAAACTAACCTGCCAGCAATGCACGGGACATTAAGCAGAGACATAAATAACGCACAAGGGGCACAGGCCAAACGCCACCAGCCATGCGCCTTAACCCCCTGCTGACCGCGTGTGGTTAAACTGCAAGATGAAATATACTGCCATCCTCACACCTTGAGAGTAATTGCATTACCTCTGCCTATAGAATGTGAATGTGGTAGCTAAAACAGCCAGTGATTTCAGCAGGCATATTGGATTGCAAATATAGTTTACAAGGACAAACAGATATATCATTATTGTTCTTGTCCAGTATGAGGTTTGTAGCTTTATTTGGGACAGCAAAAAATCTAGGGATGGCTCAGTTGAATTTGGTATTAGAGTGGGAGCGTCAAATTTTCATTATCGTCTTCTGTTTTGCGGCTCTTATAGGAATGACCTGCCAAGCCCGCAGCTCCTATGTGGACTCTGAGGTCCTGTGGGGTCACCGCTTCAACCCAGTCCTAATGCTGGAAAAAGGGTTTTATGACGTGGATTACACCAGCTTTCATGACACCTATGAGACACCTACTCCATGCTGTAGCGCCAAAGATCTGGTAGACTTTCAGGGTGCGGAGAGGCTCTTTGTCAGGTCCTGCTCCCCAAGAATAAATGTAAGACACCATAATGGAACTACCAGATCAGAGGGTATACATCTACAGCCAGTCTGAAACTCTGGACATGGAAGACGTGTGTTAACTCCTACAAAAAAGAACACAGATTTGTATTACATTTGGTACATTGGACTCAATATTTAATATAAAGTTCTCATTCAAGGACATTTTTAAGTGTCCAAAAAAGGAAAATGAATGTTGTCTGAAGTAATGGATCTGGTTCCTTCCGTTAATATCAGTGGATGCTACAAGTGAATGATAACATTGGAAACTCTTTGTGTGTTAACTCTCCAATCAGAGGATCAATACAGAACATTTCAAAATATAGATTCTGTTACAAATAATTGACTTTCTCAGACCTACTTGACTTCATGTTGAAGCCGACATATCTTGGGACTTGAACCTCCACTTCCAGTTTGATGAGAATTTGCCTTGTACTGATCCAACCTCTCTATGGAGTTACATAGGGGAGGCTGATCAGTCCTGCCAGCAAGCTTGAGTTCAGGGTAAATTCTGTCATTTTTTCTGTGTCCTTGGAATAGGTGAATCGGTCTTGTTATCAGTGCATATTTACCCCATTACTGATGACCAGCTCCTTGTATTAATATCCCCCTATTGCACATGCTTCTGTGCTGTCAAAACCTGAATAGCCATTTAATGGATACCATGGGTCATATGTAAATGGAAGCCAGTCACACAATAATGAGTTACTTAGGTATTGATAATATGAGCAGTCTGGTTGGAAGAGTTCTTGAACTGAGTGGCAGTAAAAACATAGTAAACTGAAGGCTGTTTTTTTTAATTGCTAAATTACTAATATTCATATTGGTTTTGGTACTTTCCTAACAGAACTGGAATCTCTGGTCATTATGGTGGAAGTCCAATCCATACGTTGCATCACGGATTAAAATAGTTTGGTTAAGCTTGCTGATTCTTTGCGCATATATTTAAGAGTAGGGGTGATGTATGGTTTTATCATAACTTGACTTATATGAGTTGATTGTTGTTTGCTAAATCCTTTAGTCACTTACTAAAAGGTTCCTATTCACCCATAAAGATGTGTCCTAGGGGTTTGTTCTACCAAACAACACCTCCTAGTTTTTATACAGTTGGCTATTTAGATTGACCTATTGGTTTGTAGAATGAATGCTCATTGGTATCCATAGACCACATTCTAATTTAGGAGTAAAACACATAAAGATATCAATGTCTCCACACAATTAATGATGACCAATGAAGTGCTTTTATTTTATTTTTTTCTAAAAATATTTGATTTGTATTAATAACATTCCTAAATTTCCTCAATCATAAGTTCAGTGACTATTCTAGTATTGTCCAGTTCTTCTTGTTTTTGTCGGATTCTCCTAAGAAAATGTGCCTTTAGAACCAAAGTGAATTTTTCTTACGTTTATTTGATATAAATCTGGCACCCTTGTATGGTATGTTTTGGAGTCTAACCCACAACTATGTAATAAATGTTATCTTTTACACCCAACAAGGTAATAACATATGCCCCAAGTGAAGATAATTCATGAAATCTCTCTGAAATCCTTAGCACTGTCAGTGGGTCCATATGCTGCTGCCTTAGAAGACAAATAGACAGCTGACATCTGAAAAAAATGATATTGTTCAGGACATATTGAGATTAATCCTACATTGACCAATATTTATATTTTATACTTGGCTGTTCTTAAAAATATGGATCTTTGAGGTCATATTAGAAGGTTACATTTGAAGGCAATTGTTCCTTTATTAGTCCTCTGCAGATTAATATAACCTAAATTTTCTTGGAACTAAATATTGTCAGGGAATATTACTTATGCAAGGTGCTTATCCCAATGGCATGCTTGAACCTGCCTCAAGATCCTCCAAAACCTCCAACTCTCTGCTATGTATTTGTGGAAATAATTACGGTATATTAGA
Organism: Discoglossus pictus; assembly: GCA_027410445.1. Classification (NCBI taxonomy): domain Eukaryota; kingdom Metazoa; phylum Chordata; class Amphibia; order Anura; family Alytidae; genus Discoglossus; species Discoglossus pictus. Next base: position 106,551,389 of record CM050169.1, read on the forward strand.
ATTGTTCTATCTTTATACCTAAGATAACAATGTTTAATTTGTTACCTTACATGGTGCAGCCTTAAGTACTCTAGTACTTGGTAAATCCATTAAAACATGAAGCTAAAAGAAAGACTATAATTTAAATGGTTCAGTCTCCAGAGGCCAATAAAGCTAAGGCCTAGCGCAACAAATAAGAGAAATCTCCACTTTTAAGTATTACTTTACTCCATTTCTTCCCTTTTTCACTTCCTTTTCTCTCTTTTCCTGATATCCTACATGACTCTGCATCTCTTCCTTGCCCCACATCCTTCTCTTTATTCTCTCTGTCTCTCTACCCCACTACGCAACCTCTCTCTTCTCCTTTTCCCTCTTCGTATTCTATCCCCCTATTTCTATGCCCATTCCTATATTCAACTGTGTAAACTCCGTTGCACATTTGTCCTCTCATTCCCCCTGTCCACTCTCAGTCTCTCCTATCATTTATATGGGTAAAGTTTGGGTAAAGTCGACTTCCTTGGAAAGTTTTATTATTTATCGATTAAAACACAAGAGACTCGGCCAACACCAGTTCTTGAAGGCTGGTATCACCCTAGCTTCTTGTGATCTCTTACTTGAATACAGGTGGATCGATTGGTCGCTTAATCATTTTGATTTACCTGTATTTATCTTGAAACATGACTTGACCCTGGCCCTGAAGGACTGGAGTTGTACTTTTAAATCTAATATATATGCCCTCTGAACTTATGATTGATTTTCCTCTCCCACCCTCTCTCTGTCACAAGTGTGTCTATCTGGTGAAGAGTCTTCACTGGTGGAGGTGCAATTGTTTTAAGTTATAGAGCTACTAAAAATATACTTATTTTCCAATGTAATATTTAGCACTTTTATAAAAAGCAGATAAATGCAAATAACTTGATTACAAATTCATTTTAATGAAAGTATAAATAGCACATGGGAGGAGTGTCCCATGTCTGCTTTTATAATATACAAAATAATTAAAGTAAATAAGCAATTTGCTCATTATCTCCCTTTCAAGCAGACAAAAACAAGCCTCAGTATTTTTTCACCATCTCTGGACAGCATGTGAGAGCAGCATCTTAGACCTTCCTCAAGCTGTTCAGGGTATCTATAAACATTTTTAATTAGTCTATTTACTTTTAAAACCACATCCTTGCAGCTACACCCACAAATATTTTTATTCTAATTGCAATTGAATAAGATTTAGCTGATGCCAGGAGGTGTCCATGTTCATTCACGTCTGAATACATTATATGTGTGTATTATTTGTTTATCACAAAATGCCTTGTAAATAAATATTTAGACTTGATGACATCATTAGATCTTCATGCTAATAATATTGTATCTATGTAACTTATACTAACTGTATTTACAAAATAAAGTTGTTTTTTAAATGTCACATTTGTATTTTTCCTCTTTATTTTGAAATTCATGACCTCTAATCTCCACATTTTTTTTAGTTTTTATTTGATGACTACGAAGTAGATTGACAATACATTTCCAGGACTCTATGATTCAGGCATTTGGACTGCAGCTAAGGATTCTGGGAAGTTTTATGTGGCTCCTAATGTATCACATTTGTGCTTCTATATTTCTTAGCATCTGTGCACTGGACTTGTTTTTGGAATCATAGTCTGGGTTAGAATAACTTTCATAAAACATACTTTGGCAGTTTTGTCTCTAATGGGGTTTACAAGTCTTGTTTCTAGAAATTGCATGTGTAGTTGGCATTGATGCCATTGCATTGTCTGACACGAGGAAGGGGAAGAGAGGAAAGAGAGAGAGGAGATGGGGGGCAGAGAGATAGAGAGAAATAGCAGTAGGCAGAGAAAGGAAAGCAGAAGGCACACAGAGAGACGGCACATAAAGAGATAGGGCGTAGAGAGAGACAGAGGAGAAGATGCACAGACAGAGACAGCCCAGACAATTAAATATAACATATGATACCGTCATTTATGATGGCAAGTTACTAGTCTATACATAAATGTTGCAAGGAATTCAATACATAAACCTTTTAACATATTTATTAATGACTTCGAAGTTGGACTAGAAAGCATAGTTTTGATTTTTGCAGACGACTCTAGATTGTGCAAGGCTATTAAATCAAATAATGCTGTATTTTCCCTCGAAAATAATTTGCATAAATTAGAGAAATTGGCAACGAAATGGCAGATGAGGTTTACAAATAAAAAAATAAATAAATGTAAAAATAAATTTAAAGTTATGCATTTGGGAAGGAAAAACAAGTACAATTTATAAACTTAATGGAGCAAATTTAGGTGTATTTGACATTGAAAGGGATTTGGGAGTGCTTGTGGACAACCACCTAGGTAACAGTGCTCAAAGCCACGCAGCAGCTGTAAAGGTAAATATAATATTATCATGTATTAAGAAGGGTATAGAAGCAAATATAATTCTGCCACTATATAAATCCTTATATCTCTCATGAATCGGTGAGACAATATGCAATTTTTTCAATTGTATTTTGTTCTGTTTGCCTTCTTCTGGATCAATTAACAATTAATCCACATATTATAATGATCAGAGGAGATCTAAAAAGGTTGAACTTGATGGACTAAAGTCTTTTTGTTCAACTTGAAGATTTTTTTTAGTTTTTTCTATTGTGAAGCGCACAACAAATAGGACAAAATAACAGAAAAAGTCAATGTGCATAACTATTCACCCCCCTAAAGTCAATATTTTGTAGAGCCACCTTTTGCGGCAATCACACACAGCTCCAAGTCACTTTGGATAAGTCTCTATGAGCTTGACACATCTTACCACTGGGATTTTGCCCATTCTTCCTTGCAAAACTGCTCCAGCTCCTTCAAGTTGGATGGTTTGCGCTTGTGAACAGCAATCTATAAGTCTGACCACAGATTTTCTATTCATTGAGGTCTGGGCTTTGACTAGGCCATTCCAACACATTTACATGTTTCCCCTTAAACCACTCAACCGTCGCTTTAGCAGTGTGTTTGGGGTTATTGTCCTGCTGGAAGGTGAACCTCCGTCCTAGCCTCAAATTACACACAGAGTGGTACAGGTTTTGCTCAAGAATATCCCTGTATTTAGCACCATTCCTCTTTCCCTCAACTCTGTTTCCCAGTCCCAGCTGCTGAAAAACATCCCCACAGCATGTTTAACTGTGGGGATGGTGTTCATTGGGTGATGTGATGTGTTTTGTTTGCGCCAGACATAACGTTTTCTTTGATGGCCGAAAATTAGATTTTTAGTCTCATCAGACCAGAGCACCTTCCTCCATACATTTTGGGAGTCTCCCACGTGCCATTTTCTTTTTTGCTGAAAGTAATGGCTTTCTTCTGGCCACTCTGCCATAAAGCCCAACTCTATGGAGCGTACTGCTTATTGACGTCTTATGTACAGATACTCCAGTCTCTGCTGTGGAACTCTACAGCTCCTCCAGGGTTACCTTAGGTCTCTGTGCTACCTCCCTGATTAATGCCCTCCTTGTCCGATCCGTGAGTTTTAATGGGTGGTCGTCTCTTGGCAGGTTTGCTGTTGTGCCATGTTCTTTCCATTTGGTTATGGTAGATTTGATGGTGCTTCAGGGGATCATCAAAGATTTGGATATTTTTTTTATAACTTAACCCTGACTGATTCATTTCACTAATTATGTGACGTCTTCAGTTGCAGCAACTGCGACCCTTGCAAAATTTCAAAAAAAGTTCACGTCGCAACACATTACGACACTCGCAAACAACATACGACACACGTTCACACACATTACAATACTCGCAAACAACATACGACACACGTTCACACACATTACGGCCTCGCAACACTCGGACGCAACTCGCGAACATTACAAAATTAAAAACACAATACATACACACAGCACATACATAAAAACCTTACCTACACAAACAGGAAGCACCCAGGACCTCAAAAATGCAACTTACAACTTAATTGCACTCAAAATAAAAGAGTTTAGACACTAAATAGTTTGTTAAGCGACACAAAAAATGGCCAACGAATAAAACGAAAACGAGGCTACACACGCAAACACCATATGAGACACGTTACCACACATTACGACCTCGCAAACATCGGACGCAACACGCCGACATACAAACATTTAAAACTTAAGAAAGACACACAACAAAAACATAAAAAGCTTACCTACAGCAAGAGGAACCAGGCAGCACCTCAAAAAAACAAGTTACACCTACATTTAAATCAAAATAAAACACTTTAGACACTAATACCATCGCTAAGCGACAGAAAAAATGGCCGACGAACAAAACGAAAACGAGGCTTCAGACGTAACTACACTACACTTACTCGCAATAATGAAACACATACTATGCGGAACGTATCACAATCATATTAAACACCATTTTGAACAGTAATACGCAGGAAATGGCGGATGGAACGCAAATTGTAAGCTGGAACGCAAATAGCGCATGCGTATTGCGTTCTAACGGTCTCACTTTCCAGAACTTTCTACAAGTTTATAAATACTGCCTATTTCAAACAAAAAAATACATTTCTCCTCAGGTGATCAACGGAGTGACTTCTGAGATAACTGCTGCTTTTACTTGAGAAGACAATTCTTTACTAATTTACTACTTTGCATTGTGCAAATTACAACTGAGAGGTAAGCTATAATATATTACATTTTATTATCAGGACAGGTCAAACAAATAAAAAAAAAAAATAGGATTTATGTAGTGACATATATGGCACATTTATGTGTATAGGCTCAAAAAACAAATACGGTTCATTTAACAAAACAACAAAAAAACATAATTCAATATTAAACAGAGGTTTATGTATAGTGACATGTGACACGCACATATATGTCTATAATGTATAGTGACATCTGACACGCACATATATGTGTATAATCTATAGTGACATGTGACACGCACATTTATGTGTATTGCCACTGCAACAAAATTAGCTTAAAACAAAATCAGTAAACAACTACATTTAAATGACATTATATGTCATGTATACTGATATGTCACACGCACATATATGTGTATCATCTATAGTTACATCTCACACACAGACATTTATGTGTGTTGGAAAAAAAAAATATAAGGTTAATTTAACCATTTAAATATGAGTTATGTATACTGATATGTCACACGTACACAAAATAATTACATTAAACTATGGAATGTGCTTCATGTATGTGACATATGTGTGTAGCCCCCAACAAAAAATAAGGTCAATAGAAAAAAATTACAGAAGTATATTTAAATGACATTCATTTACTGCAATTCAATAGATCATATAAAGCTGAATCTTTTTTTTTCTTTGAATATTCAAACAGACTCTGCATCAATAGCGTCTCTCAACAATTTGCACCGTGCACTGTGAAGCACAATCCCTTTAAAAGAACACCAACAAAGAAGAAGAGGTAAGATACAACAAGACATTACATGCTCAAAAGGCCATGCTTTGCTAGATGAAAAATTATAAATATACAAATAACTATTTCACTTTCTTTTTCAAACAGACACTACAAGAAGACTGGCGCATTAAGATTGGCAGGAGGGGACCGTCTGTCATTCCAAACTTCAATCAAGGTAAAGTATTAAGTATAAACAAGAAAGAACCATGAGCCTTATTCAATTGCGAATAACATATTTTTTATACAGAACTTTTTAGTTACTGAACTTCTAACCACAATCAAGGTTTTCAATAACTAAAAACTTTGCTCAATAAATATGTTATGTGATTATATAGAGCCCTCTTCAATTGGCAAAATTGCAATTCAATGAGGACCTATATATCTTTAATGGCCAAGGGCCTCACTCAAATGTGATTTGCCCATTTCAATAGGGCTCTATATAAGCACAGAGCATATTTTTTAAAGGAACTTTTTATTTTGTGAACACGTTGCTTTTGGATACAAGTTCACTAAATACAAAATTCCGTAAAAAAAATATGCTCTGTGCTGATATTGAGCTCTATTCCATTGGCCAAAACACAATTGAATGAGGAGCTCACAATATAACAAATGCAGTAAACAAAGGCCCTCATTCAATTGCTATTTTGGACAATTAAATATGGCTATAAATAAGCACTTTTAGGCCCTTAGTCTATTTTAACAAATATATGTGATGTGCTTATTTACAACCCTATTCAATTTTCAACATTGCAATTCAATGACGGCCTTAGAGTACTATTACATTGTAAAAAATGCAATTGAATGAGGGGCCAAACTATGCAACATATGGTACACACAAAGGCCCTCATTCAATTGCAATTTGCCCAATTGAATAGGGCTCTAAATAACAACATAACAATTTTTTTAAAAGAAGTTTTTAGTTACTAAAAATATATCCAAAATAAAGTTTTGAAATGACTAAAAACTTATTTAAAAAAATATGCTATGTGCTTATTTAGGGCACGATTCAATTTGCCAAATCGCAATTGAATGAGACACAAACTGCTACACACAAAACTGAATTTCTTATTCAATGTTTAACAACCTATAAGCCTTACAAAGAAGAAAAAATAAGAATAACAAAAGTGTTGCGCAACTGAAAGCATTGTACAAAAAATCACACAAACTCATAGCAAACTACATTAACATTCTTCTTTAATGTTTAACAAACTATAACCAGTACAATCAAGAATAAATAGCTTTTGCACAAGTGGTGCGCACCAAACAGGATTGTCAAAAACTAACACAAACACATAGCAAACTACATTAATTATATTATTTCATGTTTCACTAACTATAAGCATCCCAATAAAGGTTAAATAAGTATACCACAAGTGGTGTGCACAAAACAGGATTGTACAAAAAATAACATAAACACATAGCAAAATAAATTTATATTCTTATTTAATATATCACAACCCACAAGCCTTACTAAGAACCTGAAATAAGAATAACAAAAGTCGTGGGATTGTACAGAAAGTAAAAAAAAAAAAAGATAGAAAAAAATAACCATAACTGATACAATACAGCCAAATTCATACATTTTTTAATTATTTAAAAGACATTTCACTCAAACAACATTTTCTATTTTATATTACAACAGATACTGCGTGAAGACAATCGGACGAGGACTTTCTCCACAGGACCGGACCATCGGACGAGGACTCGGACCAGACCAGCAGACGAGGAATTTCAACACAGGACCAGACCAGCAGACGAGGAATTTCAACACAGGACCAGACCATCGGACGAGGACTTTCACCAAAGGACCACAACATCGGACGAGGGCTATCGCCACAGGACCACAACATCGGACGAGGGCTATCGCCACAGGACCACACCATCGGACGAGGACTTCCAACAGAGGACCACACCATTGGACAACGATTTTGAACCGAGGACCAACAAACATTCGGATTTAAATCACACTTCAACCAAGGTAAAGTATAATAAGTACTAAAGTATAAAACTAAAGAAACTGCTTTCAGTTGCATCCGTGTCAACAGAAAAATAAAATAATTCATTTACTATCTCCCTTATTTTATTTAAATTGCTACTATGCAATACATAGCTCAATAACCACATCAATTTTTTTTTTAGCAAAGAAGTTTTGCAGTGGTAAATATCTATCCACAAACAACGTTTTTAATAAATAAAACCATTATTTAAAAAAAATATGTTACATGCTTATTTACAGCAGCATTCCATTGGCCAAATTTTTAGCCAGTGAGGACAGGAATTATAAATGTAACTAAATATAAATGATACATTAATGATTTGCCTTTTATTTCACCAATTGTGCACAAGAATCTTTAACAGGAATTACAAATTAAAATATACACAATTACATATATATTTTTTTCCTTTACAGATTAATATGGCTGATAACGAGACCAAAGAAGAGAAGAAAAGACGTCAAACTAGAGAAAGACAAGAGAGATGGGCCGCCCAGCAGACACCGGAGGAGAAAGAAATTCGACGAGAAAAAGAACGCAAAAGACTTGCAAATAAAAGAATATCAGCTGCAAAAATGAAAGATACAACCAAAAAAAATAAAAAGATAATAAAGCATTTACAAACTGTTCCTAAAACATCAGATGACATTTTACAAGATACCAGTCAAGACAGACCACAAAAAGCAACTACAAAAACAAAGCATTTACAAACTCTTACTAAAAACTTACAGGACATTTCAACCAAACAAGTACAACATATACCAAGAAAATCCACGAAAAAAACTAAACATTTAGAACCTGTTGTTGAAACATTTCATGACTTTTCATCTGATGAATATGAAAGTCAACATCCGATATGCTTTGCAAATTGTCCTTTACTGAAGTCTTTAGCAGTAGAGGTTCATAGTTGTGGGGACATGACTACTCAATGTCAATTTTGTGAGGCTTATTATTTTAAACAGGAGAGACCCAGAGATGGACAATTTATTAGTTGTTGTCAAAAAGGAAAGTTCAAACTTCCAGAAAGGAAACAATTTCCAACCTATTTACAAAATATTATGACTGAACCTACTTTTCCAAATTACAAAAATTTTAAGACAAACATAAGATCCTACAATAGTGCCATATCATTTGCATCTATGGGAGCAACATTGGCTGCTAATGTACCAGGACATGGTCCTTACTGTTTTAAAGTCCAAGGACAAATTTATCATCGGACTTCACATTTACATCCAGAGGAAGGAGAGCAAAGAAAATTCGCTCAACTATATGTCCTAGATACAATGGAAGCTGTTGACCAACGTATGCAGATGGAAGAAAATAAAAAATGCTTACCCAGTGTTTTTATAGAGCTAAATAACATTATGGACAACAATCCCTACAGTAAAGCTTACAAAAAATTGGCAGAAGTAGAAAATGAACAACTACTTCATGCACAAAGACATCAATTACCCATGCCAAAGGTTAATATGGTGCTTAAAAGAGACAGACATACTGATAAACGTCGTTATAACTTGCCAACATCAAATGAGGTTGCAATGGTCTTTCAGAATGATGAAGGAGAACCACCATTTCAAAGAGACATTAGAGTATATCCCAGAAATGAGGAGCAACCATTTATTAATATTAATATCTTAAGTCCAAATTTAGATCCAATGACCTATCCCATCTTTTTCCCACACGGAGAAGCAGGTTGGCAACCAAAATTAACCCTTCCCAGTTACCCAAATGCTAAAGCCAGAATCCGAAATAATGTTTCTATGCTTGAATTTAAAGTTGCTCAAATTGCCATTAGAGATGAATTTAATCCAATTTTATGTGGTGGGAAACTAACACAACAATGGATTATTGATTCATATTTGCAAGTTGAGGCAAATAATTGAAACTTTATAAAATATCAACAAGATAAACTACGTGTAGAACAATATTGTGGACTCATGGACTATGTTGCTGACGTGGCTACAAGCAGAGACATGACAGCTGGCAAAGCCATCATTTTACCATCTTCCTTTCAAGGATCTCCTCGAAATATGAGAGAAAGATACAATGATGCTATGGCTATTGTGACAAAATTTGGAAAACCAGATTTATTTGTGACATTTACATGTAATCCACAATGGCCAGAAATTAATCAAAATCTACTTCTTGGACAAAGTGCTTCAGATCGACCAGATCTAGTAGCCAGAGTTTTTAAGATCAAATTAAATGAATTAATACGGGACTTCACTATAAATCAGTTATTTGGCAAATGTCTTGCTTATGTATATACCATTGAATTTCAAAAAAGAGGCCTTCCACATGCACATCTTCTCATAATACTTCAAGAGAAAGATAAATTAGATACTTCGGACAAAGTGGATGCAGTCATAGTTGCTGAACTACCAGATCCAGAACTATATGGTAGACTATATGAGATTGTTACTCATCGCATGATTCATGGACCCTGTGGAGACCTTAATCCACAATCACCATGTATGGAAAATAATCAATGTTCAAAAGATTTTCCAAAAGATTATAGAGACAAAACATATGCAAATTGTGATGGATATCCACTTTATAAAAGAAGAGAAGGAGATAGTGCCATTATTCGTGGAAAAAAAGTGGACAATAGATATGTAGTACCCTACAATCCACATTTACTCATGAAGTACAACGCCCACATCAACGTAGAAGCCTGCACTTCCATCAAATCCATTAAATATGTCTACAAATATATTTACAAAGGTTACGATGCAGCTACTGTAGTCGTCAAAAGTGCAGACAACCCTGAAAGTAGTGAGTTAGTACATGATGAACTTGCATCTCATGTAGATGCTCGCTATGTCAGTGCACCAGAAGCTATGTGGCGGCTTTTAAAATTTGAAATGCATGATAGATCACATGCAGTATATAGGTTAGCAGTACATTTGCCACAACGACATTTAGTCTATTTCCATGCTGGAAATGAAATGAATGCATTTGCCCAAAGTGAAGATCGTCACACTACACTAACTGCATGGTTTGCATTAAATTCCACTGATGCTGAAGCAACACAATACTTATATATTGAAATTCCATATCACTATGTTTTTGTGAATGGATTATGGAGAGCAAGAAAAACCAGAGGCAATAAAATAATTCCACGAATTTACACAGTCAGTCCAAGAGATGTTGAACGTTTTTGCTTACGGATATTACTTTTAAATGTTCCAGGAGCACAAAGTTTTGAACAATTAAGAACTGTTAATGACATTGTATATGAATCCTTCCATTTAGCTGCAAGACATAGAAACTTACTCGCTGATGATACAGAGTGGGAAAGATGTTTAGAAGAAGCAGCACAATGTCAAATGCCACGACAGATGAGAGAACAATTTGCTTTTATTTGTATCTTCTCAAATGCTCCAAATGCATTAGCTTTGTGGGAGACTTTTAAAAGTAATATGGCTGAAGACTTTATGCGACGATACAATGAACCCATTGCACACTTAAAAGCGTTAATGGAAATTCAAGAAGTCTTTTTAACTCATGGATTAAGTTGTGCAAGTTTTAATTTGCCTGATCCAGGTCTAATAGATGACATTAACTTTGAAGACTATGACATTCAACTACAAGCAGAAAGAACAGAAGAAAGACTTGCAACTTTAAATACACTACAATTGCAAGCATTTCATGCCATTAAAAATGCTATAGATGATGACATGGTGACAGAGCGTTATTTCTATCTTGATGGACCTGGCGGATCAGGGAAAACATATTTGTACAATTTATTAATGAGTTCAGTACGAGCACAAGGAAAAATAGCAATGGCGTTTGCCACTACTGGAATTGCTGCACTTTTATTAGAAGGTGGAAGAACTGTTCATAGTGGATTTAAACTGCCAGTGCCTATTTTGGAAAATTCTGTGTCAGATATTCGCATGACATCCTTACAAGCAAAGAAATTGAAGAAATGTAAATTAATTATAATAGATGAGGCCACAATGATGTCATGCTATGCCCTCCAATGTATTGACCGTTTGCTTCGTGAAGTCATGGATAATATTTTTCCATTTGGTGGAAAGGTAATGTTGTTGGGTGGCGATTTTAGACAAACATTACCTGTCGTTGTACATGGAAATCGAACAGACATTATTGAAACATGTATAAAGTCAAGTACAGTATGGAAACATTTTACCCATCTTCAACTGCAACAAAATATGAGATCAGAAGGCCAAACTGATTTCAATGATTGGCTTATTAAAATTGGAGAAGGCAGAACAGAAAAAATACTACATTTACCTGACGACACTGTAGAGATCCCACCTCATATGATTTGTCAACAAGATATTATATCGGCTATATTTGAAGGGAGCATAAATAACGAAGAATATTCCGAGCTTGCCAACCAAGTTATACTGACGTGTAAAAAATAAAGATGCATTAATACTCAATAATGAAATCTTAAAAAAAAATTATGCACCACAAAGAAATTATCACAGTGCTGATTCTGTACTTGCTGATGACAATGAAAGTCAGGCAAACTTTTCAACTGAATTCATTAACTCTTTAACTCCTTCTGGAATGCCACCACATATTTTGCAGCTAAAGAAAGGTGCAATTATCATGTTACTGCGAAATATGAACCCCAAAAAAGGCCTATGCAATGGCACAAGATTAATTGTTCAACAATTAAAGGACCATTTTATAGATGCTGAAATTTTAACTGGGACCCATAAAGGAGAGAGAGTTTTCATACCAAGAATAGATTTAGCACCAAGTGAAAGTAGTCTCCCTTTTATACTTCAAAGAAGACAATTTCCCATTATTATGGCATTTGCCATGACCATTAATAAATCACAAGGTCAAACTTTCAAATCTGTGGGTATTTACTTGGAAGAACCAGTTTTTTGCACATGGTCAATTGTACGTTGCGTTGTCACGCTGCAAAAATCCACAGGCTATTAAAGTTTACATTGAAAACAATGAAAGTCAAGGTGATTTATTAGAAGATGGACGTATTTTTACTAAAAACATTGTCTACTATGAAGTACTATAACTTTGAAGGATACAAATTAAAGATGCCAACATTTTTTAAAAGCATTCCAAAATACATAGCAATTGGTTGTTTAATTCAGTCATAATTAATGGAAGTACTGTTTATGGATGATTCGCCTCACAAAATACTTGCCTTGCATTGTTAGTAAAAATTATGTTGAAATGTTAAGCCACTATGTTAATGTTTCTAATGTTACAAGTTTAAAAACAATATTTTCAAGTTATTTCATTCAACATATTACAAAGTTCATGTTAAGAGCTCAAGCACCTTTTAAGTCACAATGTAAATATTCTATGTTATCTTAAGATTACTACCTACATTAATGTTTATCGCCAGTTTATGTGCTCAGTAATGAATTACTTTCATTACGTACAGTTTAAGGAGAGTTTTTACTGTATGCCTTCCTCTACATTCAATGTATATTAAACTTAACAATTATTCTGATATAAATTGCATGTTAATACTGATTAATTTAAAGTTCAACTGTTTTTACATTCAAATGTTAATACTTTTAATTCAAAATTATGTTACAAACTGTATTTACTATGTTCCTGTTTATAATGTTCAAAATTAGACAAATTTTTTGCAAAAATTACAAAGTTACATAAAAAATAAAGTTCAATTTTAAAAATATATACTTTCAAGATTATTGCTTACATATATTTCAAAATTCATGTTAAAATTCGGCACGTTTAAAAAAGTCTTTTTACTTTTTACTTTTCTCTGGATTCTATGTATATTAAAGTGAACAATTCTTCAGATACAAATTTCATTTTAAAAAAACCATTACATCAACGTTTTACAAAAATACATGTTCATATCACAATACTTACAAGGGTCAAAAATATATTTAAATAACTAAACAACTTCACAAACATATACATCACATTGCCGTCATTTTTTGACGGGCAAGTCGCTAGTATGTATATAAGAGTGAGGTAGCTGTGAATGTCCAGTAATCCAGTTGAATAATAAGAGTATTGCAGTGAATAGTGATACCTTTCTTATTGGACAAACGTATTCATAATAAAGAGACAAGCTTTCGAGAGATAATGCCTCTCTTTATCAAGTCAAAAAGCGATACTGATACAAGTATGAGCTAAAAACAGCAAACAGAAAGAGATGGAAAAAAAATTGGAAAAACAAGAAAGACCAAATTCAGTCTGCCCAATGAATTCTGTCTTTTTTGTTTTTCCAATTTTTCTTACCATCTCTTTCTGTTTGCCGTTTTAGCTCATACTTGTATCTGTGTATATATATATATATATATATATATATATATATATATATATGGTATTAATATATTGAGCCAGAACAAAGACACCAGACAGTCCTTCGTGTGTTGCACATTAATCATGTCCTAAGTGAATAAGCTCCTTGACATGTGAAATACGTAACTCTGGCTGCTGACTTTGATCAGTTATGATTTCAATTGATTTATAATATTTTTCTGCATTTATTTTACAATGCTTTTTAAATCTACTGCTTTGAGCACGCAAGGACAGCCCATGATATGCATGTACTTCCCCACCGCATCCATTATAGTAATTAGAAGCGTAGTAATAATCCACTGTACTATGCTGATGTGATCAATTCCCACAGCTTCCTTTCACTTCCTAAGGTAGAAAAAGAGCTGGGGGATGACAGTCATAAAGCTCTATATAATGGGTAAACATACTCTGAAGGTCATCAAAGTCCATACTTTGAATATGCTCTTTGGAAATAAATAAAATTGCTGCCCACAGTAAAGAATAATTAAATGTAATAGAAAACAAATGTAGGCTGTATATATCTGCTTTGTCCCCTTCTGGATCGCTACCTTGTTGTGATGAAGGGGCTTGTGTACTTCAATGAAGCTGTGAGCTATACCATGTAGGGTGACCCAAGATGGACAGGTCATTGCAGAGAGATCTAACAAATCGCAGTCCATTGCAAAAAAGGAACTGGCAACCCACTCCAGTATCTTTGCTAAGACGCCAAATGGATAAGCACAACCAGAAATACAGACAGAAATGGCTGATGTGCAGCGTCCATATGGTCACTGAGAGTCTGACACGACTGATGGACAGAAAAACAACCACATCTCCTTTGTATCTCCTGTTGATAATTGACATGAAAAAAAAAATATTATATATATATATATTTATATATAATAAATATATATGTTTATATATAATAAATATATATATTTATATATATATATATATATATATATATATATATATATATATATATATATATATATATATATACGTACAATATCCTTATAATCTCCTGTTGATAACTGACAGTTCAGTGTGTGGGTGTATATTATATATAAAATATACAAGACTACACACATTATATATTGCAGATGCTTATAGCTCATATTATAGCAATCAGATACAGTTGTCCTTCCAATGTCATATTCCATCAACTGATGTATTTAGGCTCCTGTTTCCCCACCCACGCACCTCTCTATCCTATTGAGGATTCTTGTTTAGTGTGTGTTCCTGTCGCTTTTATTTATAGATATATTGTGTGGTTGGAAGCAATTACCCAAAGGTCAAGAAGGTTCCTAATATGTCATTGACGTATTGATAGGAGGATGCAACTATTGTAAAGATGGTGACATTAAGATATATACAATATCATCTATAGAAGAGGCTAATTAAAGAGGCCTTGTGTCTGTATTTATTTTCAATTAGTTACAATATTCTATTTATTGGGATCTATTGACTTATAGGGATGTTATCTCTCAACAACTCTTAGGGGGCCTTGAATTCTGAGAAATACAATAATAATAAAATAATAAATAATTTTTACACTGCATTCTGGGCACCTAGACTGGGACATGTAAATGTGCCCTCAAAGTCTTCACTCTTGCAATCCAATATCATTCCAAACATGGCTTGCTTTAAGCATATGCCTGCTGTATTACACAGCTTTGAGCAAAGTTCAGGATGGATTATACACAAGCCAGGAATCCTACCCATGGACAGCTGTTTCAAGGTTACTGCCTCTCATCAGCGTGGGAGTGGTTATATATGTATGTGTATATATATATATATATATATATATATATATATATATATATATATATATATATACACTAGCGAATTGCCAGTCACAAAATGATGGGCATGAAATCGTAAGCCAGGGAATGCTGTTTTAGACATAATGTAAAGCGTTTTTTACCGTGAGGTCCTTCAGCGCTCATTGCGAGGCTTGCGCTGAGTTCCTTTGGCGCTCATCGCATGCATCGCAATGAGCGCCTTTGGCCATCATTGCGCAGCTGTTGGATTTTTTTTGTTTTGTTATTACAGGGGCTTTTGCTGTCATTGTAAGGTCGGGGCTGATGTGCTTTTTGCGCTTATTGCAAGGCTGTCCCCTGGTGCATTTTGTATGGTATGAGCAGCATTTGCATTGGTTGTGAGGCTTGTGGTGAATGTCTTTTCTGTTTATTGCGATATTTTTAAATTTTTAAATTTTTTGTGTATATGTATTCTTGTATGCCAATTAAATAATTTATAAATTAATATACTTTACCTATTTCTAAGTAATATATGCAGGAAGCATTGTGCTGAAGAGCTGACAATCTGTTCTGATGTTCCTGCAGCATCAAATGTAGGTTTGCAGTGTTGTGGAGCTGAGGTGTAAGTGTCAGCAATGTGTGCAGTGTGTAGTGTAAATAGGCTGCGTGCACGAGGGAAAGCCGTTAGTGTAGCTGTGTACTTCCGCATGGTGTAAGTTAATGTTGTGACATGGCGGCGAATGTGTATGTGGTACGCGGGTGTTTATGATTTAGCGTCCTTACTAAAAGTGTATCTTTACCACATACGGCTTTTTTGAAAAGCCGTATCTGCTTGGTGGTGTTTTGCGGCTTTAGGGTCGTGTAGCTTGTTTTCGTTTTTTTCTGCAGCCATTTTTTCTCTTGCTTAGGTGATTTTGGTATGTGTAAACTCGTGAATTTGGACTTAAATTGAGGTGTAACTTCACTTGCAGAGGTCCTGGGTGCCCCCCCCCCTTGCTGTGGGTAAGCTTTTTATGTATTTGTGTGTATTTATTGTGTTTTTAATGTTTTCAGGTGCGCACAGTTTGGTCACATATTTTTGTATTCTAAGGGCCTCATTCTATTATCGGCCGCAAACCGGCCATAAGGCTGTAATTCCTTTGCGGGGGTCCCGTTACCTCGCAATTCAATTAAATGGCTCCGCAAGGATCTCCTCCTACGGCCGGCCGTAAATCTTGCAACCGGCCGTAAGCTCTGAAATCTAAAAAGTCAAAAATAAATTCAAGACAGCTCTGTAAAGCTCTGTAAATGCTAGGGATCATATTGGGGGACATGAGGATTAAAAGTAACCCACTCTCAAGCTTGCACATCAGCCCAAACCCGAGTTTAAATTAACTGTTTATTTTCTGGCTGCGGCGTGGGCGGGTCTGAGGTGCTCCAAGCCCTATGGACTTTTTACATGGATATTTGACGTATATTAAAAAATATATATTTTACGGATTTGAGTATAGGGGAATTTTGTGCTATTTTTGCTAACACCGAAAATCACTTTATAGTCTTCTCAAAGTGCAGGATGGCTTTATTTGGGCTATATTTTGTGCTTAATTGGTGCTAGCGGGACCTTTTTCCTGCAAGTAAGCTGCGGCTCGGTTTTAGCCTTGCAGAGAGGGTTCCCGGAGCAATTGAATTGCAAATAGGATTTTCTTACGGCCGATTTCCTTGCGGCCGTTTTAGATCAAAGGATTTCCTCCGGCGCGAGCGGCCGCAAGAGATAGCAAGGCACCGGCCGCAAGCCTGCCGGAATCCCCGGCCTGAGGGGAATAGAATAGCAGAATAGCTTGCGGCCGGTCCTTGCGGCCCCGCAACGGCTGCGGCCGATAATAGAATGAGGCCCTAAGTCCGTTAATTTTCCATTCTATGTCCCGCGGTTCGTATTTTTTTGTGTAAGTCCGTATATAGTGATTGAATGTTAGATGTATTTTGGTAAAGTGCTGCTTGTGTGGGTGTTATAGCTGACATTGGAGCCTCCAACTTCCGCAAATGCGGCCCCTCGCATTTGCGGACCAAACTAGCAAGGGACGATTCGTAGTTTGACAACTATTATATGTGATATATATATATATATATATATATATATATATATACACACACATATCTCTCTCTTTAATTATGGTTACATTGTCACTGAGGTTGAAGAAAGCACTTGGAGACAATGTAGTCCCCGGATGACAAAAATATTGCTGGAATGTTTAAAAAAAATTGAGGCCTCCTCCTGGCAAGTTTCGTGCGTCAGGGCACTGAACCAGCTGAGTAATGGAGCTCTATGGAGAAATCAGCTACACCCTCTAGTGGTTTAACTCCATTCAGCTACAAATATTTTTGGAGTTGTTCCTGGCAGTTTGTATAGGGATTGAAATATATATATATTTTTTAAACCAGCTGCTTTTTTTTAACTATAAGAATACATCTCTATATATTGATTACTACTTTCCCTTGAAGACACTACAATATATCCCTAGCGGTATGAACGGCACTTGTTAAATCACGTCCATATTGGTGATTGGTTTGTATGGTTTTTGGTCACTGTGGCTTTCCTTCCTCACTGATCACATGACACAATTAGTATTAATTATTACTGAACACACTTTTCTCCATAATCAGGGAATTCACACACAGGGTACAAATAGCACATGCTCAAAGTGCTTCTTATAGCTCTGAATAGAAACAAACTTATTGTTCAGTTCTTTACAGAAACATAGATTTATGGGCAGAAACATAGATTTACGGTTAGAAAATAACCAAAGGCCTATTCTATCTACCCAAGAAGTTTGATTTAATAGAACACCTGCCAGTTTATACATCTCGCTTCTACATACACTTTTATGCTGCCAGGATACCAATAATAGTTTTCTCTATTTCTATTCTGCCACCCCCATACCCACATCTCTATGCCCCTCTCCACATCTTCCATTACACACACCTCTATACCATCCCTTCATTGTATTTCTTTACATGTCCCCCTGACACCATACCCCCTAGTATACTCCTATCTGAATCACCCCCAGCATTGATTTAATACAGGTTATATATACATTTTAAGGACAGTGACTCATAATTGTCTAGAATGATGTACACATTTTAATTTTCTAATTTTTTTTCTTTCTTTCATGGGTTGTTTTTTATACAGATTATCAAAACTTGTTCCATTTAGTGAATCTCAGCGCGAGGCTCGCAATGAGCGCCAAATGATCTCACACCACCAAAACACTTACTCTCTCTGGCAAACAGCATTACCTGCCTTACAATTTTATTGCCGTCATTATTTGACAGGCAAGTTGCTAGTTCTAAATAGCATTGTACTGCATTAACCGGGACGGTTACAATGAAAGCCTATGGGGAAGATTTCCCCATGTTATTTTCGATAGATTATGGGCCTGTTGCTGATTGGCCTATTCAAATCTCCTGGGCTGATAGACTCTCCTGTGATTGGCTCACCTTGGAGCCTGGGGAAATTCTCAAGCTGGAGCTTCAGCTTGGGTAACAGTATTGGAATACAGCCAAGCAGCAGACTGGATTTGAATTGGACAATAGGAGGAGAGCTCAGGCCACTGACACATAGTGGCCTCTTTATTCACAGGTTCCTAGGGTAGAGTGTCCCATGTGCCTTTGATGCTTACCAGACTTAACACCCTGTGCTGCAACTAACCACTAGGTCTGTATTTCCGGGCCCATGAGTTCTCTTTCCACAGGCTGTTATTACAGCCAAATAGCAGCAACCAGAAGAGTTGCTAGCACAGAAATATTGTGAAATGTGTATTTATTACTGTATTATGTATTATCCAGTTATCCAAGTAACACGCGTCTCATAATCCAGACCAGCCTCAGGAGAAGGGCTGGCTTTCTTGTGACACCTTGCTGTATTGTATTATGTGTATTTTAGTACTGTAACTACTGTACATGGGATTCCTAATCATTCAAGTTATTTTACCAGTTTTATTTGCTGTGACATTGTACCACTGGGCTTACCCTCATTTTGTGTAAACTTATAAGGTAAGGACAGTGAATTGGGGGCAAAGATAATGGGTGCCCCATCCCCCCCCCCCCCCTGCTATCCACATATTCAACTCCAAGAAAGGTATGGGCTCTTGTGATGCCCTGATCTATTACATGTTTGTTATTTCTATAAATTACTGTGACTACCCTGACTAAATGTACCTACTATACTATGTTACCCAGGATTTTCTTTTATACACCACTGTGCCAGATATGTGATGCATGAGATTACTGTTACCTTAATGTTAACTCGTGGGTCACGCCTCATGTTGTTATAGCCCCATCTTACTGCCTAAGATGGCACCCACTATTTGAACCAGTCTGAACATGTTCCTATTGAATCGCTTTCTATTGTTTCCCCCGAAAGCTACCAGCAACCTGGCCACCCAAGTAGCAAATGGCTCAGCTTACACTCCAGAGTCAATGGAGCCATCTAGGGAGGTAGATTCCTTCTGAGTGGTTCATGATAATTCAATCTGTGTAGTTGTGTGTTTGATTGGTGCTTATACAGTTAGGTGGGAAATTCAAACATGGTCAGCTCCTGTTCATTGTGTTGTGGGCTGTTTCCCATTGCTTTATTCTGCATACATACCCATGTGTTTCCTTCAATAAATCAGTTCCAGTTTGGGCTTACATAAATATTGTGCGAGTGTCATTCTTGGGTCAAGGCTTCCTGAGCTAAATCTCTTTTTGGTGCTTGGCTACTACTGTAAAGAGACATACATCTGCTCTTGCTGTTCCTCCTCCTGCTGTATCCTGATGATGGTATCCTGCTAGGTCCTATGCTTAAAGGGACCTACACCTGTCCCTGTGTTCTTTGGAACCAACAAACTATATATCACATATATAGTTGTGGAACTGCGAGGCTGTCCGGAACGCTTACGAAGTTGGTCACGCTTTGCGAGCCTCGCAAAGAAAGTAACTTTTACACCAAGGCAGAAACACTTACACCAAGGCAGAAACACTTACACCAAGGCAGAAACACTTACACCAAGGCAGAAACACTTACACCAAGGCAGAAACACTTACACCAAGGCAGAAAAACTTACACCAAGGCAGAATTAGTGTGGGGAACGCTTACGATGTTGGTCACACTTTGCGAGCCTCGCTAAGGCAGTAACACTTACACCAAGGCAGAAAAACTTACACCAAGGCACCAAGGCAGTTACACTAATCGCGAGGTCCCTAAACTAAACAGGCTTGCAATGAGCGCCGCACGATGAGCGCCCCGAAGGCGATCAGCTCAGGACTCGCGATAAGAGCAGAAGGTGCTGAATCGCAAGGCCTATAAAGTACACAGGGGGAGAGGCTTGCAATGAGTGCCAAAGGTGCAGAACGGCTCCTCTCCACTGCCCTGTGCCTTATGAGGGTGTGTGGCCAGCTCTGGGGGGCTAGACCATTATGGAGCATGGGAATTGGTGGGACTATGATATAATTAGCCTTGTCCCATGACATTATTGTCCCTGCCCCCACTGCCTATGATTGGAGGTAACAGTTCTATTGTAACCTCTTTGCAGTTGACCCATGGTCCCCACCCAGTGGCAAAATGGGGTTGAGCAATGCGTTTACACATCATCAAAGCCCCTTTACTGAGTCTACTCAGAACCTAAACTAGTCCAGCCCCCAAGCAGAACTGGTCACGCCTTCTCATAAGGCATAGGGATGTGAAAAGACACGTCTCTTCTTTGGGGAGAAAAGGGACAATTTAAAAAATAAGATAAATATTATCTTCTATTTATTGTAAGCTGCATAATGTTTTTTTTTTTTTATATTCTATGCCAACAAATCTCTCTCTCGTATAAGGATGATAGCAGCATAATGAGGTACTTACCGACAGAGCTTACAATCTTGTATTTTGTAGGACAAGTATAAATGATAAGCACAAGAACGTACAGAGCTATCTGACACTCGGACACATCTGCACTGTCTTTCTCTCACATTCTGTCTGTGAAGAGGTGTAAATCTTATCTGAAAAAGCTATTAAGGGAGGTGAGAAGGAAGAGACAGAGAGTGTGCTGGAACCTTAAACTGATATAATACAGCCAGACAAACAATAAGAGCTACTGCATTTTAAAAACAAAGACACTTGTCAGATATCTACCAAACTAACAACATAAACAGCAGCTGTGTGAGCCATGGCAATTTTTGGGAAAATGTAAGCTGGATGATAGGGGTGGGTGTTTGTAGTTATCAGTCGGTGGGCATGGGTAGAAGAGAACAGGCAGAAGTCTGGAGCCTCTTTATCATAATAGGGTAATATTGCAATTGATACCAGACCACTTTCCCTTATAGGCCAAAAAACAGCCACCTTACATCATTCAATGCCCCTCTCACACACACATTTTATAATTTTTTATAAAAATTATCTGTAAGATTTATTTTCACTAATTACGCTCTGCCAGCTTCACATTTTTCAAACATATTTATATAAATATATATATTTCCACTGTGCAGTGGTCTTTAATCACATATTATAATTGTCAAACTACGATTCGTCGTCAGGCGAAGTGAGGGGCCGTATTTGCGGAGGTGGAGGCTCCAACGTCGGCTGTGTTTGTCCGCAAATGCGGACCCTTGCGAAGCGAGGGTCCGCATTTGCAGAGGTGGAGGCTTAAAGGCGCCTCACACGCGGTTAAAAACACACGCACGACTTAGAAAAAACAACAACCTCGGAACCAGCCTTAACGTAACAAACACCCACACGCACGAAAAATACGACCATAACGGCCGAACCACGCGCACCTAAGAACAGTCAAAACACACCAAATACTCACAAAAAGTACATAAAAAGCTTACCTATTGCAAGGGGGGGGGGGGGGGGGGGCATCCAGGACTACTGAAAGTGAAGTTACACCTCCATTTAAGTCCAAATTCCTGAGTTCAGACACACGAAAATCCCCTAAGCGAGAGAAAAATGGCCACCGAAGAAAACGAGGCTCAAAGCCCAGGACTGCGCACACACACACACGCGACCTCGGTACCAACCTTAATGGAACAAACACCCACACGCATGAAAAATACGACCATAACGCGCACCTAAAAACAGTCAAAACACACCAAATACTCACAAAAAATACATAAAAAGCTTACCCATAGCAAGGGGTGGCACCCAGGACCTCTGAAAGTGAAGTTACACCTCCATTTGAGTCCAAATTCCTGAGTTCAGTCACACGAAAATCCCCTAAGCGAGAGAAAAAATGGCAGCTGGAAAAAATGAAAACGAGGCTCAAAGCCCAGCCACGTACAACTTACCCAAGAAGGGATCCGAGATAAGCTTGGAAACCCGCATTAACCCCACGGGATCTGAGATGAGCTCGGAGAACTGCATTAACCCCACATTAACCATCGCAGTGGGGGTCCCGAACCTACGCGATCGGGGACCCCCGCTGCAATGAAAATTCAAAATTCCTGCGTTACGGGTCCTTAAAGGACTATAAAGGTCCTTAAAGGACCCGGTATAAAAGAAAACAAATATACACTATAACCCTGTCACTCATGGGGGTCAATACAGACCCCCATAAGCACTTAATTAACCCCTCACTCATGGGGGTCAATACAGACCCCCATAAACCCCTAATTAACCCCGTGACTCATGGGGGTCAATATAGACCCCAATAAGCCCTTCATTAACCCTGTCACTCATGAGGGTCAAAACAGACCCCCATAAGCACTTCATTAACCCCCTCACTCATGGGGGTCAATATAGACCCCCATAAGCCCTTTATTAACCCTGTCAATTATGGGGGTCAATACAGACCCCCATAAACACTTAATTAACTCCCTCACTTATGGGGGTCAATACAGACCCCCATAAACCCCTAATTAACCCTGTCATTCATGGGGGTCAATATAGACCCCCATAAGCCCTTCATTAACCCTGTCACTCATGGGGGTCAATATAGACCCCCATAAGCCCTTCATTAACCCTGTCACTCATGGGGGTCAATACAGGCCCCCATAAGCACTTCATTAACACTGTCACTCATGGGGGTCAATACAGGCCCCCATAAGCACTTCATTAACCCTGTTACTCATGGGGGTCAATACAGACCCCCATAAGCCCTTCATTAACCCTGTCACTCATGGGGGTCAATACAGACCCCCATAAGCCCTTCATTAACCCTGTCACTCATAGGGGTCAATATAGACCCCCATAAGCCCTTCAGTAACCCAGTCACTTGTGGGGGTCAATACAAACCCCCATAAGCCCTTAATTAACACTGTCACTCATGGGGGTCAATACAGACCCCCATAAGCACTTAATTAACCCCCTCCTCATCGGGGTCAATACAGACCCCCATAAACCCCTAATTAACCCTGTCATTCATGGGGGTCAATATAGACCCCCATAAGCCCTTCTTTAACCCTGTCACTCATGGGGGTCAATATAGACCCCCATAAGCCCTTCATTAACCCTGTCACTCATGGGAGTCAATACAGGCCCCCATAAGCACTTCATTAACACTGTCACTCATGGGGGTCAATACAGGCCCCCATAAGCACTTCATTAACCCTGTCACTCATGGGGGGCAATACAGGCCCCCATAAGCACTTCATTAACCCTGTCACTCATGGGGGTCAATACAGACCCCCATAAGCCCTTCATTAACCCTGTCACTCATAGGGGTCAATATAGACCCCCATAAGCTCTTCAGTAACCCAGTCACTTGTGGGGGTCAATACAAACCCCCATTAGCCCTTCATTAACCCTGTCACTCATGGGGGTCAATATAGACCCCCATAAGCCCTTAATTAACACTGTCACTCATGGGGGTCAATACAGACCCCCATAAGCACTTAATTAACCCCCTCCTCATGGGGGTCAATACAGACCCCCATAAACCCCTAATTAACCCAGTCACTCATGGGGGTCAATATAGACCCCCATAAGCCCTTAATTAACCCTGTCACTCAGGAGGGTCAATACAGAACCCCATAAACCGGTAATTAACCCTGTCACTCATGGGGGTCCATACAGACCCTCATAAGCCTCTATTTAACCCCATCAGTCCCATAACGGTATATTAAGACCATTATGGGCCTGTTACAACCCAACATTAACCACATAAGTGCCATGACGGTCCTCAAGGAACATCATGACACTAAGTATAAACACTACACTGCACTATACCCCCCCAATAAAACATTAAATTTCAACTAAACACCCTCTACACTAACCTATTCACCCCTACACTACCTACCTACCCCCTAACAACCCCAGCACCACTCTAATTACAGAAAATAAAACAGCCTAAAGTCACACATTTTTTTAAATCTACATCACAGAAAAAAAAAAAAAAACACATTCCAAACCCCTCCCCCCTCCCCACTACCGAAGAAAAAAAATTACACATCTGAAAAGGAAATTCAGATATTACATACAATACATACAATATAATACATACAATACACTACAATACAATACAATACAATTAAATACAATACACCCCTATCTAATATACAATACATCCTATATATATAATATACATCCCCAATCTATCTAAATAAATACCACAATCTAATATACAATACATGCTATGCTATCTATATAAAACACATACCCCTAGCTAACATACAATAAATGCTATCTATATATAAAATAATCTAATTCTAAGCTCAAATAAAATAATTAAAACCACTTACCTTTGCAGATGTCCATTCAGTTCAGGCACCTAGGGAAAAAAAAAAAAATAGTGCAACATGGTTACAGCTAATACTAAACATTCTAAATATTATACTCACCTTTCCGGCATGTCCCGTCCTGATTCTCCGTTGCGGCAGCTGTTGAAAAAAACATAACATTAATGCATAAACATAAAAACAAAATAAACCTAATCTATATTGTACTTACCTCCCCGCGATGTCTCCAGCCTCCTGCTCCTCTTCTGCCATGCCCTGTAAAAAAAAAAAAATAATACTTACATCCGCACTCATGGACATCCCCGACGCTAATGAGGCTCCCGGAGACTTTTCCGGAAGAAAATAGGCAATGGCGCCTTCTGATTGGTTGAAATCGCTGTCTATCAAATTCACCCAATCAGGAGGCGCCAATGTGTGTGCCAATCAGAAAGGGATACATCCTAAAATCCCACTCTGGTTTAAATAAAGATTGACAGGTGCATTATCCAATCAATCACAAGGCGCAGATGCCTTCAGCCAATCATAATGGAATACACCCCCACAGGGTGATTGGCTGGAAGCATCTGCGCATTCTGATTGGTTGCACTGACAATAGCCAATCCCAATGGAATACACCCACACGTACTGATTGGTGAAGGATTTGCGCCTTCTCATGACAATAGCCAATGAGAAGGCGCAAATCCTTCACCAATCAGTACGCGGGGGTGTATCCCATTGTGATTTGCTGATGGCAATAAATCCTTCGGATTCGTTCAATTAAAGATTGACAGGTTCCGTTATCCAATCAGCGTGGTATTTTTGGGTGTATCCCTTTCTCATTGGTTCACAATTGGCGTCTTCTCATTGGCTGAATTTGATAGACAGCGTTTTCAGCCAATCAGAAGCCGCCATTGCCAATTTTATTCTGGAACACTCCGTAGGAAGCTCATTAGCGTCTGAGACATTGCGGGGAGGTAAGTATAATGTAGATTGTGTTTATTTTACTTTGTTTTATGTTTATGTATGTGTGCTAATGTAATGTTTTTTATTAACAGGGGCCGCGCTGCAGAAGCAAAGATGAAGGACGTGACATGCTGGAACGGGACATGCTGGAAAGGTGAGTAGAATAATTAGAATATTTAGAATGTTTAGTTATTTTATGCAAACGTGTTGTATTAATTTTTTTAACATTTTTTACCCTAGGTTGGTGATCTGAAGAAACATCTCAAAGGTAAGTGGTCTTAATTATTTAATTGTAGCTTACAGTTAGGGTTGCTATATAGAGATAGCATGTACTGTATATTAGATAGATAGGGGGATGTATATTAGTTAGATAGTACTGTATATTAGATAGGGGGATGTATATTAGATAGGGGTGTATTGTATTTAATTGTATTGTATGTAATTGTATTGTATTATATTGTATGTATTGTATTGTATGTATTTCCTTTTTAGGTGTGTAATTTTTTTTTTTCTGTAGTGGAAGGGGGGGGGTTGTAATGTATTTTTTTATTTTCTGTAATGTTCCTTTTTTATTTTTTGTGACTTAGGTTGTTTTATTTCTGTAATGTACAATTTTTATTTTTGGTGATTTTAGTTTTTTTTATTTAATGTAGATTTTAGATTTTTGATGACTTTAGTTTTTTGGATTTCTGTAATTACAGTGGTGGTGAGGGGGTTATTAGGGGGTAGGTAGGTAGGTAGTGTAGGTGTTAATAGGTTAGTGTAGACAGTGTTTAGTTGATATTTAATGTTTTATTGGGGGGTTATAGTGCAGTGTAGTGTTTATACTTGGCAAACAGCATTTCAAGACTTTCTTTTATTGACCGTCATTTTTTGACGGGCAAGTCGCTAGTACAGAATTATGTGGAAATTGTGTAAAGCTTCGTTTGAATCCTTGAGCAGATGCATTTTAGGGTGGACTTTCCTCCACCCACTGGTGTTTGTTAGTGGTCATTTTACATATTATACTTGGACATGTCTGTCTATCCCCAGACCTTGCGGGCAGTTTTCACCCTTATGTGCTGATGCAGAGCACATGTGGTCACTTTAGTGGCTCTTTATATACGGTAGTTTAATCGCAGGCATGTGGTGAACAACTGTTTTGTCTAATATAGTTGGGAGATCTGTGCTTGTTTTGCATAGAGCAGCAAGCCGTACATCTGATGATGAAGATTCTTTGTAATGGAGAGGACGGCTTACATGAGATATTACTAATGGAAAGATTCTGCGTTTTTCAATATGTTATCACTGCGTTCCTGTGTCTTTAGTGTTGATTAATTGCTTCTGGAATCTAGAAATATGAAATACACTCACAAGCTAAATGTAACCTGGGGATGGGGGGGGTGCACGATGCTTCCATTTATAACAAGCTCAAATCCAGTTTGCCCATTATCCTCTGTAATTAAAGGGTAATTAAAAAGATTACATTTACTTAAATAATCTTTGTTGTCTTATCTTTATAATATACTATTTTTGAAGAACTATGCAATAAATTAGGGGAAATGGTTTTAAGAAGGTAAAATAAGTAATAATAAACATAGTCTCTAATTTATTACCTTATATATTCAACTATGCTTCTGTGGGATCTACCATTTTTGTTTTCTGATGATCTTCTTCCTGAAGACTAAGAGGGCTTTCAATGCAGAGAAATCTCCAAAGTACACAATGAGGAATGTTTTAGTTAGGACTGTCCATGTTATAATAAGTTTGTAAAAGTTAAACAATTAAAGCCTGTGTTTACTTCTATTTCTAAAAAAATATTTTGCCCATTAACAAATTATTCCAAATTCCACAAAATGAAAGGCTGATGACAATAACATTGGCCCAGTAAATCTAGAAGAATGCGTAAATACAATATTATTTAGTACAGTTATTTTTTTTAAGCGCCAAAAGTTGTGTAGTGCTATAAAAAGAATATAATAAATACCTGAAATGTCTCAATATACAAATAAATAAAGATACAGGAGTTCCAATTTTGTTCCTGAGTCTGTTTGATATAGAATATATGATCTAATATATTTAATAAATTATTTTCCTCTAAACTGTATATAAAATAATGCAAATTTATATATACTACCGACTTGCCCGTCAAAAATGACAGGGCAATAAAATTGTAAGGCAGATAATGCTGTTTGCCACAGACATTAATTTTTTTGGTGGCCTGAGCGCCTTTGGTGCTCATTGCGAGGCTCTTGGCTGTTCTTTTTTTTATCAGAGGCGCTTTTGTTGTCATTGTAAGGTCAGAGCTGATATGCTTTTTGCACTTATTGCAAGGCTGTTCCCTGGTGTAGTTTGTGTGCTATGAGCAGCATTGGCGCTCGTTGTGAGGCGCTCGGTGAATGGCTTTTGTGTTTGAGTGTTTTTTTTGTATATATGTACTTTTGTATGCTAATTAAATAAATAATAAATTAATATACTTTACCTATTTGTAAGTAATATATGCAGGAAGCATTGTGCTGAAGAGCTGACAATCTGTTTTGATGTTCCTGCAGCATACAATGTAGGTTTGCACTGTTGTGGAGCTGAGGTGTAAGTGTCAGCAATGTGTGCAGTTTGTAGTGTTAATAGGCTGCGTGCGCGAGGGGAAGCCGTTAGTGTAGCTGGGTGTATTTATTGTTTTTTTAATGTTTTCAGGTACGGGTGGTGCGGCCGTTAAGGTCGTATTTTTGCAAGTTCATAATGTTTTTTTTTCTAAGTCCTGCGGCTCGTATTTTTTTGTGTAAGTCCGTATTTAGTCATTGCGTGTTAGATGTTTTTTTTCAAAGTCCTGCTTCTGTGGGTGTTTGTAACCGCATGTGAGGCGCCGTAGAGCCTCCACATTCACCTTCGGCTCATTGCAGCCAACGTTGGAGCCTCCACCTTGCGCAAATGCGGCCCCTCGTGTGACGACGATTCGTAATTTGACAACTATTATATGTGATACTGTGTATTTATATATATATATATATTTATATACATATATATATATATATATACAGTATATGTAAATATAAATATATATATATATATATATATATATATACAGTATCTCACAAAAGTGAGTACACCCCTCACATTTTTGTAACTATTTTAATATATCTTCTCATGTGACAACACTGAAGAAATGACTCTGCTACAATGTAAAGTAGTAAGTGTACAGCCTGTATAACTGTACATTTGCTGTCCCCTCAAAATACCTCAACACACAGCCATTAATGTCTCAACCATTGGCAACAAAAGTAAGTACACCTCTAAGTGGAAATGTCCAAATTGGGCCCAAAGTGTAAATATTTTCAGCGTCCACCATTATTTTCCAGCACTGCCTTAACCCTCATGGGCATGGAGTTCACCAGAGCTTCACAGATTGCCCCTGGTGTCCTCTTCCACTCCTCCATGATGACATCACAGAGCTGGTGGATGCTAGAGACCTTGCACTCCCCCACTTCTATTTGTGCATGCCCCACAGATG
This sequence comes from Discoglossus pictus, assembly GCA_027410445.1. Lineage (NCBI taxonomy): Eukaryota > Metazoa > Chordata > Amphibia > Anura > Alytidae > Discoglossus > Discoglossus pictus. The sequence continues at coordinate 106,580,897 of CM050169.1, forward strand.
CTCAATAGGGTTTAGGTCTGATAACATGCTTGGCCAGTCCGTCACCTTTACCTTCAGCTTCTTTAGCAAGGCAGTGGTCGTCTTGGAGGTGTGCTTGGGGTCGTTATCATGTTGGAATACTGCCTTGCAGCCCAGTCTCCGAAGGGAGGGGGTCATGCTCTCACAGTACATGTTGGCATTCATGGTTCCCTCAATGAGAACTGTAGCTCCCCAGTGCCGGCAGCACTCATGCAGGCCCATACCAAACATATATACACATATGTCTATATGTGGATATATGTTTTCTATAATATGTTGTGTTGATTCCCCCTATATGCATTTACCTGATGATGTCAGATGCTGCCTCCATTTTCTCTGCATTGCTGTTTACGCTCAAACTGTGGGTTTCATCTCATATCAGTGTTTTTGTGTTCTTTGTGCCTTATTTGTTTATCTGTCATTTAGGGATTATTTAAATTACCTTTTCTCAGTATAGATGTATACGTTTGGTGGTGGGAGTGTCATGGTCTGGGTCTGCAAGAGTGCTGCTGGCACTGGGGAGCTACAGTTCATTGAGGGAACCATGAATGTCAACATGTACTGTGACATACTGAAGCAGAGCATGATCCTCTCTCTTCGGAGACTGGAGGCAGTGCAATATTTAACATGATAACGACCTCAAACACACCTCCAAGTCATAAAGGTGAGAGTTATTTGCATGACGTGCCATATTGAACTTACAGTGACCAGTATGAGAGAGTGTGAGAGCGATAACACCAAATTTAACACACTCCCCATTCACACCTGAGACTTTGTAACACTAATGAGCCACATTTTTATTCTTTTTCTTTATACTTTTGTGTGCCAGGCTCTGTGTGCCAGTGTGCTGGGGCTCTCTGGGTGCCAGGCTTTGCATGGGGCTCTCTGTGCATCCATGTTATCGATGGCGCACTAAATTCAATGTTAACCCCCGAAAACATTGAATCTAGTGCGCCATCGCTTCCAATGCGCACTCCGACTTTTAAACCAAATTTTTAACAAAAAAGTTGAGCATTAGATTTGTGTAAATACAATAGTAATGCAACAATTTTTATTATTTCGTTTAGTGGATTGTATGGTTGTGTTTCTTTCCATTGATACATTTTCAATGATCTATCTATCTATCCATCCATCCATCCATCCATCCATCTAATGTATAAAAGACAGTGTCCGACATGCATGAACATGGTGCTGTGTGCAAGAGCTGTGAGCTGACATCACTGGCTCCTCAGCCCGGCTGTGTATGAGTAGGATTACCCACGGGTGCTGGTATTGGGGGGTCTGGGGCCCCTGTGAACCCCGGCTGTGAGGATGATAGTAGTCTCTCCCTGTTAGCCCACACAGGCAGCTATCACTAGGTGAGAGCACTCGCAGTCACACTGGGCAAAGATCAGTCACTCAGTCAGCCCGTCCAACTGTTACTAGTTAAGAGAACCCGCTCACAGCTGCACAATGCGGTGGAGCAGTTACTCATTGGTAGCCTGCACAGGTTGCTGTCATTCAGTTGTGTGCTGTGACTCACATTTTTTTCCTGGTCTTCCTGGTCCCTCGCACTCTTCAGGTATTGGTCTCTCAGGTGTCTCAGGCCACTAATGATCGCAGTCTCCAGCTGCCCCCATTCAATGAGTGCCAAGCACCCTTCAGCCATAGTGAGTTAGGGCTGAGTCTGTATCCAGCTCTTAGATTCTTAGTAATGATAATAACTCTAAAGGCGCAGAGCAAAAGCAAAGCATAGGAGACATTCATTGAAAAAATTTGGTAACTGCCCTCAAAGCATCAAGAGTGAGACAGATGTATCCAAAGGGGGATATATCAGCAATGACTTTAAACCTCAGTGAAGGGTAGTTTAAATCCTCTTTCTGATAATAATTGTTCATGTGGGGGCAATAGAGGGGTGGGAGGTATGGGGTGAAAAGTGGAAAAGAGGAAAGAGCGGAGCAGTGCTCATCACCTCCAGTCCTTAAGGGTCAGTATTATGGAGGATCTTGAGTTTGTAGCTGTATGTCGGTCATTCATGTCCATTTATTTACCAGTGTTCACATATAAATATTCTGAAAATCTGACATGGCTCTTGCCTTCAAGGACTGAAGTTGGACAATCCTTGGTAAGGAAAAAACGTGGGCAAAATATAAATCGGGAATGGGTGATACTGAACTGCATTAAAGGGGTTAGATACAAAGTTGCCGGTGAGAGAAACAACAAAATTAAAAAGAAAAAAAGAATAAATAAATCAATAAAATCAAATAGAGAGTATATTAATTTATATTTCCCCATTCAAATTAATGTTATACCAATTAACATTTCTATTTTTCAATTAATACATTTCGATGTGCAGCTAGGTTCCCAATTAAATTGACTCTAGTCTATACTGCACATGACTAATATTAATAACTAGCGTCTTGCCTATCAAAAATTATGGGGCAATAAAATTTTAAAGCATGGGAATGCTGTTTGACACACAATTGTACTCTGAGGACCTTCAGCACTCATTGCGAGGCTTGAGCTGAGCGCCTTCGTGTCGTGTGCTTTCAGTCCTCTGAGCACCTTCATGAGTCATGATAAAGAGAGATATATATTTTTATGAATATGTAGATAAGTAATAATGAATTATTTATTGAATACATTAATATACTTTAAGTATTTATAATTAATATATGCAGCCAGCAACATGCTGAAGAGCTAACAATCTGTTTGTATTTTCCAACAGCATAGAATATACAGTTTGAGTGTCGGTGCCCTGCTGATAAAGTGTAATGAATGCTTGAAGTGTGCATTATAAATAGGCTGCGTGCACGAGGTAAAGCCGTTGGTTTATTGTGTAAAGTGGCATTGTATATTTGTAATGTTATTAATGTGTTACGCGGTTCGTGAGCATTTTACATCTTTTGTAATAGTGTATTTTCTAGTTTGTAGTTTGATGTGTAAAGTGCTACGCGTTTGGCAGTGTTTTGTGCGGTCCGGGGTCGTGTAGCCTCATTTTCATTTTCTTTGGTGGACATTTTTTTTCTCCCTTAGGCGATTTTTCGAGTGGGTTAAATTTGCGTTCCACCTCACTCCTAGACGTCCTGGCTGTTGCCCCGTGCTGTCTGTGATATTTTTGTAATTGTTTGGGGTGTATTTAGTGTGTTTTTATTGTTTTTTCATTTTCGCAGTTCGTCCGTTAATCTCGTAATTTTTTGCGTCTCGTATCTTTTTTTTCTCAAAGTCCTGCATCTCGTAATTTCTTTTTTCTAAGTCCCGCATTTGTCAACCGCTTGCAGGCCAAGACGATCCCGCATTTAGGAAGTATTTTGTGGCTAAGTCCCGCGTGTTTCATTGCCTCATCGTGTTTTTGCTGATAGTTGTAGTGCCAGTGCTATGCGATGCTCGCAGGCGATAAGTGCCTTTGGCGCTCATCGCCTAAGTGCTACGTGTTAACGGCTTGCCTCGCTTCGCGGCGCTCATCTCCTAACTGCGGTGCTCATCACCGAACTCGTACGCACCACGGCAAGTGTGTGACGTCTCGCAGTTTGACAACTATTATATGTGACTAGCGTATTGCCTGTCAAAAAATGACGGCAATCCGATGTGTATGTTTTAAAAGTTGTTCAGTTATTAATATACATATGGAATTGTAAGGTAGCTAATGTTGTTTTCTGTGTACTACTGAAATATAGAATTCAAATTAATAAATTAATTTACGTATTTTTATGCATTGTGTTGAAGAGCTGGCAATCTGTGTTGATGTTGCTGCAGCATTAGTGGTGTGGAGGTGCTGTGTAAGCGTGATGAACGTGTGCAGTGTAATAGTGTGCGTGCGCGAGCCGAAACCGTTAACGTAGCTGTGTACTTCCGCATTATCCTAAAATGGCGGATAATGTGTGGTATGCGTCTTAGCGGATTATCGGTACGTGTTTTCCATGGTTATAGTGCTGTGGCCTCGTTTTCGTTTTGTTCATCCGGCATTTTTTCTACGGCGCTCATCGCTAAGCCCGCTAAAGTACAACGGTTTAACAGTAAATATGGTCAAACGGTCAAATGACGGTCAATAAAGATTAAATGTTGTGAAATTTGTTTGCCACACAATATGACGCTACATTTTTTTTTTTTTTTTTTGTAACTTGCAACTTATATTTCATCAAATGCGTTGGTTTAGGCGGGAAATCCGATGTTGCGCGAGACAAAGGCGTTAAATCTGTGTTAATGCGTAAATCTGTAATTGGGTTTCGTAAAATGTACTCGCTACTGTCTTTTTACTCATTGCGCTGTTAATCCGCATCCTTTATCTCGTTGTTTTTCAAACACATACGTCTGTGGCTGTGTTTTACGCAGTTCGTAGTAGTATAGCCTCGTTTTCATTTTTTTCGGCGGCCATTTTTTTCTTGCTTAGCCAATTTTCGATCTTTGTAACTCGACTAAATCGCTGTAAATTGGAGTTCCAACTCACTTCCAGACGTCCTGCCTGGTTCCCCATGCTGTAAGTGACCTTTATTTTATTTTTTTAGTGTGTATTTTTTTTTCATCTCGTATTTTTTTTCTAAGTGCTACGGTTTAACGGCTCGCTTCGCTACGCGAGGCTCGCCTGCAATGAGCGCCTGCGGCGCTCATTGCCAAAGTGCTATGGTTTAACATAACGGCTCGCCTCGATACGCGCCTGCGGCGCTCATTGCCAAAGTGCTACAATTTAATGGCTCGCCTCGCTGTGTCGTATGCACTACGCAACAGAGCGGTTTAACGGCGCTCATCGCTAAGTCGTACGCACTACGCAACGCACCGTGACGACGAATCGTAGTTAGACAATTATAATATGTGATATAATAAAAGTATTTTATAATAATGCAACAATATAATATTGTATATAGTAATTAATATTTTCCTTTGATATTCTATTCATATACAAAACAACTAAGTCAGAGGTGCTCATCAGAGAACGAACCAACCTTAATAGGTTCTAAGGCCATGATAAGCCCCTCTGAGAGCAACCTCTTTTAGCTCACTTGTGCCCTTCACAGGGAGAAATATCCTGTAGTATATCAGTCTGGTCCCACTCAAAAGAGTGACCCAGCCCCGAAATACCAGGCAATTCTACCCTGAACAGGAGAAACAGCAAACCCCAGACGAATTTCGGCCCTCTGACTTAGTATTTTTCGGTATTCTAGTCATTCCTTCCCTGGGGCTGCTCTGTCTTGCAGTGGGGTGAGGACAGATCTTGGGGCCTCTGTCCTGATTGCTTAGCATTGTTCCTGGAGATGAAGTAGAAGGAAATTAGAGAATACAGAGAGAAATTAAGAGATGACCTGGAGCCTGGGCAGCTGTCCATGGTGCTGGAGGTTGAATACTTTATAACAGGGGTCCCCAAAGACCGTGCCGCGGACCACCACCAGTGCGCAGCCTCTGTTCAGCCGGGCCGTGTGTTTCACCAGCAGCTCCCTCCTCTTATTTGTTCACTGTGGTACATGGTCCGGTTGTCTCATTAGTCAGAGGCTGGATATCCTTCCCCTGCCGGAGCTTCATACTGCAGGGTCACATGACTTCATTAGGAATTCCCCTCCCCTGCAGTATGAAGCTCCGGCAGGGGAAGGATATTCAGCCTCTGACTAATGAGACAACCAGGCCAGGTCCCACAGTGAACAAGTAACAGGAGGGTGCTGCTGGGGGGAGAGGTGATTGGTGCTGCAGATTTTTTGTGGGGGTGAATTGGACTGCTGGGAAGCAGAATTGGACTGCTGGGGGGCTGAATGGGACTGCTGGGGGGCTGAATTGGGCTGCTGGGGGGCTGAATACGGCTGCTGGGGGGGTGAATACTGCTGCTGGGGGGGGTGAATACTGCTGCTGGGGGGGTGAATACTGCTGCTGGGGGGGTGAATAAGACTGCAGGGGGTGAATAAGACTCCGGGGAGGGGGGTTTGAGGCTGCTGGGGTCAAAGGGGCTGCTGGGGGTGAGGGGAGGAGGTAAATGGGGCTGCTGGGGGTGAGGGGAGGAGGGTAAATGGGGCTGATGGGGGGTTGGGGCTGAATGGGGATGTGGGTTGGGGCTGAATGGGGCTGCTGAGCGGCTGAATGGTGCTGCTGGCGGGTTGGGGGCTGAATGGGGCTGCTGGTGCATGAATGGTGCTACTGTGGGGCTGAATGGGGCTACTGAGTAGCCGAATGGTGCTACTGGGGGGTTGGGGGCTGAATGGGGCTGTTGGGGGGTAAATGGGGCTGCTGGGGGATAAATGGGGCTGCCGGGGGGGTAAATGGGGCTGCTGGGGGTTAAATGGTGGTGCCGGGGGGCTAAATGATGCTGCTGGGTGTGAATGGTGCTGCTGTGGGGCTGAATGGAGCTGCTAAGTGGCTGAATGGTGCTACTGGGGAATTGGGGGCTGAATGGTTCTTCTGGCGGGTTGGGGGCTGAATGGGGCTGCTGGTGGGTTAATGGTGCTGCTGTAGGGCTGAATGGGGCTGCTGAGCGGCTGAATGGCGCTGCTGGGGGATAAATGGGGCTGCTGGAGGGTAAATGGGGCTGCTGGGGGGTAAATGGGGCTGCTGGGGGGGTAAAGGGTTGTGTTGGGGGGCTGAATGGTGCTGCTGGGGGTTGAATGGTGCTGCTGGTGGTGGGCGGGGGTGAATTGTGTTGCTGAGCTGTTGTGGGGCTGAATGGTGCTGCTGAGGGGTTATGGGGCTGAATGGTGCTGCTGAGGGGGGAAAGGGGTTTTGTGGGTGCACTGCACTACAGAAAAGGAACATGTTAGCATAAAATATTTGTACTTAGATTATATATGGCACTGGAAGGGGGCAAGTCAAAGCTTTTTTTTCCCTCCTCCTTGGCAGGCTCAAACATTTTTTTTTTTTTTGCATCAGCAAACCCCTTCCCCCCTGGGCAATGAACATTTTTGTTTTAATGGAAATGGTTCCTGGTGCCAAAAAGGTTGGGGACCACTTCTATCACTATACCACTAATATCAGTGTCGAACAGCACTTGAGATGACACATGAAGTATCAGGTGATATGGAATGTTCTCTAGTTTGAGGGGCAGGGTCATCATTTGATCAGGGTGTTTATATAACTTACGCGCTATCACAATATGTGTTCAGTTCTACTACATACGTGTCTGGGAATAGAGAGGATAAAGAACAAGAAGGAAAATGGAGAAAGGAGATAGTGTTAGAGAAAGAAAGGAGACAGAGGATTGGAGGGAGAGGAAACAGAGAGAGAATGCAGATAAAAAGACATAAAGGAGAGACACGTGGAGGCAGAAAAGAGAGAGAAAGAGAGAACTGAGGAGGAAATGAAGGAAGGAGAGGAAAGGCGAGAGAGTAGAAAGTAAATTCAGATAAAAAGTGAGAAATGGAAGGGAGATGGAGACAGAATAGAGAGTGAGAACTGAGGGAGAAAGAAAGAGGCAGGGAGAAAGAAGAAAGAGATAAAGTAAATGCAGATAAAAATAAATGGAAGAGAAATGCAGGTAGAAAAAAAAGAAAGAAAAAGAAAAAAAAGACATAGGCAGGGAGTGAAAAGAAAAAGAGTGAGGATAGGATGAGGGAATTGAGAGAAAGAAGGAAAGGAAGAAAGAAAAGAGACAGTGCGGGAGACAGAAGAATGAGATAAAGGAGAGGAAGAATAAAGTAAGTGGCAGAGTGACCCTGGAATATTCAGGAGCCATGACATTATTTTATACTTTCATTTTCACTTCAGTCCAAGGGATAAATAGTAATATACCAATGGATAGATCGTAATATTCCAAGTGATACCTAGTAATATAGCAAGAGATCAGAGGCGGAGCTACTGCTGGTGTCGCCGGTGCAAGGCACTGGGGCCCAGTACAGTCCCTCGGGCCAAAGCTGCCATGGGCTGCCGAGACCCATCACGGCCCTCTTGCTAACCCCCCCATGGAAGCCTGCAGCCACTGCGGCCCCCCTTGGATCCCTATGGCCCCTCTTGGATCCCTGTGGCCCTCCACATTCTTCCTGTGCCAGCCCCATCGGCACTGAATATAAGAAATAGCAGCTCATACCTTTTCTTAGTGCGTCAGACAGACTGACTATTTGTTCTCTTACACAGATATTTAAAAACAGCCTAAATTAATCCACCCACATGGCTCCCCTTCATAATTCCCCTCCCTGTATGAGGGGGTTTGCTTTTTCACTATTGTGGCCCACATTACATTACATTGCATTACATGTGTCCATTCTGATAGCTATTCTTCAGGAGGCTTTAACAGTTTGGACATAAACGATCCTTGCTTGTTGTCAATCATGACACGCACCTTTGTTGATAATGTAATATCTTCACTTTTTACTAGCATGTCCAAGCTTGCCATAGCTTTCCTCCCTAGAAGCAAACATATTGTAATTTTATGGACACAGTCACCATCTGAAGAGATGTTGGAGCTCAGGAAAATTAAATCTGTCACTGCCTCCACTTCTTCCCCATCTATTTGCCAGGAACTTAAATTGTTGTTGGCCATAATCTTTCAACCTTTTAACTCTGAGCAGCAGGTTAGCGTTTGTATTCTCTTTTTTTCACCCTTATCACCCTCCTCACTTTCTGTCATCAGAGTAGTATCATCCGTGTATCTGAGGCAGTTGATATTTCTTCCAGCAATATTGATTCAGACTTTGGATTCATTCCAGCCTTATGCATGATGTACACTGCGTATAAGTTGAACACATAAGGCGACAATATACAATCACGTCCAATCTTGAACAATTCTGTTGTCCCATGTTTGGTTCTGATCTTGGATTATTGGTCCACACACAGATTCTTCAGGGGAGAATAAGATGATCTGGTATACCCATCTCTATAGGATTTTTTTCTTCACATTTTGTTGTGATCCACAGTCAAAGACTTCAGTCAATGAAGCAGAAATAAATTGCTTTTTCTTTTATCCATCGGACATTGGCAATTTGATGTCTTGTGCCTCTTCCTTTGCAGAACCCGGCTTGCTCATCTGGTGGTTCTTAATCCATCTATTGTATGGAGTTGTTCTTTTAAGATCATAAGCATTACCTTGCTGGCATGTGAAATTAGTGCAATTGTTCGATAACTGGAGAACTCTTTAGTACTGCATTTTTGGGGATTAAGATGTAGACTGACCTTTTCCAGTCTATTGGCTGTTTAGTTTTGCAAATGTTTTGGCATAAGGTAAGTAACACTTTCACAGCATCATCTTGTATAATTTTGAATAGTTCAATTGGGTTCCCATCACCTCCTTCAGCCTTGTTATCAGCAAGACATCCTAGGGCCCATCTCACTTCACTCTCCTATATTTCTGGCTCTAGCTCATTGGACAAATTATTGAGGTCATACTGTTAAGATCCTTTCTGTATAGATCTTCAGTGCATTCCTGCCACCTCTTTTTTATCTGATTTTCTTTTGGTAAGTCCCTACCATTTTTATCTATATGTGCTTTTGAGATTCCCAATTTTCCTGAAGTGATCTCTTGACATCATTTTGTTATCTTCTTCAATCTCTTTACATCGCTCATTGTAGAATGTCTCCATGTTTCTTCTTGCTATCCTCTGAAATTCTTCATTCAGTTGGATAAATCTTTTCCAATCTCCCCTACATTTCACTTTCCTCCTTTCCTGGGCTACTTTCAAAGCCTTGTCATATAACCATTTTTCTTTCTATTTGGGATTTTCTTTGTTGCTGTTTCCTAAATTATGTTGCAAACTTCAATCCAAAGTTCTTCAGGCATTTTATCTCCCATGTCTAGTTCCTTAAATCTGTTATTTACCTCCACTGCATATTCACAAGCAGGCCCGGATTTTACTTTTGTGGAGCCCCTAGGTAGTGAACTCGAAGGCACCCCTGTGCACATGTGGTGTGCGCTGCCATTTTTTGCTTAGTAAATGCTTACATACATCACACATCACATACACACATCACACAGCAGCACATACATACACACATCACACACATACACAATCTTACACACCACATACATATATACACACACACACACCACATACATACATATATATACACACCACACAAAGACACACAAACATGCACACCACATACAGTATCTCACAAAAGTGAGTACACCCCTCACATTTTTGTAAATATGTTATTATATCTTTTCATGTGACAACACTGAAGAAATGACTCTCTGCTACAATGTAAAGTAGTAAGTGTGCAGCCTGTATAACAGTGTAAATTTGCTGTCCCCTCAAAATAACTCAACCAACAGCCATTAATGTCTAAACCGTTGGCAACAAAAGTGAGTACACACCTAAGCGGAAATGTCCAAACTGGGCCCACACCACATACATATATACACACACATACACAAAAAAACACACATACACACCTATACACATTATACACACCTCACACACACACAACACATACATATACACACACTCATACACTTCACACTCATATACAAACACATCACGGACATACATACACATATCGTACAGACACACACCATTTACATTTATTTAATTTACTGGAGTGCAGCTAGGCAGAACATAATATAAAGCCTACCTTTCTATTGGACACCCAGGATAAGACTGGGGAATCTCCTGCTCTTCATGGGCAGAAGCAGCGCTGCAAGAGGAAATGGGAGGGCTGGGGGAGGAGCCAGCTTCCGGAATCTTGCTGTCTTGGGTGCTCTGAGTAAAAATGTCCCCCAGTCACTTCCTGTGCTTGCAATACTTCCTGTATTTAGTTCTAGAAAGTGAAAATGAGGTGCTCCTCTCAGAGGCCCACTAGTGCCTATAATGCCTGATTAATGATCCGGCCCTGTTCACAAGGGATATTATTTATTTTGTATCTGCTTGGCCTGATGATTGTCCCTTCTTTTTTTTAGATTGATTTTGAACTTTGCAATAAGAAGCTCATGGTCTGAGCCGCTGTCAGCTCCAGGTCTTGTTTTTGCTGACTGTATAGAGCTTCTCCACCTTTGACTGCAAAGTATATAGTCAATCTGATTTCTATGTTGACCATCTGTCCATGTGTAGAGTAGTCTCTGAGGCTGTTGGAAGAGGGTGTTTGCTATAACCAGATAATTATCTTGCCAGTTATTCCAGGTGTCTTTTGGTTCCCTACTTTAGCATTCTTATCTCCTATGATGATAGTAACATATTTTCTTGGTGTTATATCTATGACGTGTTGAATGTCTTCGTAGAACTGGCCAACTACTGCCGTTTTAGCATCCAGGGTTGCAGCATAGACTTGGATCACTGTGATATTAAATGGCTTGCCTTGAATTCAAATTGAAATTCTGTCATTTATTAGGTTGTAACTGAGCACTTCTTTGGCCTTCCTTTGATTGATTATGAGGGCTACTCCGTTTCTTCTGCAGGATTCTTGACCACACTAGAAGATCTGGTGGTTGTCTGATGCGAAATGTCCCATTCCAGTCCATTTCAGTTCACCTTGTAATCTCATTCTTGAACAAGTCTAGTTTGCCTTGGTTCATAGTTCTGACATTCCAGGTTCCAATGCTGAATTGTTCTTTGCAGCAGCAGACTTTCCTTTCCCTTCCAGACACATCCGCAGCTGGGTGTCCTTTCAGCTTTGGCCCAACCACTTCATTAGATCTGGTGCTACTCGTGCTCCCCTTCTGCTCTTTATCAGTAATGCTGTAGGCACCTTCTGACCTGAGGGGCTTATCTTCCGGTGCCAAATCATTATGTCTCTGTTTGTGCCTGTCCATAAAGTTATCTTAGCAACGTTACTGGAGTGGGTTGCAGTTCCCTTCTCCAGTGGACCGTTAGTTGTCTGACCTCTCTGCCCTGACTGCCAATCTTGGGTGACCCTAGATGGTATAGCTCTCAGCTTCATTGAAGTAGCCCCCTTCACCACAACATGGTGGCGATCCAGAAGGGAAAATAATATACCAAGGAATAAATAGTAATATACCAAGGAATAAATAGTAATATATCAGTGGATAAATAGTATTATACCAAGGGATAAATAGTAATATATCAGCAGATAAATAGCATTATAAATAGTAGTATACCCAGGGATAAATAGTAATATACCAAGAGATAGATAGTGACATGCCAAGGGAAAAATATTAATATACCAATGGCAAAATACTTGTGTACTAAGGGATAAATAGTAATATTTGTTGTTGTTGTTTAGTCACTTTCAACGCTCTGTGACTATATGGACCGCAGCACGCCAGGTTCATTTCTGTCACTGACCCTCTGAGCTTCATCAAGCTCATGATCATTGCTTCAGTGACCCCCATCTATCCATCTCTACCTCTGACATCTCCTTCTTCTTGTGCCTTCAAAGTTTTCCACCATCAGAGTCTTCTCTAGGGAACCCTAAATATCTGAGCTTTAGCTTAATGATCAAAACTTCCGGTGAACAGTTTGGCTTCATTCCCTGTAACATTGATTGATTGGATCGTCTTGCAGTCCAAGGGATTCTAAGCAGTTTTCACCAACACATGGATTCCAAGGCATCAAAGGGATAGATAGTTTATATAACAAGGGGAAAAGGTAATATACCAAGGGATGAATAGTAACATATCAAGGGATAAATAGTAATATACCAAGGCCACAGCCTGTGTGGGATAACCCACTTTTCTTTTAGCTGTGATATAATTGTCATGGTTCACTTTGGATAGTGTTTTAAGTGACAAATACCTAGACCAGTCGTTTCCGAACCTGTTCTCAGGTTTATGGATTTCCCTGCTCAAGTGCTGGTATGTGAAATATGTTTGTTTAAGTATAACTAAGCAGGTAAAAAGTAGCACAACTAGTTTTTAAGTAAAAAAAATAATAAATACATGTTTTGCAGGGCCCTGAAGGGATGCATGAAACATTGCTGGAAGTTTTATGTGAGAGTTTATGTATATGGAGAGCTGCAGTTGCATTCCCTGAAGCTAAGAGTCTGTTTATAGAGCCAGTTATCCAAAAAAATTCTCTGGACTTCTGCCTCCGTCCCAACCCTCACATTAACTAATATCTACAAACACACCCAATCATCCAGCTCTCAGATTGTAATATAGCAATATATTCCTATACAAAGTCTCCAAAAATTAAGATTTTCACAAAAAAGGGTTTTATGCTCTCAGCTCACACAGCTGCTATTATTATTAGTTTGTTATTACATACTCAGTGGACACTGGTGACTTTCCAACTTGACTCCACCCAAAAGTATATAACCCCCTTCACAACATATTACCACAACATTTAGAAAAAGACAGAGGTAGAGAGGGAAAGGGGGGGGGGGGGTAGTGATAGTGAGAGAGGTGGATAGAGAGTTAAAGAGAGAGATAGTGAGAGAGGTGAATAGAGAGGTAAAGAGAGAAATAGTTCTACACCTCTCCTCTCCTCCTCTACCTCTCCTCCCTCCCTTCCTCAATACCATCCCGCACCATCTCCATACCTCTCTATCACTCTGAGCCTAGGTCAGGTATTTTATAACTGAGCTAATAATGATACAAGCAGATACTATGATAGCAGCAAATATACAGAAAGAGTAAAACTGCATATATAAATAATTTGTTAAATGAGCAAATAGATTAATTAAACAGAGACTAAACAACAAGTGGGAAGAACATCTTGCACCTATACTGAAGGACAGGGTGATAATTCACTAACAACAAACCACAACCAGAAAGTTGCACCCCAAGTTGGTTCTGCATGACTCTGTACTGTTTTGTTTCTCCCTCCAATTTAAACATTATTATCTTTAAAAAAAATACATTTGAATAAATCTATGTGTTTGTAAAAAATATTTAAAATGGACCCGCCTGAGCTCTGCAGCTTCCTCTGTCTGGTATAGGCCAGGGTGGTGACAGAATGGTCACAAGCTTGGTGTGTGGAGCAGGGTAGTCAGAATCAATACGACTAAAGCTTTACACGCAGCACCCTCTATCTGCATGCACTGCGAGTTGTTTTTTTTCCAATAAACTTTATTGAGATTGCACCAATGAATTCACTTCCAGGGGGACTGTGAGAGCTACAGTCCCTGTATGATACAGGACTTTTCCCTCCCGGCCATTCTGATGAGATGATTCTGCGTTTGACAGAAAGGTTCCCACTATCGGTTATAGCATAGTTTGGGCAGAGACCCAAACAGTTTAGGCAAGTCACCAGCAGGGGGCTAGATGTGATCAATCAGTGTGTTTAACTACAGCACAGAGGGTTTTGAAATCAAAGTGACAGCAGCAGCTTTTAAAAAAACAAATTACTGAACATGATGAAGCATTTTTTTTATTATATAAATTATATAATTTAGTACGCGATGGGGGATTAAGTCAGTGCATTCATTTTGGGAGGGTGGTTGCCCATTTGCCCATATGAACCAGCCGCCCCTGAATTTGATGGTCAATACAAGAAGCTGTAATGTGTTCCAAATTGTATTACAATTTTAGCCAGTGATATAAAAATATTAAACCAAAACAAATAGAAAAAACAGGCCTAGCTTCCATTGAAGCACCAATAATAAACCAAAACAAATCAAAGAAAATAACAGGCCTAGCTTCCATTGAAGCACTACCTTATCTGATAACAGCTCCCTGACTAACCAGCTCTAATCCAGCTAAGCCTGGATGAAGCAAAACAAAACATACAATCCAAAAGTATGTTCATAATAACTGGATTGTATTCTTCAGAACTCCAGGTCTCCACTCCAAATGATCATAAGCTGCTGTCTCTCTCTCTTTGCTTTTCTCCGGTACAGAACTCAAAGTCTCTACTCCAAATGATCATAAGCTGCTATCTCTCTCTGTGCTTTTCTCTGGTACAGAACTCCAGGTCTCCACTCAAAATGATCATTAGCTGCTGTCTCTCTCTCTGTGTTTTTCTCCAATACAGATAATTGCACACAGTTCTGTCTGTGTTATTTCTTTCTTCAGTTCAGACAACTGCACACACTTCTCTTCTCACTGTGAGTCCTTTCTCCAGCTTCAGACAACTGCACACATTTCTGTTTATGTGTCTTTTCTCCAGCTGCAAATTAAAACAATAGGTTTAACAATAAATGCCTGTTATTCTGAGTAAACTGAACCCAGTTAACCCAGTAAGGACATCTTAAAATTTTGGCCTATGACTCGCATTAAAGGATGAATATGGTCTAATGACTACAAATGCCTACATGATTAGGTAATTGAATACTGTAGTGGAGGGGACCAAATAGTAATATGAGTAACTGATTTGAGGTGTCTGGCTTAAAATGTGACTCTGCAGAAAAAAGCTTAAAAGATATGAGGGAGATGAAAGATATGAACTTGGGGTAAGGGTTGTGAGATTCAATGCATTTTAGATGTAGGGAGTGAAACTATCAAGGCCTTCATTCAGGACCTCCGTCCATGGCATAGCATTAATGTTAGATACTACAGAGGTCTTTACACAGCCGCTTAGGGTTTAATTATAGGTATCATGGAAGTCCTTACAGGATTCTCTCCATAGCTTAGGGGTTAATATTACACAAAGAATACAGTACCTCCATGGCTTAGGGGTTAATAAAGGGGTAAATATTACATGAAGTACATAATGAAGATAATGGCTGCATCAATAATGAATAATTGTATATGACAGATAATGAATTAAAGGATTTATGTGCCCATTTGCCCATTAATTATAATATTTCTGGTTCTTCAAAAAAATATATCACTTAAATATAGGCGTACAGTATCCGTTTGAGGATTTTGTACATCAGACATGTTAACTTGCAGATCTTCAGTCCCCCAATCTATTTATTACCTAGGCTTTGTGATGTTATCTAGTGTGATATATACAGCTTTTATATCTGCTTTCCATATACAAAGTCACTTGATAGACTTGCGGGTAACTCTCTGTGGGTCCTGGAGAAGTTGTCAATATAACTCTGATAGTGACTAAAACAACTCTCCTCACATAATTGCTATCAAGTGATTACATATACAGAAAAAATGGCAAAACTAACACGTACATTAAGGTGGCAAAACGTTCCCTTTAATGGGAGACACCTCTAAAAAATACACATTGCAGAGCTGCTTTAAATAAAGTGTATCTGTGCCATGACAATTAATGTTGAGGTTTGGGCCGCCTTAAGTCCATATAGTAAAAAACAAATAAACTGAAGGAAATTCAACACTCACCTCACAGATATATTTTCTCACATGTGTAATGGTTTCTTATTTATATTGAGAGGCTGCTGCTATTTTCTGTAGAAAGATACAAGGGGTACAATAAATACACAAGATTTAACACTATACAAATCTAAATATTTTTTTTTATGGTCTAACTCTTCATGACTCTATGGACCACAGCAAGTCAGGCACACCTATTGCTGCTATGTCTCTGGCCATACTTACCCATAAGGTTTTTCTCTAGTTCAGACAATTGGACACACTTTTCTCTGTGAGTCTTTTCTCCAGCTTCAGACAAACTTTACACACTTCAGCAAGCCAGGCACACCTATTGCTATGTCTCTGGCCATGCATACCCATAAGGTTTTCATGGCAAAGATTCTGAAGTGGGTTGCTAGTTCCTTCTCCAGTGGACCGTGATCTCTCTGCTATGACCTGCCGAGCTTGGTAAAACTCACAGCTTCATTGAAGTACACAAGCCCCATTACCACGACATGGTATTGATCCAGAAGGGGAAACTAAATAAAAAGTAGTACAAAGTAGCAAGAATTAAATACATTTTTGGCCCCCAATTGTTATACTGTACTTTTTTTGTCTGTACAATTCACCTAATTACAAAATTATTAAACCTTACCTTTATCTGTAAAATCTCTCACTTTCCATTTCAAGGTAGAGTTTCCTCCTTTAAGGCTTCCTATAGTCACGTTTATAGGACACCAACACTTGGTTGTTCAGATGCTCATCTGTTAATCTCCTGAATTAAATGACTTTACCCCCCCCAAAACAGTGCCTTATATAGTGCCCTGGACTCTATGACATAATTTATTATGACACTTCTCTGATGTCAGAAGTGTTTATTACCCGGAGGGCCCAGCTCAGCCTTGTGATATCTGCCATTAGACAACTCACCATACAGTGGTTTAAAAATATTGTGGTTTTCTCCAAAATATAATGTGGAACAGAGGTTCCTTTGCACACACGAGGGTTCACAAAAACATCAAAACTTAGAAACCACAATAATTTTAGAATCCGGTAAAAGAACAGGAAATTATCTCTGTGAATCTACACTTTGTTTCTTCTTGTTCCCTTCTTATTAACGTCCTCCTGACGTTTACCCTCCACTTTATGAGTTGCCTCTAATAACTCTACTATAAGTTTAAGACTTGAATGGGATTGTAGGCTATAGGCTGGTTTACAGGAGAAGTGATGAAGGCAGAATGCAAAAGAGAGTGCGGCATAGGCAGGAAGGGCTACAAGGTGTCTGGTACATTAATAGACAGTCCTGGTAAAAGTCTAAAGCAGTGCTCTTCAACTCCAGTCCTCATGGCACACCAACAGTTCACATTTTAGGTAGATCCCCGCTTGAGCACGGGTGAGCTAATCAGAGGCTCAGTACTTCTGTTTAACCACCTGCAGAGCCTCTGATTAGCTCACCCGTGCTCAAGCAACCTAATCCATTTTTTTTGTTAGTTTATCTAGCCATAATACGTTTTCTAATGATATTTTGGATTTATATTTTGCACAATGTCTACCCAGGTAAGTTTATCGTCTTTAATATGCCATAACGTTATTTGACTAATTTGTGCTGCTTCATAATATTTTAGCAAATTTGGTACTGATCAATCTCTGTAAGCCTTGAGTTGAAAGATGGTTGTTGTTCAGTTGTTCAGTCTAGTCCAACTCTCTGTGACCCTATGGACAGTTTGTGTCTGGGTGTGCCATTACATAAGTTGAGAAGCACTGTTCTAAAGCACCACTGTGGTCAAATTCAATTGTGGACAAAATGCTACTAAATATAAATACAATATTACATTGTGGGATTTATACCAAATCATTGGGCTTTCCATTACTGCAACTGAGTTCTGATGCTTGTAGATGCCACATTCATATTGTGTAGATTTAAACTTCCTGTGTCTATCCTCCTGTCACCTAAGGAAGATCCCCAGAAATCAGAATGGTAGATCCCACAGCAACAGAATTGTACGTAAAAGATATTACAGGTTGTATTATTTTATCTTCCATTTTAAGTGTAGTTCTTCAAAATAGTATTATAAGAGCACAGTCATGCTCTAATAGTTAAAGGGACTCCATCACGCTACAAACAACTTAGTTTTAATAGAGAGGCAATCCTCACATACATTCTGTCTCTCTCTGATCCTCTCTGATCCTCCTCTGTTCTGTATTCTGTGTTGTATGTACAGTATATGTGTGTAAATGTACAGTGGTGTACCAGACCCCTGTAGCAGTGTCTCTTTACATATTACACTGTGTGTATGTTATATAGTGCAAGTAGGACCTGTTAGGTAAGCAACTCTCCTATGTACTTTTTCTTCCCCTTAAGATAATGATAAATATTATGAAGCTAATTTGAGGTATATCTCTGTATTTTTAACATACATTCTATACAAAATAATCTTCCTTTTTATTACTTTCTGACATTATCTCACATATGAGATTACATGATTGAGCCCCTTTAAGGTTCTCTTGAATGTTCCATTATAAACTTACAACCCTATTCATAACTATGCTGTGTTAAGTATTATTACTTTCCTCAAACCCACTGCCATCAATGAGATTCCCCGGGGATACCGTCCATACATGTGATTAAGGGAATCTCAGGGGATCCCATTCCCCGATCACAGCCCATCGCCCCCTTCCCCTCTCACACCCAATTCCTCTTTTTCCTGATAACACCTGATCCCTGATGTGCATAAACCCCATGTTATTCTTTACATGGTGTTTAATTTGTTTTCTGCTATGTACTCAACCCCTGTACAGCGCTACTGAATATGTTGGCGCGATATAAATAAAGATAATAATAATAATAATAATAATGTTATCCCTATTAACCCCATCATACCATTAGGGTCTATTCAGAACCCCCATGGTATAACTATTAACCGTCTATATACCATGGAGGGCTATACAGACCCTCATGGTATCCCTATTAGCCCACAACATATCTTGGGGGTTCATACAGATGCCCATGGTATTCCTATTAACCCCTTAACTACCATGGGGGTCCAAAAAGAACCCACATGGTATCTAAATTAACCCCTAACTGCCATGGGGGTCCTCAAGGACTGCCATGGCATTAAAAAATCACAATAAATAACCCCAATAACTTAGAAAAAAAAAAAAACAATGAATTATCCAAAAAAAAAAAAAAAAAGAAATTACAAACAATTCAAACCCATGACAATAAAGAAAGCATTACAGTTAAAATAAAAAAAAATCACAAATAAAATAATAAAATTATACAATAAAATAAAAAAAATTATTAAAACTATAAAATAAATTGAATAATACTTACCTACCCAAATGACCATCCATCGATGATCAACGATGCCCTGGTCCTCACTCTTCTGCCCTGGACTATACTGGCTAACCATCTTGATTGAAAAATATCTAATCCTCTTCAATCTTGAATGAAGCCAATGTCCGCATCTTCTGGGTCAGAAAAGAGCCCTCCAAACAAAAGGGCCATTCTATAAATTAAGATTACTTAAACTAACAGAGCTCCTGCTAGTACAAACTCCCCCACCGTAAATGTCTGCTGCAGCACTTCAGAATAGAATTTTATTTCACATTAGATGTCCATCCTATTTCAGCCAATCAGAATGGGTTTTCTGATGTCACCCTGCTCAATTTTAATTATAATTGGACCAATCTAAACAATCTGATTTTATTGTGTTTTTTAAAATGTAATGTGAAGTGTTTTTTACTTAGAGTGCCATGGGGGTCCTATAGGACCCCTGTCGCATTGTGGATTAACTCTTTGTGGCATTAGGGACCCCCATGTTGGAGGTTAACATTTAGGTGCCAGTTAGGACATTGGATTTATATTTGTGGTGCCAAATTTGTGGTTTCTCAATGGAAAAGCTGTGATATTACAAAAAAAGCTGTGATATTACAAGTAATATGTAATTTTGAGTAATTTGGAATTGGTTAGCTATTTTGTGTAAAAGCAAATCATAATATTTTTAATGTGTGAAAATCAATGGGAAAGCAGGTGTAATATATAGGGAGTGGGGTTAATTTGTCAGCATTTTACGTAGCTCTCTCGTAATCATGTTGAGAGAGGTGTATAGAATATCTAGGGAAAGTTTCTAAAAACTTTTTAGTGGTCTAACTTTATGAAATAGAGAACTGCATAGGGCCTTAGTCACTGCACATACAGTATCGTATTGATGAGATTCTGTGGTATATTTAGAAGCATAAGTACAAACTGTTTCAGGAGTAAGAATAAAGTTATGTCCTACCATATCAGATAATAACTTATTTACATATCTCCATAATGCGTTAATTTTTGGACATGACTATCAGGTATACAAATATGAACCTACTCGTCCACAACCTCTTAAGCAAGTGTGTTGGAAGCTAGGATAGATAGTGGGTAATTTATATGGAGTATTATACTCTATGTAATACCATTCAATTAGTTTCAATAAATATATAGTTGCAACATTTTGGGCCGATTTTTGTAGAATCTATCTGTGCCTGCAGATCCAATTCCCATGCAATTTTTAGTTTCTGTAGAATTTTGTGTAAAGTTGTTACCCGGAGCCATTTAATCAAAATTCAACTATATGACTGAAGCTGCAGGGAATTGATAGAATTGACCCCTGACCTGTTAGACATACAAGTTTTACATTTTTGCCATCATTTATATGAATATTTTGTATACAAAAAAATTAAAAAACAAAATAGTGGAGTTCAATCAGTGAATGAACAAACCTTGATAGGTTAGTTCTATGGTCATGATAATCCACTCAGAGAGCAGCTTCTTTTAGCCGCTTGTGCCTTTCAGAGGGAGAAATGTCCTGTAATATATCAATCTGGTCTCTCCCAATAGAGTAATCCAACCCCAAAATACCAAGCAATTCTACCCTGAAAAGGAGAAACCGCAAACCCCTTTTGGTTTTTTGTTTATTCAAATGACACTAAGAGATAAGTCTCCCTTAAGAGTGATAGGGGACTCCAGATGTTGACCCCTTACTCACTGTGCCTTAGGGAGTTATCAGCTACACCTCACTGACGACGCCCAAAGTGGCTGGAACGTGAGCCTGGGGTTTTGTTATTTCTCCTGTTCAGGGTAGAATTGCCTGGTATTTCGGGGCTGGGTCACTCTAGTGAGTGGGACCAGACTGATATACCACGTGATATTTCTTCCTGTGACAACACAAGTGACTAAAAGAGGTTGCTCTCAGAGTGGGTTATCATGTCCATAGAACTACCCTTTTATGGTTAGTTCGTTCTCTGAGTTCGTTCTCTTGTTTTTTTTAATATTCAGTATAGCAACCTAATCCATTTTATTTGTTAGTTTATCTAGCCATAATAAGTTTTCTAATGATATTTATATTTTGCACAATGTCTACCCAGGTAAGTTTATCGTCTTTAATATGCCATAACATTATTTGACTAATTTGTGCTGCTTCATAATATTTTAGCAAATTTGGTACTGATAAATCTCTGTTAGCCTTGAGTTGAAAGATGGTTGTTGTTCAGTCTAGTCCAACTCTCTGTGACCCTATGGACAGTTTGTGTCTGGGTGTGCCAATACATAAGGTTTTCAAGCCAAAGATACTGTCAGTTCCTTCTCTAGTGAACCAAGATTTGTCTCACTTTTCTGCTATGACCTACCTATTTTGGTATAACTCACAATTTCATTGAGGTTAAAAAGCTGCTTCACTACGACAAGGTAGCAATCCAAAAGGGGGTTGAAAGATTTTTTTTCTATTCATTTTTGTCTTATTTTGACCCCAAACAAATTTTGAAAATATTCTTTATAGATATTGTTTATCTGATTTAATGGTGCTGACTGGCAAAGTTCTGAAGAGATTAGTTTGCATGGCTGTGGTCCCAGAAGGAAGCTTCTTGTAAAGATGATGCACAAGAAAGCCTGCTAACAGTTTGATGAAGACAAGCAGACTAAGAACATGGATTACTGGAATCATGTCCTGTGGTCCAATGAGACCAAGATACACTTATTTGGTTCAAATGGTGTCAAGAGAAACCAGGTGAAGTGTACAAAGACAAGTGTGTCTTGCCCACAGTCAAGCATGGCGGTGGGAGTGCCATGGTCTGGGCCTGCACGAGTGCTGACAGCACTGGGGAGCTACAGTTCATTGAGGGAACCATGAGTGCCAACATACTGTGACATACTGAAGCAGAGTATGTTCCCCTCCCTTCGCAGACTGGACCGCAGGGCAGTATTCCAACATGATAATGACCCCAAACACAACTCCAAGACGACCACTGTCTTGCTAAAGAAGCTGAAGGTAAAGATGACGGACTGGCAAAGAACTGGTTCGCCTTTATAGGTACCATTCATAATTTCTGCATGTATAAAATGATCCTTTAAATCCTTCACAATTAATCTGGTCCCATTCCAAAGTCCTTTTTTGGGATTCATATTTCTCAGTAGCATGACAATTGCCCCTTTTTTAAGTTGCAAAATATGTGGTGGCATTCCAGAGGGAGTTAAAGAATTAATACATTCCATAGTAAAGTTAGCTTCACTATCTTTGTCATCAGCCAGAACAGAATCTGCACTATTATATGTTTTTTTGGGTGCATTGATTAATTTCAAAATGTTGTTATTTAGATTCAAGACATCTATATTGATGGTATTGAGGAAGATTGTCAATATTAGTGGTTCTTTGGAAATCATTTCTGATTGAATTTTCACAGCATCATCAGGTAAATTATTTATTTTTGGCTGTTTTCCTTCTTCAATCTGAATGAGCCAAACATTGAATTGATTTTGGCCTTCAGATCTCATATTTATTTCTAATTTAAGGTGTGTAAATATTTTCCACAGCTTATTTCTCTTTAAACACGTTCCGACAATGTCAGTCCTATTGCCATGTGGCACCACAGGTAATGTTTGCCTAAAATCTCCTCCTAACAACATCACCTTTTCACCAAATGGCAAATCATTAGCCATAGCTTCTTTTAATAATGGATCAATACATTGCAGGGCATGACATGACTTCATAGTTGCCTCATCTATTATAGTTAATTTACACTTGTGAATTTTTTTTGCTTGTAATGAATTAATTCGAATATCCGACACTGATGTTTCCAGAATGGGAACTGGCAGTTTAAATCCACTATGCACAGTTCTACCACCTTCTAACAAAAGTGACTCAATTCCAGTGGTTGCAAATGGCAGTGCTATTTCACCCTGTGCTTGAATGCAACACATCAACAAATTATATAGATACGTTTTTCCTGATCCACCAGGGCCATCCAGATAGAATTAATGCTTTTTGAGCATGTCATCATCTATTGCATTTGTGATGGCATTAAATGCTTCCAATTGTAATGTATTTAAAGTTCCAATTTTTTCTAGTGCTTTTTGGTTTTCAATGTCAGTGTCATACTCCTCAAAGTTAATTTCATCTATAATTCCTGGATCAGGCAGATAAAAATTGGCACAAATTAATCTGTGACAAAGAAAGATTTCCTGAATTTCCAATAATGCTTTCAATGGCGCAATGGTCTCATTGTAACGTTTCAAGAAATCTTCACACATATGTAATTTAAATGTTTCCCACAAAGTTAATGCATCAGGTACATTGCAAAAGATGCAAATGAAATCAAATTGTTCTCTCATTTGCTTTGGCATTTGACATAGTGCTGCTTCCTCGAGACATCTCTCCAATTCTGTATCATCTGCCAGGAAGTTTTGATGTCTTGCAGCTAACTGGAAAGTATCATAAACTATGTCATTGACTGTGCGTAAATGTTCATAACTTTGTGCACTGGGAGCATGTAAAAGAAGTAATCCGAAAGTGAAACGTTCAATGTCTCGTGGACTGTCGGTTTAACTTCTTGGGATAATTTTTATTATTATGTTTTACTCATTGTTGCCATTCCCCATTTATGAATACGTAGTGATTTGAAATGTCAATGTATAAAATGTGTCTGGCCTCAGTGTCCTGACAATTTAATTGAAACCAAGCAGTAAGTGTTGTCGCTCTATGTTCGCTTTGTGCTAAAGCATTTATTTCATTGCTTGCAGTGAAGCAAACAAATTGACTTTGTTGTGAGGGGGGGTTTGCAATGTCCTTTATTTTTGGTTACCTTAGGTTTTTTATTTTTTGTACCTTAGTTGTTTTTTATTTTTGGTAACATAGGGTTTTTTATTTTTGATAACATGGGATTTTTTATTTTGTGTAATTAGTGGGGTGAGGGTTTTAATAGGGGGTTAGGTATATAGCGTTAGGTAGGTAGGGGTTAACAGGTTAGGGTAGAGGGGACTTAGCTTAGATTTAGTGGTTTATTGGGGGGGGGGATAGTGTAGTGTGGTGTTTGTACTTAGAGCCATGAGGGTCCTGGAGGACCCTCATGGCACTTATGGGGTTAATAATAGGCTTATCATTGTCCTATGAGGCTCTTCATTGACCCTTATGGTACTGATTGGGTTAAATAGAGGCTTATGGGGTCTGTATAGACCCCCATAAGTGATGAGATTAACTAGGGTTAGATGGGGTTAAATAGGCCCAGTTAGGGTTATTAGGTCCAGGAAGGTTTAAATAGGCCCAGTTAGGGTTAGATAGGCCCAATTAGGGTTAGATAGGGTTTAGTACGGGTTAATGGGGTATAGTTGTGGAGAATAGAGTAGTGTAGTGCTTAGACTTTGTCATGATGGTCCTGGAGGACCCTCATGGAATTTGTAGGGTTAACCTAAGGGTTAATACTGACCTATAGGGGTCTTTATAAATTCCTACTGGACTGAAGGGGTTAATTATAGTCTCATGGGGCTCTGTATAGAGCCCCATGAGTTATAGGATTAATTAAGTTCTCATGGGGCTCCGTAGCGCTATACATAAATTAAGTTACAGGCAATGACAAGTTCAAGATTCACACCTTGCAATGAATGGAGGGCCCTGTCTTTGAGCTTGGAATCCGGTGTCCATAGCACTTTCCCTAAAGCACCACGCAGGATTGAAACTCGCAGACTTACAATCTAAAGTTTGAAGTTTGTATGTGGTACAGTAGGGAGAGAGTAGTCTTGAGCATGTTAGGGAGGAAGGTTATAGGCTTCTTTAAAGAGGTGCGTTTTTATTGATGTTTTGAAGGATTTAAGGCAGGAGGATAGTCTGGTGAAGCAAGGCAAGGAGTTCCAGAGAATAGGGGTAGCGCGAGAAAAGTCCTGGAGGCGGGAGTAAGGGGGGGCAACAGTGGTAGAACGAAGAAGGTCGTTAGCAGAACGAAGAGGGCGTGTGGGGGAGTATTTGGAGATGAGAGCAGAGATGTATGGGGGTGTGCTGTTGTTGAGGGCTTTATAAGTTAGGGTCAAGATTTTAAACTTTATTCTGGAGGCTAAGGGAAGCCAGTGAAGTGATTGACAAAGAGGAGCTGCCGACACTGAACGATGTGTACGAAAGATGAGTCTGGAGGAGGCATTCATTATGGATTGAAGTGGGGAGAGGCGAGTGACGGACAGGCCAACAAGAAGCGAGTTACAGTAGTCAAGACGAGAAATGATGAGAGAGTGTATTAGAATCTTAGTAGTGTCTTGTGTAAGGTAATGGCGTATTTTGGATATGTTTTTTAGATGGAAAAAGACAGGATTTGGTTAAAGACTGTATGTGTGAGATGAAAGAGAGGGTGGGGTCCAGTAGAACCCCGAGACAACTGGCTTGGGAGGTGGGAGTGATGATGGCATTGTTGACAGAGATAGAGATGTGAGGAATTGAAGTTGTAGTAGAGGGTGGGAAGATTAAGAGTTCAGTCTTAGACATGTTGAGTTTCAGATGGTGGGCGGACATCCAAGAGGATATACTAGAGAGGCAGTCGGAGACGTGTGCTAGAAGAGAGGGGGATAGATCTGGTGCGGAGAGGTAGATTAGGGTGTCATCTGCATAGAGATGGTACTGGAACCCAAAAGAGTTTATTAGGGTGCCGAGTGAGGATGTGTAGATGGAGAAGAGAAGGGGGCCTAGGACTGATCCTTGGGGTACGCCAATAGACAGGGGTGAGGAGAAGATGATGTGCCGGAGAAGGAGACGCTAAATTATCGTTCTTGGAGGTATGATGAGAACCACAAGAGAGCAGTGTTTGAATGCCGAGGGAGGAGAGAATGTGGAGTAGAAGCAGATGGTCAACTGTGTCAAAGGCAGCAGAGAGAGCAGAAGAAGCAAAATAGAAAAGTGGCCTTTAGTCTTGGTGGTGAGCAGGTCATTGGTGACTTTTATGAGGGCTGTCTCAGTGGAGTGTTGGGGCCGAAAGCCGGATTGGAAAGTGTCCAGAAGAGAATTAGAAGAGATGAAACTGGTAAGGCGGTTATAGACGAGCCGCTCCAGCAGTTTGGAAGCCAGGGGAAGTAGAGAGATAGGGCGATAGTTAGATGCAACGTCAGAATCGGATGAGGATTTCTTGAGAATGGGTGTAATTATGGCATGTTTTAGAGATGATTGAAACGTGCCAGTGTTTAGGGAAAGGTTGAAGATGTGTGTGAGAGCTGGGATTAGTGTAGTAGAGAGGGGAGGGATGAGCTGAGATGGAATGGGATCCGAAGGACAGGTGGTGAGGTGAGAGGATGATATTAGGATGGAGACTTCATCCTCTGTTGCAGGGGTAAAGTAGTTCAAATTGGCTGTGGGAATGGGGAGGGGAGTAGATTCGGTGTAGTTATAGGGTAAATTAAGTGCTCATGGGGCTCTGTATAGAGCCTCATGAGTTATAGGGTTAACTAAGTGTTCATGGGGCTATGTATAGATCCCCATGAGTTATAGGGTTAATTGCCTGGGGGGGTACTTATAGTGGTTAATATGGCAGGGGTTAATATTTCTTTAGCGCAGGTCCTTTCAGGACCTTTATGGTCCTTTAAGGACCCGCGAGGTGGGAAATTTTTATTTTTTAAATGCATTGAGGGCCTGATCGATGGCGATTGGGTACCCCTCTGCAAGGGGTTATTGTGGGGGGACTGCGGAGTCCCTATGGACCCATGCAGCAAGGGGAGACTTTGGAGACCCCCAGCATGGAGGAGGGTTAATGTTAGGTGCTGCTGGGGTACTAACAGTACCCCCGTGGCTGTGATTGGCTAGTGGTGTGCTGCAGGCCCTTTAAGGTTCCACAGCGGAAAATTTTAAACGTTTAAATGCAGCAGAGGCCTGATTGATGCCGATCGGGGAAACCCTGCTGCAAGGGGTTAATGTGGGGGCGCTGCGGGGGTCCCTATGGACTCCTACAGCAAGGGGTTAATATGGGGAGACTCTGGGGGTCCCGATGGAGACCCCCAGCATGGAGGAGGATTAATGTTAGGTGCTGCTGGGGTACTTACAGTCCCACTGCCGTTGGGATTGGTTAGTGTGCCGCGGGCCCTAGAAACTGTGGTGGGAAATTTTTACGTTTTAAATGCAGCGGGGCCCTGTTCAATGCTGATCGGGGACCCCCGCTGCAAGGGGTTAATGTGGGGAGGCTGCAGAAGTCCCGATAGGTACCCCTGCCGCATGGTGATGTGTTTAGGGAGCAGGGGGGAGCATCAGACGGCTGTGTCGAGCTGCTCTGAGGCAGCACCTATAGGCTTTAGGATCCCTTACGGCACTTTTTTGTGCCCGTAGGGATTCTTCTGAGGTGCAAGGTTCACCCCATAGATTTATGGCTGCGTGTTACTATGTAGCCCTCCAGGAGCCTATTGGTGTGTTTCACTTCATGCAGATGTGTCAGTGTTTATAAACAGCCCCAGCAGGCAAATTCTGTGTGACTGTCAAAAATGGCAGACAGCTGCAAAGTTTGAAATCATATGTCATTACTGACTATATGTTATACAATACAAAGATATACAGTGTACAATGTGTTCATTGACATTAGTGTAAAATATAATATTTATCATATTTTTTTAAGGTTAAAAAAATCAATTAATAAATTAATGACTTATAAGGCTTTACATCTTATCTTTCTATATATTTTCTAATAATCATACAGGGAAGTTAGCATGTGTTTAGTTACGTAATCTTAAAAAGTAATATATATATATATATATATATATATATATATATATATATATATATACATATATATATACATATACAGTCAGGTCCATAAATATTGGGACATCAACATAATTCTAATCTTTTTGGCTCTTTACACCACCACAATGTATTTTAAATGAAACAAACAATATGTGCTTTAACTGCAGACTTTCAGCTTTAACTTGAGGGTATTTACATCCAAATCAGGTGAACGGTGTAGGAATTACAACAGTTTTTGTATATGTGCCTCCCACTTTTTAATTGACCAAAAGTAATGGGACAGATTAACAGTCATAAAACAAAACAGTTCCTGCTTGTTCTTGACGCATTTTCCCTTCAGTTTTGTCTTCAGCAAGGGAAATGCATGCTCAATCGGATTCAGGTCAGTTGATTGACTTGGCCATTGCATAACATTCCACTTCTTTCCCTTAAAAAACTCTTTGGTTGCTTTTGCAGTATGCTTCGGGTCATTGTCCATCTGCACTGTGAAGCGCCGTCCAATGAAATCTGAAGCATTTGGCTGAATATGAGCAGTTTATATATCAAGTCCTAGGGAGGTAATTCCCTTGTAGTGTTTTCCACTAATTAATTAGAAAAATAATCTGGATATAATTACAGTTTGGCCAACAAGTTTATTAATTTCAAGATAACAACGACGAGATAAAAAAATGGAATATTAAAAACACTTTAAAAACAATGGAGAAAAGAGAAGACTCCTCTGAGAAGTAGTGATATGCTTCACTTATAAACAGTGTATAGAGATGTTATACTTTCTCTTTACTCATCAAGGAGAATTTGTGATCTTCCACTGAAGGTAACTCTATACCAAAAATATTCAACGTCTGTTATGTTCACCTTCCAATAGGAAATTTTTGTGCAGACATTTCTATGATGGAATTATAAAAAATAGTATGGTAGTATGCTGACTTCCTATTGCTTCTGGAGGCCTAAAGATTAGTCTTAGATTCTTCTAAGAGAACTATACTCTGTGGTATACGAGTTATCTAACCAGTGTCATGCTTCTTGCTCAGAACGCTAATGCTGCATGGTTGTTACTTCCTGGTTTGTGTGGGCAACGCCGTGCGTGATGACGCACGCAAGCGTGTATACGCCTATGCCTGACGCGTTTCAACGTGCTGTGACATCTTTCTCAAAGGGGGAGGCGGAGGTGTCGTCGCTAGTCTTATATAATGGTTCAGTTGCCTTGGAAACCAGTACTGGGGATGGTAGTTACATAGGGGCCATGTTATCTGGCATATAGGGTTCCTGTTTATGTGTGCACAATGTACATCAAATATGTATTTATATATGTACAATGTACATCAACTATTATAGATGAGATGACAAAAACAACTGAATCTGAGGTAAACCTTTGCTGGCACACAGATTTGAAAAAAGCCAATATAACTTATTATATTAGATGAAAATATATTTATAATATGTGTCAATACATTAAGGAAGATATAATTGTAGTAGTACCTAGATGGAACATATAACAGGATACCCATGTTCACAATGAGATTTAATGGTCTAATATCAATCTATACTCTGATATATAAATATGAAAATTGCATTTTTGTTCCTCTGATATATAAATGTGAGGATTACATTAATTCCTCTGTAGTGTAGAAATCTCCACCAAGATAAACATCTTGGATAAAGCTAAAAGCAATGGAATTCTAGACGAGAATACTTACAATTTCCTACTGCCTAAATTCCCTGTCATATCTACCTTCTATGCACTACCTAAGGTACATAAAAAAAGCACACCTATCCCAGGTAGACCTATAGTTTCAGGCACAGATAACCTGTCACACAATTGTAGCCAATTTTTGGACTACCACTTAAGAGGATCAGTGACAAGCTTACCCTCATATGTGAGGGATAGTATGGACATTTTGCATCAACTTGAAGATCTGAATGTACCTAAGCACACCTGGTTAGCTTGCATAGATGTTGAAGCCCTATACAGCAGTATCCACCATAGTTATGGAATTAAAGCAGTTGAATATTTTTTACAAATGAAAGACTCAAGATCTGCTGAATTTAATCAATTCCTTCTTACACTACTGGAGTTTGTACTTGAGCATAATTATTTTACATTTCATGACCAATGGATCCACCAATGTAAGGGAACAGCTATGGGCACACCCTGTGCACCAAGCTATGCCAATCTTGTGTTGGGTTGGTGGGAAGATAAACATGTTTTCAATGAAACACAGACCAACTGGACTGATAAAATCTTGCTATGGCATTGCTACATAGACGACATCCTAGTTGTATGGGAAGGTACAAAGAAGGAATTTGAAACCTTCATGAAATCTCTAAATGAGAATACCTTGGGTTTAAAATTCACCCATGAAATCAACAAAGAGAAGGTAAACTTTCTTGATTTAAAAGTCTATAAAGATAGTAATGGTAACATCTCCACTTCTACTTATAGAAAAGATACAGCGACTAATACCTTACTACACTGGGATAGTCAACACTACGAACCCTTTAAAAGAGGCATCCCTAAGGGTCAGTACTTGCGTATTCGTAGAAACTGCAGTACAGAGGACGAGTTTCAAATTGAAGCTGACAAATTAAGACTACGATTTAAGGAAAGGGGTTATCCTAAAAGATGTCTAAAATTGGCTTACCAAGTTGTAATAGGGCAGATCTGCTCAATACTCATAAAACAAATAGGAGGTCAGATACAACAAAAAATACCACTCCTATTGAATTCCAACAGAAATTGCCAAAAGATAGACAAATAGAAAATACACTAAGATGCATTATAACCTATGGATATGATTCTGATATTATCAGAAGTATCCTAAGCAAACATTGGCATCTGTTATTAAGTGATGAAGACCTCAAAGATACCCTACCAGCTAGAATATCGATTACCTATCGTAGAGGTACCAATCTCAGAGATATGCTAGTACATAGCCACTTTAAAGAGAGCAATCCAGGCCAAACATGGCTACAACCACCGAAAGGATGCTTCAGGTGTGGGCGATGCAGTTTTTGCAAGTATATAAAACCTATAAAAAGGTATAAACATCCAATCACCAAGGAGGTGTTTGAGATTGAAAAATTCTTTAACTGCCTATCTACAGGGGTTGTATATGTGGCAACATGCCTTTGTAATAAAGTCTATGCAGGCAAAACCCACAGACAGCTACGCCGCAGAATAGGAGAACATATTTATTCTATCAATAACTCCTATGATACACCCATTGCACGCCATATTAAATACTACCATAACAATAACAGTAATGTTCTTCGTTTCTGTGTGGTGGATAATGTTGAGCCAGGCCCTAGAAAGGGAGATCTTGATAAGAAACTTCTACAATGTGAAGCTAGATGGATCTATAAGTTGAAGGCAAAACACCTAATGGATTAAATGAGGGTTTTTCATTCACCCCATTTATTTGAAAATATACTGAGATACTATGATTTGTTTCCGCATTATGCTCACTAACCAAATCATACTGGTCGAACGCAATATTACTTTGTAATCATACATTAACTGGAACCA
The DNA here is from genome assembly GCA_027410445.1 of Discoglossus pictus. NCBI lineage: Eukaryota > Metazoa > Chordata > Amphibia > Anura > Alytidae > Discoglossus > Discoglossus pictus. The sequence goes on from CM050169.1 coordinate 106,612,434, forward strand.
CCAAGACTTATTCTCTCACTTTTATATATTTTGTCATTATTTAATTTTATGTTAAGCACATCTAGATTGGAATTACATCTAGATTAGAGCAATGGGTTTGCTTGAGAGGATTTTCCTATTAACATAGTGGCCCAATAGCTATATCAAACATATGTCCCTTAAGTTCACATGGCTTCAGGCCTTACTTGTTTAAATATGTTCACCTTATTTCACACACTGAGGCATCATTTGCCTATATCACTTTGTCTTTTTTTTATAACAATGAGTTTTATTGTCACCGCATATAATAAAAAGTTCACAACTTTGATCTCGGCACGCAGGCCTGTCAATTTCTCATATGTCCGAAGCACCCAGTAGACAAACATTTATATACATCAGAGTACAGAAAGTTCTGGACCCTTACTGTAAGAAAAGTCCAGATGTAGGTTAGCCTGTTATAGGTCAAGCCGAGTAGTGCTAGTACATGCATAGTGACTATCACTTTTTTAATTTTATTTATAACATTAACCTTTTAGAAACATAAAAAGGAACCTAACACTTGAACAGCTTGCTGGCCGGTCCCCTCCCCGCTTATGGACTCCCTAAATATAGGATTATTTTTTTTTTTTTTTTTTTTTACTAGGATTGTCCCCCAGTCCCATCGTTAACCCCTTCCCCGGACTCCCGGGCCTAATTAACTGAGGAGATGAACCTAGCTTACAACCCGCCACTAGTTCTAGCACCCTAATGCCAGGCCTATGTATACTGTCCATGGGTCCCAAATTTTCCTGTACTTATCCATAGAGTCATCCAATAGATGGGTGATTCTTTCATTGATGGCAATATAATTAATCTTTTGTTTAATCATCTGGAAGTTTAGGTTACTGGATTTCCAGGCTTTAGCAATATGACTCTTAGCTGCCAGTGTTATGTATTGCAGCAGTCTGTTTTGTGAAGGAGCCAGAGTGCTATTGGGGATCCCCAGCAACATGTTATCAATAGACCTGTCTACCGGGGTAAGGAATAAGCCAGAGGCTAGTTCTGAAACTAAGTCCCAAATCTTTACTACCTTGGGGCAGAACCACCATATATGGGAAAATGTCCCAGTTGCCTGACACCCCCTAAAGCATAGTTGGCTTTCTGACTTTTTCCATTTTGCGAGCTTTTCCGGGGTTATGTATACCCTGTGGAGCACCTTGATGGCGGTTTCTAGGATGCTATAGTTAAGGGAGCCCCTATAGATGTTAGACCAAGCTACCCTCCATTTACTTAGGTCCCAGCTCGTATTCATATCAGTTTCCCAATCAGCCATGTGTTTAGGCTTGAGTCCAGCTGGCCTGGCATTAAATGTTTTGTATAGCATCCCTAGGGTGCCCTTCGTTGGAGGTGCCGCTTGACAGATTTTAGACAGCCAGTTCATTTCTGGGACTGTATGATTTTCCAATAAGGAGAGTACAAGATGTTTTAATCTGCAGAAATTGTAGTGTTCTGACAGGGGCATTTCATGTTTATCCCTTATTTTTTCAAATGAGATAATTTGCCCCTTCTCTATCCACTCTCCCAGCCTATCCAGATTTTTATTCTTCCACCAGTGTTGGGAGGATAGATTTAGGCTAACTGGCATCTGGGGATGATTAAGGAGTGAGATCATGTAGGATGGTTTGGGGAATAAATTTGTGTGTTCGCGGGCCCATTTCCAGCATGTCAGAGTATGTTTTATTATGGGATTGGAAATGTCTTTAATTTTGGGGGGAGTTTCTGACAACCACATAATAGAGTCCCAAGTCAACGGTTTCATTGATTGGTTTTCTATGTAAATCCACGCCGGCTGATGGGTCGTTGAGTGGGCTATTGGTAGAAAGGATAATTGAGCGGCCTTGTAATACAATTTAATGTTAGGGCAGGATAGACCTCCATCTAATTTGTGTAGATACATGATTTTTTTAGTGATTCGCATTGGGCCTTGGTTCCAGATGAACCTAAAGCTATGCCTTTGGAATTTAGATAACTCTTTATGTTTAACCTGAATTGGGAGGGTTCTAAAAAGGTAAAGAAGTCTGGGCAAAATGTTCATTTTAATTGTGTTAATTCTCCCTACCCAAGACAGGCGAAATTTCGTCCATCGACCTAAATCAGCCATCAAGGTTTTTAGTAGCTTAGAATAATTCTCATTGTATAGATCGCCCAGGTTTGCCGTTAACCTTATCCCCAAATAGTTTATATATTTAATGTCCCAGTTGAATTTATAACTGTCATGTAAACTATTTTTTTCTGCTGCCGGAACGTCGATGGCTAGGGTTTCAGTTTTTTCTAAGTTTAGTTTTAGTCCCGAGATTTGACCAAACCTTTCTAATGTTTTAATGAGTTCCGGAACTGATTTACTTGGTTTGGACACCACACAGAGTAGATCATCTGCGAACAGGCAGATTTTGAAGTGATGATGTCCAACCTTTATCCCGTAAATCCCTGAGTTTGCCCTGATCTCCCCGGCCAGCGGTTCCATTGCCAATGCGAAGAGCAAAGGGGATAGCGGGCATCCCTGCCTAGTACCCCGCCCTATTCTTATATTCGGAGTTGCTGGCCCCGGGAGCTTCAATTTGGCCGAAGGGGAGCTATAGAAAGAATTCAGCAAGTTGATGAACTGGCCACTGATACCGAATTTACTAAGGGTCGCGAATAGATAAGGCCATTCTAGGGAATCGAAGGCCTTTTCTATATCGAAGGCCATAAGGCACGTTGGTGTTTTAGAGGTTTTGGCTTTATGTATGAGGTTAAGGACTTTCCTAATATTATCTCCTGCCTGTCTGTGGGCCACGAAGCCTACCTGATCATTGTGAATCAATCTTGGCAAGAAAGAAGCCAATCTGTCTGCCATAATTTTGGAGAGAATTTTCATATCGCAATTTAGAAGTGAGATTGGCCTGTAGTTTTTCATTTCTAGGGGGTCCCTACCTTCCTTGGGGAATAGTATAATTTCAGCTGCGTTAAGCTCAGCAGGTATTTTTTCTCCGGCCAGAATGTTGTTAAAGAGTGTGAATAGATGTGGGCCAAGGGTATCTATAAATGCTTTGTAATAATTATTGGAAAACCCGTCTGGCCCCGGAGATTTCGCAGCTTTAAGTTTGTGAACCGTTTTGCGGACCTCTTCTAGCGTTATTGGGGCGTTAAGGGCCCCCAGCTCTTCCCCAGTTGTGATGGGAAGATCCTTTGAATTTAGAAATGATTTTATTTCATTACTGTTAAGAGCTGTGGAGCCTTCATAGAGGGAGTTAAAGTATTTGGTGAAAGTAGACTTAATTTTACTTGGATTGGCTGTGAGCTCACCCTCCCGCGTTTTTATTTGCTGGATTTTATTCTGTGTGCTTTTTGATTGTAGTTTTTTGGCTAGGAGTGGGCCTGGTTTGTTAGCTTTATCGAAAAAAATTTGCTGAGTCCACCTTAGGGCTTTCTCAGTTTGGTCTGAGAGGAGAGCGTCTAGGTCTGTCCTAACCTTGTCTATTAACTGTCTATTTTTGATATCCGGCTTGGATTGGTTTAATTTTTCAAGTTTTGTCAGTTCTGTTTGTAGTTCAATTTCTCTAGCTTTTCTTCGTTTTTTGTATTGGGATGCTAATTTGATAAGGGTTCCCCTAATGTAGGCCTTGTGTGTGACCCATATAATGCTTGCCTTTATCTCTGGGGAGAGATTAACCTGAAAGAACAAATCCAGATCCTGTGAAATTTGTTTCTTTACCTCTGGGTTAGCTAGAAGTCGTTCATTCAGCCTCCACGAGAATGTGGGCTTCCCCCCTGAAGCCCATTCGAAAGTTAGCTTTACCGCGTCGTGGTCTGACCATGTGCATGGAATAATTTCGGATTTCTTTACTTGATCTAAGAGGGAAGAATCTGCAAAAATGTAGTCTATCCTGGAATAGGTATTATGTACCTGGGAGAAAAAGGAGTATTCCTTAGCCGTGGGGTTAGTTTCCCTCCATACGTCTGTCAAGTTTAGCTTAAGAAGTAGACGCTTAATTGTCTGCAGTTTTCTAGAAAATCTCTCTTGTCCCCCTTCCCTAGACCTATCTTGTATTGGGTCCATCACCAAGTTCAGGTCCCCCCCAATTATTATTTTTCCCAATCCTGGTTTATCTAGAGTTTTTAGCACCTTTATGACAGTCTGATGAGGGTTTGTTGTAGGGGCGTAGATAGAGACCAGGGTTGTCTTAATACCCTGGATTAGTCCAGTTATTATTACAAAACTGCCTGCCGGGTCTATCTGTTTGTTCTCTAATGTAAAAGGGAAGTTCCTGTGAAGGAGTATGGCCGCACCTCCTTTTTTAGTTCTTTGGTTGGCTAGGAAGACTGTAGGATAATTCTTATGTAGAAAATTTGGATGATTGTTGTGTACAAAGTGAGTTTCCTGCATGAATATGACAGAGGGGTTACTATCCTTATAAGAGAGAAAGGCTTTGCGACGTTTAAAAGGGGAGTTAAAACCCTTGACATTGTGTGTCAGGAATACTATGTCTAAATTGTTCTGGTTTACCGCCATGTTTGTGGTGAGGTGAGGTGTTGTCCTGACTTACCCCAATCCAATGGAGAAATCCTGGTAGCTTTGTGGCTTGGTGTGAATGGCTGGGAGAGTAGATAGTTCCATAGCCCGGCAGACCTACCGACTGAGAGAGTATTGACTGAATGAGGACTGCCTTCTAACCTGATGAAATTACCTCTGGGGAGTCTTGCGTTCAGGAAGAAAGAGAATGAGACAGCCAGCAAGCTAACAAAACAGTAAGAAAATACTAAGACATAACAGTTAAACCGATGGCAATAACCAAAAAACATTTCAAGAGCATTGATCCTCATTATAATTTACCGATAGCACCTAAGTGCCTAGGGTGGATAGGAAAAAAAAAACTCCTCCTCCTGACCCTAGTATGAGGAAAAAGAATACAACTGAATAGTACTTGACTAGACCATTAATACATTTACACTACAGAACATCAACCCTGGAGAAGGCCCATCCCTGGAGAAACGTATAAACTATGAGAATAAAACATACCCAGATCTATAGTCTCTTTGATAATTTGTTCACTTTTCTCTGGTGTTATGTCTAACAATATATACTCCAACTTACAAAATGTAATGACATTAGAATATAGCCCTAGGTTTACTAGCAAATGTTAGACCCTTTATGCATTATTTTAATATGTCTCAAGTTTCTGAATTTTGTAAAAGTTCACCCTTCCTGCACCGGTGTGGAGGTAGAGCCTGGGGTGGACTTGCCAGAAGTCCCCGGCTCGGATTGTGGAGTGCATACAGCGTCTCTGTGGTTTCATTGTTTTTTGTGGATCGGTACATCCGTCCACTGCCTAGAGGGCCTGTCCTTTGGCCTCACTGCTCGTTGTTCACGAAACTCTTCCATGGTTGCAAGATTGAGATGGATCAAATGTTTCTGACAGTCCTCCAGAGAGAATGCGGAGTAGGTGGAACCTCCAGCTTGGAAGAGCAAGCGAAACGGGAAACCCCATTTATATGGGATCTTGTTTTTTATAAGAACATTTAAAGCCGGTTTCATTTCCCTGCGTCTGTTCAGGGTGGTTGGTGCAATATCAGCAAAAACCTGCAGGTGAGATCCATCTGGGCCAACAACTTGTGGAACATTTCTGGCGGCCGAGAGGATGTTATCCCTTGTTTTTTGTTGGAGGAAACGGACTATTGTGTCTTTGGGTAGGCTTTGATTGAAGGATGCTCCTAGGGCCCTATGTGCCCTTTCAATTTCGATCTCTTCAACTTCTTCCCCCGGCAGCAAGGACCGGGCCACCTCTTTGATGTAGGGTTCTAGGTTAGTTACCCGTTTGTCAATCCCTCTAAAGCGAATGTTGTTTCTGCGGGAGCGATTTTCAGCATCCTCTAGTTTGTTTTCCAGAAGGGTGATTCTAGCAGAGTTTGCTGAGATGTCCTTCCTGTCTTGATCTTGAGATGAGACCAGTTGATGAGGTTTTCTAATTGGTGAGTTCTCTGTCCCAGCTCTTGGATTTCTTTCTTAAAGTCCTGCATGGCTTGGGAAAGTTGGGTCTTTAGTAAGGTTTCAAATCTTGTCATAATTTTGTCAATCATCTCCGGGTCTTGTAGTGTGCCTCTCTGTTCCCCCTCCATATCTGAATTGTCAGATAGGTCTGCAGCGGGGCTCTGAGGTGAGGGTTGAGATTTTGGGAGCGTTTGGAAGTGTTCTTGAATACCTTTAGCTGCCAAGCTCTTGCGTGTTTTATCCTTCATCTTCCCCACCTTATCTCATTTGTGGTTTACTGTGGCCTCGTAGTTGATCCAGCTTTTGAGATAGGAGGATTATTTGTTTATAGCAGGGTTTCCCATTTTCTTGTCCTCTCTTATTAAATTAGCATATTGACATATTGCAGAGCTGTAGGGTGCAATCCTAGTTAGGGCCCTCTCTTCTTTAAAAGTTTGACATGGCTAGGGAGACTTGTGATGACAGTCCTGGATGTGTGCCATGTGGTGATTGATTAACCAGTATTTATCCAGCCCTTAAGTGAAGCCAGAGGGCATTGTATTTGCTTACCCAATGCTTTGACAGGGAGGTTAAGCATAGCTCAATCCAGGGCCTTCATGTTCAGCAATGCAAATGCGTCATGATCACTGGTCACAGTTCATTTCCAGGGTGATTAGTGGTGCTCCCCTTCCACTACACTGAAGCACAAAATGGCCGCCACCTCCTGTTTGGGCCTGACTGGGAGGTTATGTCCTGGGCCCCCTTCTTAATAAAATGCTGTGGCCTGCCTGTGGTTGTTAGGGATTCATAGATACCCCTCCACTCCTTCAGGGTTTCTTGGGAATCGGGAGGGGGGGTACCTTGCTTATCTCCAGCCGCTGTCTGTGGTTTCCCTGAGTGGACGCGTGGTCCAAGATGGCGTCCCAGCTAGTTTCAGCTTTTTCTTCAGACTGCTGGGCTCCTGCTGGGGTCCCTTCCCCTACCAGGCCTCCGGAGGCTCTCTCCGTTTTGCCTCTTTGCCCCCCACGGTGTGGAATGCTGTCTCGGGCCCCCCCGACAGAGCCCCAGCCTCCCCTGTCTTGTCTGGCTCTCCCCTATGGCCCCCTTGCCATACTCACTTTTAAGTGGGTGTATTGTGGGATGGGGTATCGAGGGGAGATTCACCCTGCCGGGTCTTCTCTTTCTCTCCCCTTTAGGGACAAGTTGGGGTCGGTCTGTAGGGCCGGTCTGACAAGGCCGCGTACCCGGTTTCTCCTCCACCCGGACTAAACTGTACGTTTTTGGTGTCCCCGTGCTCCTGGGGGTCCGCTGCACACGTGTGTGTGTGTGTGTGTTAGGGGAGTTTGGCCCCCCTAAACCAGGTTAAATCCCGGATTTAGGGAAAGTAATTGTGGAGCAGATCTGGTGCACGTCTGCCCGCTCTCGTCCGTTGGCCACGCCCCCCATCACTTTGTCTTTTAAAGCATCTGGTAGTTATTTTTCAATGCTGTCACCTATATTATAGACAGATTGTCCTTACACCTTATACACTTTATAGTGCTCTATTTTTTTAATACACCTTTTATTAGTCATTACCATATGTATCTTGATAATATAGTCCACCTCGGTTTTGATGGCATCTATTGCCTATATTATATTTTATTTAGTCTATGGTGGAGTTTTGTCATTTTACACAGACATATAGCACAAGTTGTTTTCCTTTTATGAACTTTTTATCTTGGTGGAGATTTCTACACTACAGAGGAATTAATGTAATCCTCACATTTATATATCAGAGGAACAAAAATGCAATTTTCATATTTATATATCAGAGTATAGATTGATATTAGACCATTAAATCTCATTGTGAACATGGATATCCTGTTATATATTCCATCTAGGTACTACTACAATTATATCTTCCTTAATGTATTGACACATATTATCAATATATTTTCATCTAATATAATAAGTTATATTGGCTTTTTTCAAATCTGTGTGCCAGCAAAGGTTTACCTCAGATTCAGTTGTTTTTGTCATCTCATCTATAATAGTTGATGTACATTGTACATATATAAATACATATTTGATGTACATTGTGCACACATAAACAGGAACCCTATATGCCAGATAACATGGCCCCTATGTAACTACCATCCCCAGTACTGGTTTCCAAGGCAACTGAACCATTATATAAGACTAGCGACGACACCTCCGCCTCCCCCTTTGAGAAAGATGTCACAGCACATTGAAACGCGTCAGGCATAGGCGTTCACGCACAGGCGTTTGCCACACAAACCAGGAAGTAACAACCATGCAGCATTAGCGTTCTGAGCAAGAAGCATGGCACTGGTTAGATAACTCGTATACCACAGAGTATGGTTCTCTTAGAAGAATCTAAGACTAATCTTTAGGCCTCCAGAAGCAATAGGAAGTCAGCACAAGTTATGTGACCCATGACTGAATATCCTCACAGTAAATTAGAGGACTAATAAAGAAACTATAGCCCACAATAGGGTCTATTCCACCAATATACTAATAGAAGTGTAAAGATTTTACACAGACTAGTAGGTGGGTAATAGATGTTCTGAATTAAGGATTGTGATATTACAATCCCATATTTGTCATATAGGAGTTACTTCAATATTTAATCTCCTATATCCTGTGGCTGCCTATTGACTTCCTAAATAGGGCCTATCTTATACCATACTATTTTTTATAATTCCATCATAGAAATGTCTGCACAAAAATTTCCTATTGGAAGGTGAACATAACAGACGTTGAATATTTTTGGTATAGAGTTACCTTCAGTGGAAGATCACAAATTCTCCTTGATGAGTAAAGAGAAAGTATAACATCTCTATACACTGTTTATAAGTGAAGCATATGACTACTTCTCAGAGGAGTCTTCTCTTTTCTCCATTGTTTTTAAAGTGTTTTTAATATTCCATTTTTTAATCTCGTCGTTGTTATCTTGAAATTAATAAAGTTGTTGGCCAAACTGTAAATATACCCAGATTATTTTTCTGAATATGAGCAGATAATATTGCTTGAAACACTTCAGAATTCATCCTGCTGCTTTTGTCAGCAGTCACATCATCAATAAATACAAGAGAACCAGTTCCATTGGCAGCCATACATGCCCACGCTATGACACTACCACCACCATGCTTCACTGATGAGGTGGTATGCTTTGGATCATGAGCAGTTCCTTTCCGTCTCCATACTCTTCTCTTTCCATCACTCTGGTACAAGTTGATCTTAGTCTCATCTGTCCATAGGATGTTGTTCCAGAACTGTGAAGGCTTTTTTAGGTGTTGTTTGGAAAACTCTAATCTGGCCTACCTGTTTTTGAGGCTCACCAATGGTTTACATCTTGTGGTGAACCCTCTGTATTTACTCTGGTGAAGTCTTCTCTTGATTGTTGACTTTGACACACATACACCTACCTCCTGGAGAGTGTTCTTGATCTGGCCAACTGTTGTGAAGGGTGTTTTCTTCACCAGGGAAATAATTCTTCGGTCATCCACCATAGTTGTTTTCCGTGGTCTTCCGGGTATTTTGGTGTTGCCTAGCTCACCGGTGCGTTCTTTCTTTTTAAGTATGTTCCAAACAGTTGATTTGGCCACACCTAATGTTTTTGCTATCTCTCTGATGGGTTTGTTTTGTTTTTTCAGCCTAATGATGACTTGCTTCACTGATAGTGACAGCTCTTTGGATCTCATATTGAGAGTTAACAGCAACAAATGCAAATAGCACACTTGAAATGAACACTGGAGCTTGTATCTGCTCTTTGTAAATGGGATAATGAGGGAATAACACACACCTGGCCATGGAACAGCTGAGCAGCCAATTGTCCCATTACTTTTGGTCCCTTAAAAAATGGGAGGCACATATACAAACTGTTGTAATTCCTACACCGTTCACCTGATTTGGATGTAAATACCATTCAAATTAAAGCTGAAAGTCTGCAGTTAAAGCACATCTTGTTAGTTTCATTTCATTGTGGTGGTGTATAGAGCCAAAAAGTTTAGAATTGTGTCGATGTCCCAATATTTATGGACCTGACTGTATATATATATATATATATATATATATATATATATATGTATATATATATATATATATAGTAAATAAAAAGTACATCTGTGTTCACATCTGAATGTCTAAAGCAAGTTAAAAAACCTGCTTCCAGCTCAGAGTTCCGAGAAAAGCAGTTATTACACTGCATTCTGGGAAGTTGAGCTGGAACACACAAATGTGCCCACAAATGCCTCGCTCTTCATTCCGTAGCCATTATCAAACATGGCTTCCTTTTAAGCTTATGCATGCTGTGTTACACAGCTTTAATGCAAAGCCAAGGTTGGAATAAACACAGGCTGAGTATCCAATCCATGTACAGCTGTTTCAAGCTTACTGGCTATCATCAGCATGGAGCGGGATCTCAGCCTGTGTTGTGGAAATTATGAGTAGGTAGTTCACCACAACAATCATTTATAATATGGTGGGCAAAAGAGCATATATTTTCAATTAATCAATTACTAATTTCATTGATATTAATACTTACCTATAATATTTGAATGTATTTGTTCAAATTCATCAAGAGTTAACAATCTGTTAATAATGTCCTCTGATAACATCCAATCACACAGTTCATTACATGAGGAGAAAGTGAGGAACTTTTGGAAATTATTTTTTTTATTTATAGAGTGTCAGCGCGAGGACAAACGTGCACATGCGCAGTATGCCGCTTTTCCGCCATTACATGGAGTAAGGCGTAGTTTTCTGGAGTTACGTCCTCGGTCACTACAAAATGGACGATGTTACGTGCCTTGCGATGATCGGCTGTGCGTGTTTGGCTTTGTATTTTCTATGTGCTGCGTGTCTGGCGTTGTTCGTGCAAGTGTTAGTGTTGTCGCTGTCGTGTTTTGTTTAAGTCCCGCCTTGTTTGTGTGTGTTACTGTCTTCTGTGTTATGTATTTTCTAAGTTCTGAAAGCCTTGTGTTGCTGAGTCTTGTTTTTATCCTGTTTCAGAATTTTTATGTTTTTTCGTCCGCCATTTTTCCCTCGCTTAGCCATTTTCCAATCGACGCAAATGGCAAAATATGGCTCCAAATTGATTGCAACTTCACTCTGAGGCTTCCTGGCTCTCCCCCTGTGCTGTGTGCTAGTGTATTATTATTTTTGTCAAATAATTTTTGTGTTTTGGTGTTACGCGTTTGAACCAACTGCGTGCCTCGCGATCATTGCAGCCTAAGTCCCGCGTGCCTCAACTGATCGCCACACTTTGCGAGGCTCGCAGTGCTAAGTCCAGCGTGCCTCAACTGCTCACCTCACTTCGCGAGGCGAGCAGTGCAATGAGCGCCTCTGCCTCTGGCGCTCATTGCAGCTTAAGTCGTATGTGCGTTGATGGCTCGCCTCCGAGGCTCGCAGTCGACTGCTTTGCAAGGTTTGCTGTCGACTGCTTGTCTCACTACTCAAGGCTCGCAGTCATCCCTTGCTGCACAAGGGACGCAAAAGCGTTACCAACATCTCAAACGTTACATACACTGACAACTATATATATATATATATATATATATATATATATACACATTTATCTTACACATACAATACGAGACCTCCCCCAAATGTAAGTATACCTTCTCCTTATAAATACATATGGACATAGAGAGAGAGACTAAGACACAGGACCCCTTCTGGATTGCTACCTTGTCATGGTGAAGGGGCTTGTTACTTCAATGAACTCAGTGAAGCTGTGACCTATTTCATGAAGGATCACCCAAAATGGGCAGGTCGTTTTACAGAGGTCAGACAAAATGCAGTCCACTGGAGTAGGAACTGGCAACTCACTCCAGTATCTTGGCCATGAAAATCATATGGATAAGCACAACCAGAAACACAGACAGCTGTACCTGGTGTGCAGCATCCATGTAGTAACTGAGTGTCAGACATGACTGAAGGACAGAACAACAACAGTAAGACACAGATATGGTATAGGTCAGGGTGGTGACAGACAGGTCACAAGCTTGGTGTGTGGAACAGGGTAGTCAGAATCAGTAAGTCTGAAGCTTTACATGCAGCTCTGCATGCACTGTGCACTGGGAGTTGTTTTTTTTTTTTCTATATTGTTTATTGAGATTGCACCAATGTATTCAGGGTGATAGCTGCAGTCCCTGTATGATACTGGACTTTTCCCTCCCGTTCATTCTGATTGTATGATGCTGCGTTTGACAGACCGGTTCAGCTCTATCTGTTATATCATAGTTTGGGCAGAGACTTAAATAGTTTAGACAGTCACCAGCAGGGGGCTAGATGTGATAAGTCAGTGTGTTTAACTACAGCATAGAGGGTTTTAAAATTTTAAGTGTCAGCAGCAGCTTTTAAAAAAACAGAATATTGAACATGATAAAACATTTTTTTTATTATTTAAATTATACAATTAAGTAAGTGAATGGGGGGATTAAGTCAGTGTATTCATTTTGGGAGGGCGGTTGCCCATTTGATGCTATGCACCAGCCGCCCCTGTACATACTTGACAAATAAGTGTCTTTTTGTTTTCTTGCAATGCGGTGGCCCTTTAAATTAGTCTCAATCCATTAGTTTTTGGATTATTTAATTAGGGTTAATAATTATTTGACTATATAATCCTTTTATGTGACCGTCCAGTATCTAGTGGAAATAACACAATATAAATGTAAATCACTCGTCTGATAAAGTGCAGTTTAATTTTTGAGGAGTGTGGCCACTGCAGACCTTTATATCTCATCTTTATTACATTTAAATGACTTTCAGGTTATATTTAATCAAATTACAGTGGCTGAATGTTTCAGATGACATCACAAGTGCTCTGTATAATGTTTTGATAAGGATAATGCAATTTCTAGAGGAGAGGTCAAAACTGGTCAGGTCTGCTGGAATATAGAAACTGTCTCATAGGACCATAATAAATAGATTTTTTTTTTATATTAGACATTAATTAATAATACCATCCAAACATCAATGCTTTTAGAATGAAATATTCAATAATAATTGTAAAATATCAAACTCTGCTGCTTGTGTCCACTCACTATAAGGTCAGATTTTTTGACACAAGATTGTATCAACACAATGCTCTCCATTGGCTGGAGACTTTCTGTGCAACATTGTATCACTTGACAATAAAATTTGCAGGGTCCACAGTATATGTATAATTGTTAGGCCTCTTGTTTAAGCGGATAGTTCTTAAAATCCTCTTAGACTCCCCCCACCCCACGTGAGCTTACAAAGGTGGGGGCTGATGCTAGTTTAATATTGTATTTTAAATAACTGAATTAGAATTTAATACTTACAGCAAGATAGTAGAAGGTGCCCAGAGATGAATGCTCTCCAATCAGACCTACCGTACTTGCAGTATAATAGTAGGAGGTTAGTAGGAGGGGCCCAGAGATAAATGCTCTCCAATCAGGCATGCTGTACTTGCAGTATGATAGTGGAAGCCGCCCAGAGGGGGATGCTCCCCAATCAGACATACCGTACTTGCAGTATGATAGAAGGCGGTGCCCAGAGATGAATGTTCTCCAATCAGACATACTGTACTTGCAGTTTGATAATGGGAGGTGCCCAGAGGGAAATGCTATCCAATCATACACACTGTACTTGCAGCCCAGAAGGGAATTCTCTCCAATCAGATGCACTGTACTTACTGTATGATAGTTGAAGCAGTCCAGGATGCAACGCTCTCCAATCAGACACATCATACTTGCAGTGTGATCGTGGGAGCTGCCCAGGGGGGGATGCTTTACAATCAGTCACACCTTATCTACCTTATGATAGTGGTAGGTGCCTATAAAGTGTATTTGTGCACATTACTAGCAGCTCATGTTACACCACTACCTGCTAAGAATGTGTGTATTACAGAGTAGTCTCAGCTTGGTACTTCTCCCAAGGAGGCTCCCTCTTCGGAGACACCACATCATTCAGAGGGCAGAGAGATCTGGAACTTATAAGTATGAACTAAATATTCCATTGTTTAAAGGCTGAGTAAAAGTTTAATTAAGGTTTTTTTCTTTCCTAAAATACAATTTTTAGAGAGAGCTTTATAAGGCACTAAAAGGACCCTTTAAGATGTGTGAGCGCTCTCTATAGCTGCAACACAATTATCTGGAGGTCATTTACCTCACTCCAGGGTTACAGGGTCCACTGGTGGACCTAGATGGACTTTAAAGAAATCCACTCATTGAATTGTTTATCAGAATAGTGACTTCACTCTGAAGCCTTTGTGTTTTTCTTTTACTCACAATTCATTTGTACATAGTCTAACAAGGCCACAAATCCCTGAATACCCTACAGAATTCAAATGACTGTGTAATTAATAATTGGGGAGGATTCCCCGCAAACTTTCCAGTTTGTGACCTCCATTGACCTTCTCTCCAGAGCTATAATTGAAAACCATAAATCTGCCCCATCCCACTTTATCATTTTGAAGCATCCTCAGCTGGTGATATCATTAAAATTAATGTGAGAATCGAAGGTAGAACCTTATCTAGGACGGACTTGTATAATAAACACCTTCTAGCTGTGGTAAAGGGTTTGCACTGAAACTTCTTTAGGTGTAAAAATTGTATACAACCTAATGTAGTAAAGAAATATATCAATAAATAAATATAAATATATATATATATATTGTTTTTTATTTGTTTGGCTTCGCGAACAACGAGCCACATTCAATTCCAAGCCCGTAACTCGCCACCACGGCCGCATGTCTGCGATTGAGTTGTGGGCTCCCATTCCCCACTGTTTCTGAGGCTATTCAACTGGCCAAGGCCGATATTCGCCGCCCTAGGTCCGAAATCGGAAACCCTGGTTTTCGAAGTGATCCTAGCCAGGCTTGCGCATGCAAGCCCGTAGATACTGCTTACAATGTGCCAATAGGAAATTAGACCATCATCATGACGGCTCCCTATATCAAACCCTGCTACAGGGTCCGCATCGGGACCCCCGCAGAGTTCCCACATGACCCCATCATGCAGGGGTCCCGATCAGGACGCCCACAGGGTTCCCACATTAAACCTTGCTGCAGGGGCCCCGATTGGGACCCCTGCTGCATTAAAAAATTCAAATTCCCCGCCGTGGGTCCTTAAAGGGCCTGCAGCAGAAAAATGGCTAACCCATGCAGCGAAGGTATTGTAAGTACCCCAGCGGCACCTAACAATACCCCCCCATGCTGCCGGGTTCCCATCGGGACCCCTGCATGGTCCCTACATTAACCCTTGCTGCGGGGGTCCCAATCGGGACCCCCGCAGCATTTAAAAATGGAAAATGCCTACTGTGGGTCCCCTCTACCCTATCCTATTAACCCCCCCCCCTCTACCCTATCCTATCAACCCCCCTCTACCCTATCCTATTATCTCCCCTTTACCATATCCTATTAACCTCCCTCTACCCTATCCTATTAACCCGTACACTACCTACCTAACACCTTAATACAATCTCTAGCACCCTACTAATTGCAAATGTAAAAAAAAACACTAATTACACAAAATTAAAAAAAACTAAATTACTGAAAATAATAAACTGCATTACACAATATAAAAAAACACATTACACAAAATAATCAACTGCATTACACAAAATAATAAAACTACATTACATAAAATAAAAAACCTAGATTGTATAAAATAAAAAAACCTAGATTACTGAAAATAAAAAACCTAGATTACAAAGAAAATAAACCAGCCTTACTAAAAATAGAAAAGGGTTAAATAGAACACTGACCTGGCCAAAATACCCCTCCAGCAACATCCAGGGATCCCCTGGTCTTCAGTCCTGCGTCCCAGACAGAGCCCTCCAAAACTGTCCACAGGTCTGGTCACACCTAAAAAAAACAACATTACAGTTAATACACAAATACATGACGCTCTGCGCTCCAGCCTGCATCCCATCTGCCACAGAGGCTTCTTATGCGCGAGCTGCACTATCTCATATTTACTAGACCTGCTTGGCAAGGTAAGGGTCTCACAGTGTGCCATATGGGCCAGGCATTGTTTCATGTGTTACTAGGAGCATGTAGCATTGCATGTTTATCGCACATGCAAATAATGACAGTGACATGTAGTGATAAACATGCAATGTAACATGCTCCTAGTGACACATGCACACAATGACAGTGACATTACATACAATATGCTTCTAGTGACACATGCCAGTCCCACATGGCACACTGTCGGCCCCTTACCTTAGCCCTGGCAGCGTCCAGCAAGCAGGTCTAGTAAATATGAGATGGGACAGATGTGGCATATGGGATGCAGGCTGGAGCGCATAGCGTCATCAGAGCACAGTTCTTGGCGCCCTTATGACGGCGCGCTGATCTTTAGCTCGTAAAAGACGTGCCACCTCGGTCCTCAGTTCTTCGTTCCAGGCAGGGACCCTCCGAAAGTAATCCCAACGTTCAAAGAAAAAACAACAACAATTTAACTCCTCAAGGGACGCAAATGGAGGTTCCCGCTCATGCTCCACTCAAAAAATAGAAATGGCACCTTCGCTGTCAATCATATTTCAGCCAATAAGAATGGAATACAGGGGTGTATCCCATTCTAATTGGCTGATATAATCATCAATCATATTTCAGCAAATCAGAAGGTGCATATGTGTGAGCCAATAAAAATGGGATACACCCGTATATCCCATTGGCTCCAAGCATCTGTGCCTTCTGATTGGCTGTAATCTGATTGACAGTTACATCAGCCAATCAGAAGGCGCAGATGCTTGGAGCTAATCAGAATGGGATACACCCCATAGGGATGTATCCCATTATGATTGGCTGACAGCAACAGTGCCTTCTGATTGGATTAAATATGATTGACAGTTACATCAGCCAATCAGAAGGAGCTATTGCTGTCAACCAATCCTAATGGGATTATGCGCCTGTGGGGTGTATCACATTTTATTGGCTCACACATTTGCACCTTCTGATTGGCTGAAATATGATTGACAGTTATATCAGCCAATCATAAGGCGCATGTACAGTAACCTCAATTTGTGTCAGGAGCTCCAATAGTTTTTTTGGAATGTCTGGATTTTTTTGGGAGGGGGCCTGCCTGGGACGAAGAACTGAGGATGGGGCATCACTGGAGGGGTATTGTGTACAGGTAAGTTGACTATTAACCCTATTTATATTACAGGTTGTAATTATATTTTTATTTCATGTAATATTTCTTTATTTTAGGTGTGACAGGACGTCGAGACATTGATGGAGGGGCATTTTGTACAGGTAAGTTGACTATTAAGCCTTTATTATATTTCATGTTGTATGTATTTGTGTATTAACTGTAATGTTTTTTTTAGGTGTGACTGGACCTGTGGACAGTTTTGGAGGGCCCTGTCTGGGACAAAGGACTGAAGACCAGGGTGTCGCTGGAGGGGCATTTTGGTCAGGTCAGTGTATTTATTTAACTCTTTTCTACTTTTAGTAAGGCTGGTTTATTTTCTTTGTAATCTAGTTTTTTTATTTTATGTAATGTAGTTTTATTATTTTGGGTAAGGCAGTTTATTATTTTGTGTAATGCAGTTTATTATTTCAGTAATGTCGTTTTTTTTTATTTGTATAGTGTTTTTTTATTTTCTGTAATTAGTGGGGTGCTAGGAATTTTATTAGGGGTTAGGTAGGTAGTGTAGGGGTTAATAGGATAGTGTAGAGGGGTGTTAATAGGAATGGTAGACAGAGGTTATTCGGATGGGTAGAGGGGGTTAATAGCATAGGATAGAGGGGGTTAATAGCATAGGATAGAGGGGGTTAATAGCATAGGATAGAGGGGGTTAATAGGATAGGATAGAGGTGGGTTAATAGAATAGGGGTTTACTTGGTCCAGTTAGGGTTAACTAGGCCCTGTTGGGGTTAAATAGCACTAGATATGGATAACTGGGTCTAGATAGGGTATGGTGAGGGTTAAATAGGGTTAATTTGTTAGAGGGGGGTTTATTACTTAGAGGGGTATTAATTAGTAAGAGGGGGTTAATAAGTTAGAGGGGGTTAATTTAGATTTATTAGTTTATTGGGATGGCTAGTAGTGTAGTGTAGGGTAGTGCTTAGACTTAGTGTCATGAGGGTCCTGGAGGACCCTCATGGCACTTATAGGGTAATGTTAGGGTTAATTATTGTCCCATAAGGATCTATATAGACCCTTATGGGACTGATTGGGTTAATTAGAGGCTCATGGGGCTCTTTATAAAGACCAATGAGTGATACGGTTAATTACTATAGTTGTGTGGGTCTTTAAGGACCTTTAAGGTCCTTTCAGGACCCAAAGTGGGAATTTTTAAAAATGTTAAATACTGCAGGGTTCCCGATCGGTAATCCTGCAGTAAGGGTTAATGTAGGGACCCTGTGGACCCCGCAGCATAGAGGGGTAATGTTAGGTGCCACGGGGGTACTGTAAGTACCCCCGAGGCATGGGGTTAACAATGTGGGTGCCACAGGCCGTTTAAGGACCCGTGGCGGTGAATTTAATATGATTAAATTTTGCGGGTGGCTCGATCCGGACCCCTGCATCATGGGGTTAATGTGGAGACCCTAAAAAACACCAATTGAATAGTAAATTTGCCTGTGACTTCACTTGCGGGCTATCAGATCTCAAATTTGGCTAATTGAATGGTTTTTAGAGGGATATTGTCCACATATGTGGGCTCTCTGGTGGCTGAGGAGGCCAATGTGGGACAGGCAGACTCGACTGCAGTGATTGCACTGGAAGGCTTACTCTGGTTTGGGTGCTGCAGTTACGTGATTTTTCCTCTGTCTCCTTTTGTCCTCAAAATCAGCCCTGCTTGTTCTCTCGAAAGAGGAGACAACCTGGTGAATGGTGTTTCTCCATGCCTTTTCGGTTTGAAGCTAAAGCCGACCATTGACGATGGTCAATTGTGACAGGCATCAAGGGACTGGTTCAGCGAGTCTTTGTACCTCTTTTTCGGTCCTCCTCTGTAATGATTACCAGTGGTGAGCTCACAATATAGCAAAATCTTTGGTAGCCTTTCATCCTCCATCCTAGAGATGTGTCCTGTATCTTCAACATCATGGGCTCAATGCCGATGACTCCTGCCTGTTCTAGGAATTTACTGTTGGTGAGGTGATCATTCCAGTGGATGTTGAGGATGGTGCGGAGGCAACATTGATGAAAGTGCTCAAGAAGTCGTGGGTCATGGTGGTAGGTAACCCATGATCCTACCCACAATAGGATGTCCAAAACAACAGCTCTGTACACATTGACCCATGTGCATTCAGATGCCTGTGGTTCCAACCCTTTAATATAACTTGCCGAATGCACCATTTGACTTTGCCAGTCTGTTGTCAATTTCCTTGTCAATCTTAGCGTCTGAGGAGATGATGCAACCCAGGCAGGTGAACTGGTGGACTGTTTTTAGCTCGGACTCACCAATAGTGATGAGAAGAGGACAATAATCTTCCTGAGGTGCAGGCTGTTGGAGAACTTCCGTCTTCTTCAAACTGACTTTTAGACCAAAGCGCTCAGTAGCCTCTGTGAAGCAAGATGTCAATGGCTGCAGAGCTGTTGCCGTATGAGAAGCAAGCGCAGCATCGTCAGCAAAGAGTAGCTCTTGAACCATTTGTTCCATTGTCTTGGTGTAGGCCTTTAGTTACCTCAGGTTGAACACACTGCCGTTGATTCGGTATCGGATGTAGACCCCATCCTCATCATCAAGGGTCTGCTGTGGCCCTTTGCGGCATCATACTGAAGAATAGCGTGAATAGGGTTGGTGCATGGATACAGCACTGATTCATGCCATTACTTATTGGGAAGGGCTCCAACAGGTCGTTGCGGAGCCTGATTGGCCATGCTGATCTTCATGTATCTGAATGATCATGTTGAGGAACTTGGCAGAACATCCTACACGTTCCAGTATTTGCTTCATACGCTTTGGTAGGGTCAACAAATGTCACGTAAAGCCCCTGTTCTCTGCATTTATATTGAAGCTGCCTGAGTAGAAAAAACATTTCAGTGGTTCTCTTGTTGGCTTTAAAGCCACAATGACTCTCGGGGAGGAGTTCTTCTGCAATAGTTTGCACTAGTCTGTTGAGGAGTACTCTTGCAAGGATTTCCCCTGGAAAAGGAGAGCATAGTTATCACCTGGTAATTCAAATAGTCTGACTTTTCTCACTTCTTCTTGAATAGGGTGATGCTGATTGCATCAAGAAGGTCCTATGGAAGTTTGCCTAGCTGCCATCAGCAAACAAAGATATAATGGAGCTTAGCAGGAAGTGCTGGACCCCCATGTTTCCAGATCTCTGTTGGCACCCTATCAACTATTGCTGCCTTACCTGTATGAGATTGTACAGGCCAGTGTAAAACTTGTCCTTTTCCGCAGTATCCACTTGAAGAGTTGGGGCATAGACAATGAAAACCGTAGCATGAAGTGGGAGGCACATGAAAATGATGTGGTCAGAGTGACCCTTTGAAAGGTTATCAAGTTTGGAGCCGATATGGTTCCTGACCATGAAGCCAACACCGGAGAGGTGTTTGTCAGTTTCTGGTGTTGTGGAGAAATACAAATAACCATACATTATTTAGCATATATATATAAAAATATTACGCCTTTTTACCTAAGCAGTACTTTTCCATTGCAGGCCGTGAAGTATGAAACAGTTAATTATGCCTTTACTTAATTCAGTGTTATTTTTCACTATAACTGTAAACAATCCTTCTTCTCCTAATAAACTGCTCTCTGTAAACAAGGCCAGCTCCTTATACCCATAACAAAATGATCTGGATGCCAAAGCCAAAGGATGACCATGAACAACAAACTTGGCCTATGCACACAAGTTTGCAATAATTGAATGGTGTACGCAGTGCATGCTTTTAGTGCATGATCTGTACTTGTCTATTATTTATTAGTTTGCAAAATATAAATAATATCTTACTGGTCTAGAAATGGGTGTTGGTGAAATGTAGAATTTTTCTAGAGGGTAGTAATGGTATATACGATTTTCTGTCCGTAGAACTACTATAAAAAGCTGTGCTGTTTATGTATTTGTCAGTCAGCAGCAGACATTGTGAATGTTTTTCTGTTGCTGATCCACGCCGCGTGTCCAAATAAACTAAAGAAAATCAGAGGTCCCTGTGTTTTGGTATGATGACTGGATTGTGGAGTAGAAATTTGGTTTGTGGATATGTTTTTCTTCAACATTTGGTGAGCCAGCCAGGAGTTACATTAATTGTCCATAAATAACACCCTGAGCTTCAGGAATTCATGGGGAGACGATTGATAACTAACCATGGCCAAAATTAAAGGTTTTCAGAGCCGCCTTCATGAAAATCTGTGTAGGATTGCATGCGTTCCTTTCATGGGAACCTGGAAGCTTGTAGGAGTGAGTGACGAACTTGCAGCAAAATTACCACCCAGACTGACCTCTACCCGGAACCTGGTATAATTGCATTCTTTGTTTGTTGTTGATCATCTAAAAATGCTAATTAGTGATATTAAGTGAAATTAAGAGAAGTAGATTTGATTCGTTTTTTTTACCTGTGAAGGTGATAATTACTAAAACTAGATTAAGAGATATTGTACCTGATTACTTTAAGAAGCACTGTAGATATAAAATTAAATTTATTAGGTTATTAATTAAATTAAATTATGAGGTCATACGGCCAATTAGACTATCTAAAGAACTATTAAAATCTGTTGATAAGTAGCTGTTATAGTTATCTACCTCTAACTAGGGGAGTAATAGTGAGGACAGGTTCTTCTTCACCCTAGGCACACTAGTGCACAAAATAATACTATGAGGTTAGATAAGAATGTTGTAGTTATAGTTAAGATGTTTGAGTTTGTTAACACCTTTTATATCACATGGTCATTAATATTTAAGCTCTTTCATCTAGTATACAAAAAATATTGTTGGCAAGAATACTACTGGGATCTCCTCCACTAGGCATGATCACAGTAAGTTAAAAGGATCCAAGATATTCCTTTACACATCACTCTGAATATGAGTAAATCAGAATTTGTCTTTATAACACACAATTAGAGATGTCGCGAATAGTTTGCCGTCGGACTGTTCCCGGCGAACATAGCATGTTCACGTTTGCGGGGAACTGCGAACATATGCAATATTCGACTCGCCCCCTATACTTTATCATTGAGCAAACTTTGACCCTGCAACTCACAGTCAGCAGACACATTCTAGCCAATCAGCATCATACCCTGCCTTCCACACCCTTCTACCTCATGGACAGCAGCTATTTTGGAATCATAACTAACTTGCAGTCTTACTGAGAGGAGGCTGAGTGTAGGTTACACTGCATCAATAGGGAAAACCATAGCTAGGCTACTGTACACAGTGTGCAATACAGTCCTGAAGGACTCTTTTGATCTCTGCTGCAAGGACACCCCTGTGTCTCTACCCCCCCTTATCATCATCCTCCCCTCACCTTAGCACCCAACCCTAACACCCCTCACACGTATCCATAACACCCATCAACCTAACACCTAACCCTAACACCCCTCACACTTATCCCTAAGACCTAACACCCCTCACACTTATTCCTAACATGCCTCACACTAACACCCCTTACACTTATCCTTAACACCCCTCACCCTAACACCTAACGCTAACACCCCTCACACTTAACCCTAACACCCCTTACCCTAAGCCTAACACCCCTCACACTTATTCCTAACACCTAACCCTAACATCCCTCACCCTAACACCTAACCCTAACACCCCTTACACTTATCCCTATCACCCCTCACCCTAACACCTAACCCTAACACCCCTCACACTTATCCCTAACACCCCTTACCCTAACCCTAACACCCCTCACACTTATCCCTAACACCTAACCCTAACATCCCTCACCCTAACACCTAACCCTAACACCCCTTACACTTATCCCTAACACCCCTCACCCTAACACCTAACCCTAACACCCCTCACACTTATCCCTAACACCCCTTACCCTAACCCTAACACCCCTCACACTTATCCCTAACACCTTACCCTAACATCCCTCACCCTAACACCTAACCCTAACACCCCTTACACTTATCCCTAACACCCCTCACCCTAACACCCCTCACACTTATCCCTAACACCCCTCACCCTAACACCCCTCACACTTATCCCTAACACCTAACCCTAACACCCCCCACACTTATCCCTAACACCCCTCACCCTAACCCTAACACCCCTTACACTTATCCCTAACACCCCTCATCCTATCACCTAACCCTAACACCCCTCACACTTATCCCTAACACCCCTCACACTTATCCCTAACACCCCTCACACTTATCCCTAACACCCCTCACACTTATCCCTAACACCCCTCACCCTAACACCTAACCCTAACACGCCTCACACTTATCCCTAACACCCCTTACCCTAACCCTAACACCCCTCACACTTATCCCTAACACCTAACCCTAACATCCCTCACCCTAACACTTATCCCTAACACCCCTCACCCTAACACCTAACCCTAACACCCCTCACACTTATCCCTAACACCCCTTACCCTAACCCTAACACCCCTCACACTTATCCCTAACACCTTACCCTAACATCCCTCACCCTAACACCTAACCCTAACACCCTTACACTTATCCCTAACACCCCTCACCCTAACACCCCTCACACTTATCCCTAACACCTAACCCTAACACCCCCCACACTTATCTCTAACACCCCTCACCCTAACCCTAACACCCCTTACACTTATCCCTAACACCCCTCATCCTATCACCTAACCCTAACACCCCTCACACTTATCCCTAACACCCCTCACACTTATCCCTAACACCCCTCACACTTATCCCTAACACCCCTCACACTTATCCCTAACACCCCTCACACTTATCCCTAACACCCCTTACACTTATCCCTAACACCCCTCACCCTAACACCTAACCCTAACACCCCTCACACTTATTACTAACACCCCTTACCCTAACCCTAACACCCCTCACACTTATCCCTAACACCTAACCCTAACATCCCTCACCCTAACACCTAACCCTAACACCCCTTACACCTATCCCTAACACCCCTCACCCTAACACCTAACCCTAACACCCCTCACATTTATCCCTAACACCTCTTACCCTAACCCCCCTCACACTTATCCCTAACACCTTACCCTAACATCCCTCACCCTAACACCTAACCCTAACACCCCTTACACTTATCCCTAACACCCCTCACCCTAACACCCCTCACACTTATCCCTAACACCTAACCCTAACACCCCCCACACTTATCTCTAACACCCCTCACCCTAACCCTAACACCCCTCACACTTATCCCTAACACCCCTCATCCTATCACCTAACCCTAACACCCCTCACACTTATCCCTAACACCCCTCACACTTATCCCTAACACCCTTCACACTTATCCCTAACACCCCTCACACTTATCTCTAACACCCCTCACACTTATCTCTAACACCCCTAACACCTAACCCTAACACCCCTTACACTTATCCCTAACACCCCTCATCCTATCACCTAACCCTAACACCCCTCACACTTATCCCTAGCACCCCTTACCCTAACCCTAACACCCCTCACACTTATCCCTAACACCTAACCCTAACATCCCTCACCCTAACACCTAACCCTAACACCCCTTACACTTATCCCTAACACCCCTCACCCTAACACCTAACCCTAACACCCCTCACACTTATCCCTAACACCCCTTACCCTAACCCTAACACCCCTCACACTTATCCCTAACACCTTACCCTAACATCCCTCACCCTAACACCTAACCCTAACACCCCTTACACTTATCCCTAACACCCCTCACCCTAACACCCCTCACACTTATCCCTAACACCCCTCACCCTAACACCCCTCACACTTATCCCTAACACCTAACCCTAACACCCCCCACACTTATCTCTAACACCCCTCACCCTAACCCTAACACCCCTTACACTTATCCCTAACACCCCTCATCCTATCACCTAACCCTAACACCCCTCACACTTATCCCTAACACCCCTCACACTTATCCCTAACACCCCTCACACTTATCTCTAACACCCCTCACACTTATCTCTAACACCCCTCACACTTATCCCTAACACCCCTCACACTTATCCCTAACACCCCTCACACTTATCCCTAACACCCCTCACACTTATCCCTAACACCCCTCACACTTATCCCTAACACCCCTTACCCTAACCCTAACACCCCTCACACTTATCCCTAACACCCCTCACCCTAACACCTAACCCTAACACCCCTCACACTTATCCCTAACACCCCTTACCCTAACCCTAACACCCCTCACACTTATCCCTAACACCCCTCAACCTAACACCTAACCCTAACATCCCTTACACTTATCCCTAACACCCCTTACCCTAACACCCCTCACACTTATCCATAACACCCATCAACCTAACACCTAACTTTCTCACACTTATCCCTAAGACTTAACACCCCTCACACTTATTCCTAACATGCCTCACCCTAACACCCCTTACACTTATCCCTAACACCCCTCACCCTAACACCCCTCACACTTAGCCCTAACACCCCTCACCCTAACACCTAACCCCCTCACCCTTATCCCTAACACCCCTTACCCTAACACCCCTAACACTTAGCCCTAACACCCCTCACCCTAACACCTAACCCCCTCACCCTTATCCCTAACACCCCTTACCCTAACACCCCTCACACTTATCCCTGTGTCTCTTCCCCCCCTTATCATCAAGGGAGGGTGAGGATGATGAGGGAGGGGGGAAGAGACACAGGGGAGGATGATGAGGGAGGGGGGAAATGGACACAATGGGAAGATGATGAGCGAGGGGGGAAAAGAGACACAGGGGAGGATGATGAGGGAGGGGGGAAAGAGACACAGGGGAGGATGATGAGGGAGGGGGGAAAGAGACACAGGGGAGGATGATGATGGAGGGGGGAAGAGACACAGGGGAGGATGATGAGGGAGGGGGTAAAGAGATACAGGGGAGGATGATGAGGGAGATGGGAGGATGATGAGGGAAGGGGGATGAGACACAGGGGAGGGTGATGTGGAAAGGGGGAAAGAGACACAGGGGAGGATGATGAGGGAGGGGGTAAAGAGATACAGGGGAGGATGATGATGGAGGGGAATGTTAGGTTATTTATGCCCTTTATGGATTAAAACCAGACTCTGCATCAACTATGTAATTTTCCGTGGGAGTTTTGACATGGATCCCCCTCCGGCATGCCACAGTCCAGGTGTTAGTCCCCTTAAAACAACTTTTCCATCACTATTGTGGCAAGAAAGAGTCCCTGTGGGTTTTAAAATCCGCCTGCCCATTGAAGTCTATGGCGGTTTGCCGGGTTCGCCGGTTCGCGAACATTTGCGGCGGTTCGCGGTTTGCGAACCGAAAATGTTATGTTCGCGACATCACTACACACAATGTTAAGGGTTTCAATTCACCTCAAAAAAGGAGCAAAGCCTTTATTACATACAGAGATCACAGTTCTGCAATAATCTTTATGCAAGAAACCCACTTTGAATGCAGTAAGCCCCCAAACTATTTACATAAACTTTATCCAAAATTTTATATGACAGGCCAAATAGCAAACCGGGAGCTTTTATTTGGAAAAATGTATAGACCCCCTAGCGACCCACTTAATAAACCTTTTTAATGCTATTATGGAAGGCCAACAAATGCCTCCTGAACTGAATCAAGCAGACCTAGTTATTTTTCCTAAAGAAGGGAAAGATCCACTAGAAACTAAGAATGATCGCCCCATTTCATTACTCAATAATGACATTAAGCTTCTAGCCAAAATGATGGCAAACAGGATAGCTGATTTTCCCCCCACCCTAATACACCAAGTGGGGTTCGTCCCGGGACGACAAGCGGGAGACAATATACGCAAAATCTTAAATTTAATACATCATATGATAATAAAAATAGTTACGGCATGTCTACTCTGTCTGGATGTGGAAAAAGCCTTTGATTCAGTTGAATGGTCCTTCCTTTTAGCTTCCCTAGACAAGTTTGGCTTCAAGGGACAATTTATGAACTTAATTTGCACATACTACAAAGCAAACATAAAATTGTGGGATTGGAGAGACATATTCTCCAGTCAAAGGGGTATGAGACAAGGTTGCCCATTATCCCCTCTTCCCTTTGCTCTTACTATAGAACCTCTAGTACAATTAATCAGGATGACTCCAGAAATTAAAGGTATTGAAATTGGATTTCAACATTTCAAAATGTCATTGTTTGCAGGTGACCTGCTTTGCTCTATCACAGACCCCGAAAATTCAACCCCACAACTCATGCAGATCCTGGATAAATTTGGGGCCATATCCGGTCTAATAATTAATATAGAAAAAACAGAAGCATTAGCATTAGACCTGACGTCTGCAGAAAAATAACTTCTTTCACAAACTTATACGTTTCATTGGGCCAAATTTTCTTTTTAATATTTAGGGATACTCATAATATCAAAAATAGAAGATGTGTATAAGGCCAATTATATTACATTATATAATACACTAAAAAAAGATTTAAACAGTTGGTCTAAACACAATTTATCGTAGCTAGGGAGGATTAACACAGTAAAAATGTACACACTACCCAGATTGATGTACCTCTTTACATAAATACCTCTTCAGATCACCATGAAGCATCTAACACACTTCCAAAGATTGATTTTTAGATATATTTGGAATAATAGACCCACTAGAATCACCAGAACACTCATGTACAGGCACAAATCCAGAGGAGGTCTGTCATTCCCGAACTTAAAGCAATACTACAGAGCAGCACAACTGGCCTTTATACCCTTAAAGCCCTAAATTTTATCTCCGCCAGCTTGGATATTTATTGAAAATTGTACCATGTACCCCTATACTTTGGACACAGTAACTTGGCTTAACCCACCACCGTCTGGGATCAAGAATTCCTTAAACCCCGTGATCAAATATATGGCATCAGGAGTTACTTCGGCTCACCGCTACTCCACACTCTTTCCTAAATCCCCTCACTTATTTTCGGTCTTTACACACCCCAAGTCCCAAAATATATCTCATCTATCTTTCAACATTAATGGAAATCTAAAAATGTAGACAGACTAGGCTCATGGGTGAGGGACGCCCAGATTCTCTTGTTTTAAGTACTTAGGAACGACTTTGCCATCCCTTTATATGAACATTATAAATGCACTAAATTGAGACAATCTGCATGTTGATTAATTCACACAATAGGCCTTCCTAAACACAAAAGGCTTCAAAAATTTGCCAAGATGATCCTATCACTGAAGTTATGATTGGTAAAATATATGACATAGTTAACTCTCCTAGGGAGGAAAATAAGGATAGATAAAGGGAGAATTGGGAAAAAGATCTTGCACTCCAATTGGATTCAAATAATTTGGAAGAATCTTGGGTGAATATCTTCAGGGTCTCTTTGAATCATAGCATCTTCGAAACCTCAATAAAGTTCTTCATCGTACATATCTTACACCAGACAGATTAGCTAAATGGAACAAGTCAGAGAACCCACAATGTTCCAGAGACTGCCCTGATATTGGCACATTCATCCATACCTGGTGGAAGTGCAGTAAAGTCCAACAAATCTGAAAGAATGTAGGTGAACTAGCAAAAAACATCTTTCATCAATCTGTAAAATTAACAGCAGAAATGTGCCTGCTGGGGATACATGACCCGACACTCTCCACACCTCAGAACAAACTTCTGCAATATATCCTATTAGCTACAAATCACATTTATATAGATATAGGGTCCATGTATAGACTATGCAGGCATTCAGATCATAGCTATAACCTAACACCCCAAAAATAAAAAAAGACACCTGGAAAAGGTGGAGAACTGGAGATCGGGACTGACAAGGAAGGACCTGGTGGGGGACCAGATAAGGAACATAAGGACTGGTATTATTCATTTGCCTTAAATTAAAAAATAATAAAAATGACCAAGGTGACATATGACATAAGTTATATGTTAATTTGTTTGATTTAAGTTTCTTATTATTACTACCCGTACTCACTCCTACCTTGCAGGGAATATTCTCTATACATAATATACACATCTATATTTAATGCCAGATATTAAAATCCCAGAAGAAACTGATTTCATTATGGGGTAAATGTAATTAATAAAAATGGCATAAGGGAAATTTCCGGTAAAACCTATTGATGAAGCTTAGTAAAGATAAAATAAGCAAACCTGATGTTGTTCTACAACTAACTTACATGATAATAATAAGGAAAATGTTGAAAATGGGAGGAGGCATGATCAATACAGTAGTTATATTATTAATATATGCAAATGATACACATATTATGTTAAATGTTCTTAAGAATATAGCAAACAATTAATAATTTATATAATAGAGTCATTGTTACATATTTATATAACATGTCTATGAATAAAAGTGTAACTGTACGTCATATATATGCTGACAATAAAAACAATAACAAAAAAATAAAAGTAGATGTAGATTAACAGAGATGAGCCTTCCTTTAAAGGCGTGAGAGGGGAGCCTTTCTTTAAAGGTAAGTAAAGGTGAGCCTCCCTATAAAAGTTTTTGAAAGCGGAGCTGTTGTTGAATTACTGGAAATTGTACTTGCTATTGTTGGCTAAGATCCGTATATGATTTGGGCTCATGTATGTGTTGTGAGACTTTAGTGTGAGTGCCGTGTGCAGTGAGGTGTGAGGAATTGAGAGAAAAGGGGAGCTTGTCCCTCTCTTCTGTCCGTTATTTAGAGTGTGCTTGTATTTACGGTGTTCTAGATGTGTATTAGCAGAAGTGTATTAGCTGAAGAAAGACCTGTGTGTGAATTATTTTATGTTTTTTTCTTTGTATAGTGCATGCTGTGTGTTCTAAGTTGGTTGTATTTTAATTATTGCATGTTGCTTTAGGAATTACTGACCGCTTTGGAGTAGAGAGAGAGAAAAAAGCTGTGATCCCCCTCAAACCCCCTGTGCGTCCTCCCCCCCCCCCCCCTCCGCGACCTCTTGTGATTTAGAAGTTAAGTTTTCATTTCTGTGATTAATTGCTATACCAGTCTGTTTTCTTTTGTTTTTTTCTCCTCAGAGATAGTGTGTTTTTAGTTGAAAGAAAAGAGCTAATTAAACTATAGTTTTGTTGAAATTAGTCTTCTGATAAAGTCAATATTTCTACCTTCAAAATGTGTGCATATTTTTGTAGTGGAAGCAAATGTCTGTGATTATTTTTTTTGTATGAGTTGCTTGGTTAGTGTAAATTTGTGGTAGGGTTGGCATATTATTGTACGCATCCTTTTATTGTGTTGTAACCTGCTGGTATTTTTTGGGGGTAAAGATTTTGCAATGGTTTTAATTTGAAGATGGTATGTTTTTCATTTTTGTGCTTAAAAGTGTTATTCTTTCCTGCAAAACATGCAGGTTATCTGTTCTGCGTTCCCTTTTCTTTAGTCTGCTCCTGGTTTTCAGTAAAGACTGCTTTATATTTTGATATAGTTACCCATAGAGCATTTAGTGGCATCTGTACAGAGAGCTAACAGTTTTCACAGAGCTTAGGGATAGAGTGAAACACAAAAATGACCCTCCCGCCCATAGGACTTTGGCACAGCGCGCAGCTGAGCACTGAGATTTTTAAGGTAAAATCTTATGGAAGAAGAAAATTAAGCATTATGTGTCTTGTTTATGAAATGTTGTAATAGAAGCTTTGGGTGAGTTTAGTACGTGATTAAATGTTTGTGGAGAGGATTATCTCGGGTAAAGAGGAGTGTGTTAATTTGAAAACAGTAGAAAAGGGGCTTGAAAAAAAAGGCTAAATCCTTTGTGTGGAGTTTTCTCCTGAGACAGGATTTTGCAAGTGATTAAGAAGGACGTTGTGTAGGTGAATTAGTCCAATGTGAGATCATAAATTGTTGTTTTGTAAATGAATTACAAAGATTAATTTGTGCAAACAAAAAACAGGCAGTAAAGGTAAAGTTAGATTCTTTGTAGGTCCATTTGTAAACATCAGAGGTAAGTATAGATTTTATAGTAGATATATTATTTTAGTTTCTGCATTTGAAGGTTGTATTTCATGCGTAAGTTAATTAATTAGCGTGTGGATGGCATTAGGAATTTTTTGTGAGCTTTGTGTTCTGCTATTTATGCTCTTTTTTGCTCCGACATTTTAAATCCAGCTGGTAAAAAAGTTGAATATTCTGAGGATAACCAGTTTCTAGAATTAAAGATTTTATTATGCTACATTTAGTTTTTTGCGAATGCATATGTATTGTGTATTTTGTGTTGTGTTGACTTAATGTGTCTTGTGTTTGGTTTTATAAAGTTATGATTAATAGAAAATTAATAATAGTGACATATTTGGGTTTAAATTTAGTAAGAGATTTGAGTGGCTGCCCAGACCACCTTAAATGATATCGGTAGCAAGTTTATACTGATAAGATAGAGTCTGTTTAATTTTATATTCTGTGGAACCAACTGTAAGAAATTGTTTGTTTTTTGTTTAGTTTCAGAAATAATTTAGAAAAGAAGGTTCTATGATTTAGTGATATTTTTGTAAGTGTAGCTTCTTTGCCCAAGTAAGAAGCCCCTCCCTTCCCCAGAAGGTTTTTTAACCCCCATTGTATCCTTAAAGGTATAGAGTGGGCATTAAAAGCTGTCCCTGTAAAAATGTAAAAATCACATATATAGTTGTGAGCATGCGAGTTGTTGCTAACGCTTGCAGGCTTGCGCAGCGAGCCAAGGCCCTCGCAAAGCGAGGGCACCGGGCGAGGGCCTCAGTTGCTGGCATGGAACGCCAAAGGCGCTCCATGCCAGCAACTGCGACCCTCGCAACCTTCACGTTGCAACGCAAATAACACAACACACACATTACGACACTCACTACATTTTACGAGCAACGCAAACAACATACAACACACGTTCACACACATTACGGCCTTGCAACACTCGGACGCAACTCGCGAACACTACAAAATTAAAAACACAATACATACACACAGCACATACATAAAAAGCTTACCTACAGCAACAGGGAGCAGCCAGGACCTCAAAAATGCAACTTACACCTCATTTCACTCAAAAAAAAGAGTTTGGACAATAAAGAATTTAATAAGCGACAGAAAAAATGGCCACCGAACAAAACGAAAACGAGGCTACACACGCAAACACCATACGAGACACGTTACCAGACATTACGAACTCGCAAACATCGGACTCAACACGCCGACATACAAACATTTAAAACACTATAAATACACACAACACACACATAAAAAACTTACCTACAGCAAGAGGAACCGTCCAGCACCTCAAAAAACCAAGTTACACATTCATTTAAATAAAAATAAAACACTTTAGACACTAATGAAATCGCTAAGCGAGAGAAAAAATGGCTGACGAAAAAAACGAAAACGAGGCTACAGCACTCTCAACACGTAAATCACCACAACACACTCGCAAAACAACACACGAAACTCGAAAAACGCCACAAAGCACCGACGGATAATCCGCAAAGATGCATAACACAAATAACCCGCCATTTTACGCTAATGCGGAAGTACACCACTACGCTAACGGTTTCGTCTCGCGCACGCACACTATTACACTGCACACATTCACCACGCTTACACAGCAGCTCCACACCACTAATGCTGCAGCAACATGAAAACAGATTGTCAGCTCTTCAACACAATGCTTCAAAATAGGTAAAGTATATTCATTTATTAATATATTATATATTTTAGTATTACACACCAAACGGCATTAGCTACCTTACGATTTGATTGCCGTAATTTTTTGACGGGCAATTCGCTAGTCCATTTTAACAAGTTACTTATGTAGATCAGACAGTCCATGCACTGAGTAATTGTCTACCTGCCCACCTAATAAGAAGTATTGTTTTGTTATTTACTGCTAGTAGAGAAAGTGACCTACCCTGTTGTGATCCCAGGTGTTTTGCACCTGCTGCACCAGCCGTAGCTTCACCCCTGTTGCAAGTCTAATAATGATTTTTAGGGAAATATTGATCAGATAAAGGATTTAAAGAGTAAGTTAAAATGTTATTTCAGTAAAATTCTACTTGATTATAGAAAATATTGTGTATTTATCCCCATAAAGTGTCATATGTAGAGATGTCCCGAATAGTTCGCCGGTGGACTGTTCCCGGCGAACATAGCATGTTCGCGTTCGCGGCGAACTGCAAACATATGCGAGATTCGACCCGCCCCCTATACTTTATCATTGAGCAAACTTTGACCCTGCATGTCACAGTCAGCAGACACATTCCAGCCAATCGGCAGCATACACTCCCTTCCAGAGCCTTCTAACTCATGGACAGCAGCCATTTTGGAATCATAACTAACTTGCAGTCTTACTGAGAGGAGGCTGAGTGTAGGTGATACTGCATCAATAGGGAAAACCATAGCTAGGCTACTGTACACAGTGTGCAATACAGTCCTGAAGGACTCTTTTGATCTCTGCTGCAAGGACACCCATGTGTCTCTTCCCCCCCTTATCATCATCCTCCCCTCACCTTAGCACCCAACCCTAACACCCCTCACACTTATCCATAACACCCATCAACCTAACACCTAACCCGAACACCCCTCACACTTATCCCTAACACCCCTCAACCTAACACCTATCCCTAACACCCCTCACCCTAACCCTAACACCCCTCATACTTATCCCTAACACCCCTCATACTTATCCCTAACACCCCTCACCCTAACCCTAACACCCCTCACACTTATCCCTAACACCTAACCCTAACACCTAACCCTAACACCCCTCACACTTATCCCTAACACCCCTCACCCTAACACCTATCCCTAACACCCCTCACCCTAACACCTATCCCTAACACCCCTCACACTTATCCCTAACACCCCTCACACTTATCCCTAACACCCCTCACACTTATCCCTAACACCCCTAACCCTAACACCCCTTACACTTATCCCTAACACCCCTCACCCTAACACCCCTCACACTTAGCCCTAACACCCCTCACCCTAACACCTAACCCCCTCACCCTTATCCCTAACACCCCTTACCCTAACACCCCTCACACTTATCCCTGTGTCTCTTCCCCCCCCTTATCATCAAGGGAGGGGGGGAGGATGATGATGAGGGAGGGAGGAAGAGACACAGGGGAGGATGATGAGGGAGGGGGGAAACAGACACAGGGGAGGATGATGAGGGAGGGGGTAAAGAGATACAGGGAAGGATGATGTGGGAGGTGGGAGGATAATGAGGGAGGGGGGATGAGACACAGGGGAGGGTGATGAGGAAGGGGGCAAAGAGACACAGGGGAGGATGATGAGGGAGGGGGGGGAAAGACAAAGGGGAAGATGATGAGGGAGGGGGAAAAAGAGACACAGGGGAGGATGATGAGGGAGGGGGGGAAGAGACAAAGGGGAAGAGGATGAGGGAGGGGGAAAAGAGACACAGGGGAGGATGATGAGGGAGGGGGGAAAGAGACACAGGGGAGGATGATGAGGGAGGGGGAAAGAGACACAGGGGAGGATGATGAGGGAGGGGGAAAGAGACACAGGGGAGGATGATGAGGGAGGGGGGAAAGAGACACAGGGGAGGATGATGAGGGAGGGGGTAAAGAGATACAGGGGAGGATGATGAGGGAGGTGGGAGGATGATGAGGGAGGGGGGATGAGACACAGGGGATGGGTGATGAGGAATGGGGGAAAGAGACACAGGGGAGGATGATGAGGGAGGGGGGGAAGAGACACAGGGGAGGATGATGAGGGAGGGGGTAAAGAGATACAGGGAAGGATGATGTGGGAGGTGGGAGGATAATGAGGGAGGGGGGATGAGACACAGGGGAGGGTGATGAGGAAGGGGGCAAAGAGACACAGGGGAGGATGATGAGGGAGGGGGGGAAAAGACAAAGGGGAAGATGATGAGGGAGGGGGAAAAGAGACACAGGGGAGGATGATGAGGGACGGGGGAAACAGACACAGGGGAGGATGATGAGGGAGGGGGGAGGAGACACAGGGGAGGGTGATGACGAAGGGGGCAAAGAGACACAGTGGAGGATGATGAGGGAGGGGGGAAGAGACAAAGGGGAAGATGATGAGGGAGGGGGAAAAGAGACACAGGGGAGGATGATGAGGGAGGGGGAAAAGAGACACAGGGGAGAATGATGAGGGAGGGGGGAAGAGACAAAGGGGAGAATGATGAGGGAGGGGGGAAGAGACAAAGGGGAAGATGATGAGGGAGGGGGAAAAGAGACACAGGGGAGGATGATGAGGGAGGTGGGAAGAGACAAAGGGGAAGATGATGAGGAAGGGGGAAAAGAGACACAGGGGTGGATGATGAGGGAGGGGGGAAAGAGACACAGGGGAGGATGATGAGGGTGGGGGGAAAGAGACACAGGGGAGGATGATGAGGGAGGTTGGAGGATGATGAGGGAGGGGGGAAAGAGACACAGGGGAGGATGATGAGGGAGGTGGGAGGATGATGAGGGAGGGGGGATGAGACACAGGGGAGGGTGATGAGGAAGGGGGGAAAGAGACACAGGGGAGGATGATGAGGGAGGGGGGAAAGAGACACAGGGGAGGATGATGAGGGAGGGGGAAGAGACACAGGGGAGGATGATGAGGGAGGGGGTAAAGAGATACAGGGGAGGATGATGAGGGAGGTGGGAGGATGATGAGGGAGGGGAGATGAGACACAGGGGAGGGTGATGAGGAAGGGAGGAAAGAGACACAGGGGAGGATGATGAGGGAGGGGGGGAAGAGACACAGGGGAGGATGATGAGGGAGGGGGTAAAGAGATACAGGGGAGGATGATGAGGATGATATAACTTCTGCAAGTGCACAGTGCCACTCCTATCTGTTGTCACAGTAGCTTGCAAGCATAGTACCAATCTGTCAAAACCTGTAATGATGAATGAGGTCTAGAGTAGCCTGGTTCCCTTATCCTCTACAGGTTGAGACCTAATGTTTGGGTGACTCCAGACCAACACATGAGTACAAGCAGCACACAAACTCAAAGCCGCCATCCTCCTCCTGGTCCAGCATCATCAGCCACATCAACCACTGCTGTCCTCCTTGCCCCCTCTCAACCATCCGTCACTCCGTCTCTCGCCTTGAGCAGTTCCTGCTCATCTGCCCATAGTCAGGTGCCTGTAAAGGACATGTTTGAGCGTAAGAAGCTAATGTCACAAAGTGCCCCAAATTTGAAGTGATACGACCAACCAAGCATCTTTTTCCATGTCCCGGTCCCAAAAATCCAGGCCTTATTCACGTGCCCTGATAGGTGACGTAACAAGTATTAAACTGATTAGAGTAGTACTTTCAAACACGCCACTCCTATATGGTGGCACCTTTGATTGCACGTACCGTGTCCCAAATTTGAAGTGATATGACCAACCAAGTATCTTTTCCATCTCCCGGTTTCAAAAATCCTGGCCTTATACACGCCCCCTGATAGGTGCTGTAACAGGTATTAAACTGATGAGAGTAGTACTTACAAACACGCCACTCCTATCTGGTGGCACCTTTGATTGCACGTGCCGTGCCCCAAAATTGAAGTGATACGACCAACAAAGCATCTTTTTCCATCTCCCGGTTCTAAAAATCGAGGCCTTATACACGCCCCCTGATAGGTGCTGTAACAGGTATTAAACTGATAAGAGTAGTACTTACAAACGCGCCACTCCTATCTGCTGGCACCTTTGATTGCACGTGCCGTGCCCCAAAATTGAAGTGATACGACCAACAAAGCATCTTTTTCCATCTCCTGGTTCTAAAAATCCAGGCCTTATACACGCCCCCTTATAGGTGACGTAACAAGTATTAAACTGATAAGAGTAGTACTTACAAACACGCCACTCCTATATGGTGGCACCTTTGATTGCACACGCCGTGCCCCAAATTTGAAGTGATACGACCAACCAAGCATCTTTTTCCATCTCCCGGTTCCAAAAATCCAGGCCTTATACACGCCCCCTGATAGGTGCTGTAACAGGAATTAAACTGATAAGAGTAGTACTACTTAACACACCTTATAATAATGCAGAGAGTGGCAACGCAGTGAAAGGAGTCTGAAGAAGAGGAGTCAGAGGAGGAAGGTGGCTTTGAGGAGGTGGAAGACCAAACACAGCAGGCGTCCCAGGGGGCTTGTTGTCACCTTTCGGGGACCCTTGGTGGCTGGGTGGAGGAAGAGACCTTCAATGACATCAGTGAGGACAAGGAACGGGACATGGCTAGCTTGGTATCCAACCTTGTGCAAATGGGGAGTTTGCGGTTGTCTGCGGTGCATTAAACGGGGAGATTG
The DNA here is from genome assembly GCA_027410445.1 of Discoglossus pictus. Lineage (NCBI taxonomy): Eukaryota > Metazoa > Chordata > Amphibia > Anura > Alytidae > Discoglossus > Discoglossus pictus. The sequence continues at coordinate 106,649,648 of CM050169.1, forward strand.
GTCTGTTACTGTGAAGCGGGTGTAACCCTTACAGTACCTGATCGATACAACATCATACCTGATGTTTTAAAGCATGTTATTCCAAACAATTTAGGAAAGTTAGGTGATTTATGCCCTTTATGGCTTAAAACCAGACTCTGCATCAACTATGTAATTTTCCGTGAAAGTTTTGCCATGGATCCCCCTCCGGCATGCCACAGTCCAGGTGTTAGTCCCCTTGAAACAACTTTCCCATCACTATTGTGGCCAGAAAGAGTGCCAGTGGGTTTTAAAATCCGCCTGCCCATTGAAGTCTATGGCGGTTCGCCGCCATAGACTTCATAACATATGACTAGTGATGTCGCGAACATAAAATTTTCGGTTCGCGAACCGCGAACGCGAACCGGCGCAAATGTTCGCGACATCACTAGTCATATGTTATTTGAGAAATTGGCTTTTTTTATTTATTTATTTATTTTGAAAATACATATAGTACAGAGTGCATTTGAACAGGACTGTAAACAGTAAACATTTTACATTATAAAGAAAAACAAATTAAATAAAAAAAAAGTCATGAAAAACTGTTTTTTAATTCAGTCTCTGTACCGTACAGAAATACATTATACAATTAACATTCATACAGCATTCATACTTGATAATTTAAAGTAAATGTAAATGACTAAAGAGTCAAGGTAAGGTAATGGGCTCCCAGATTGACCATTTATGTTTATGTTGGTTAATAATTTTACCTGCATCATAGAACTTTTCCAAAGATCTGATGTAATGAGTTTTTTTAAATTTCAGCCCAACTGGGTGCGTCAACTTGTTTCCATATACTTATAATGGTTGCTTTAATAGTAGAGCACATTTGAGTTATAAACGCCCTTCCACTTTGTTTTAAACAAATCAGAAAAAATGTCAAATAAACACCCAGAGTAGGTGTGACCTTTTTTTTTTTTCAGGGTATTTGAAATTAATCTAAAGCATTCCGCTCATAATGATTTAACAGGCAGGTATTCCCACCAAATGTGTAGCTGGCTTCCAGTGTTGCCACAGTTTCTCCAGCAAAGTTTGTCCTTGGGATCATGTGAAATTTGATATACTTTAAGTGGGACTATGTACAATCTATTTAAGTTTTTGAAATAAACGTCTCTTTTTGTTATGAATTTATTTGTAAGTCTGAAAGCTTTTCGCTAAATGTCTAAAGAAAATGATCTTTTTAAATCCTTCTCCCAAATAAGTAAGGTATGGGGTTTAGTTTTTTCAATAATAGATCAAACAATATCGAAGCATTTGGATATAAGATGAGAAAAGTATTTTCTTAAAATTAGTAGTTTGGTTGAATTCCACTGCTTCCTGGAAATTTCCCTGCCTAGTTGTTTATGTAACCAAGATCTAAGTTGTTCATAAGTTAACCAACACAGAGAGGGAATACCCAGTTTACTTCTAAATTGATCAAAAGGAAGAAGCTTGCCTTTGGAGAGGGATTCAAACAAAACCTGAGAGTTATTGCTTAAATGGTTAGTATTTAAGGAAGTTTGAGAGAACTTGAAAATAGTAGTAATTGCTAAAGAGACTTGGTAGAGAGATATATCTTTGTGTTTTGTTGATACAGTGCCAATAATTTAAATTATTGCAAACGATATGTGTCCCTGTATTTCAACTTTTTTATTTTTTTTTTTCATAAAATTTTTATTGACACATTCACAAGACAAGCACATTTGAAAACAAGGAGCGACACGCAGGTCCCCCACACTTTATGATTTTCATCGTATACATTTGTGCTAGCCCAAGATAAAATACCTATGTCAATTCTGTGTGTCACCCTCCACCTTTTTCCTTTTTCTATTATTAAGATAGTCTATGTATGCAACCTATAACAGGTTAGGTACGTTACCCGTGCTTAAATGCTCTATCTATGACTCTCATGTGCTAGATATCCTGCTATGGTTACTTATTTCAGAAATTAAAACAATTTTAACTAACAAAAATATAACATAACTTAACACAAATTAACGTGTGCCTTTCAACATTACGTTTTACAGAAATTGCTTACCACCTTTCTTACCGTCCACGTCCGCAGTGACCTCAAACGAGGTACCATGGAGAGCCCTGTCCCGGACCGTACCAGCTATTATGTGCCTCCCCCTCTCGGTCAGTGCACTACCGTCAGTGTATCTGGAATGAATGTTCCGTCCCGCTCCAGTCTCCCCATATTTCCTTATAAACAGCTACCGAATCGTTTAAAGTTGCCGTCATATGTTCAAATGTCATAATGAAGTTGATTTTGTTAATGACTGAGTGGATATCTAGTGTGTTCTTCCGCCAATTTCCTGCCAGACTGCTTTTAGCCGCCAACATGATAAATTGAAGCCACTTATTTTGGTGAATACGTAAGCTTTGTACTGGATCCCTAGGAGACATGTTCCCATCTCGGGATGTATTTTTGTTTTAATTGTGTTAGAGGCCAGTTCGGCCACCTTGTGCCACAATGATTGAGCAATTGGGCAGTCCCACCAGATATGGCGGAAGGAACCTCCTGTGATACAGCCTCTAAAACACTCAGGAGAAATATTAGGGTCCATTTTGTGTAGCCTGTCTGGCGTGTAATAGGTTCTAAATAAAACTTTGGCTGATGTTTCCATATGGCTAAAGTATCTGGAGCCTTTCGTCAGTTCCAGGCTAATTTTGGACCACCTACTCATGTCCCATTCTACTCCCATATCCTGTTCCCATTGCTTAACATGCTTGGGCTTGCTAGCCATGTCATTAGAGTTGGATATAGCGTACAGTTCGCCCAATATTCCCCTAGTTAGTGGGGCTTTATTACATATTAGTGTGAACCAAGTTGAACTTGGCGGGCCCCATTTATGGAGTTTAATGGTGACATTGTGGCAAATTTTGTTGTAGTTGAAGTATTCTCTGGGTGGGAGATTATACGTTTCCATAAAACTCCTAGTATTTAGTACTGCACCCTCTCTAACCCAGCTTCCAAACCTATCTAACTTCCGTGAGATCCACCAATCTTTGGAGAACGTACCCATCTCCTCAAGGGTGCTTGGGGAGGGGAGTGTAGTGGTTAGCAAAGAAATATTGGGGCTTAGCTGTCTACTGATGTTAGCTCTTTCCCTTTCCCTCAGAGACAGGGCTATCATCGGGTTGTTTCGAGCCAGCTTTGAGGGCAACGGGGAAGAAGGGTCCCATATAAGAGTATCCCATTTTAATGGTGCAATTTGGTGGTTTTCTACAAAGACCCAAAGTGGCTGGTGTTCTGCCGAATGCGCCTGGGGTAAGAAAGAAATCTGGGCTGCCCTGAAGTATTTAAGGAGGTCGGGACAGCCAAAGCCTCCAGAGGATCTTCTCCTCATCATAATTGCTTTCCTTATTCTAGGGCGCTTGTAATTCCAAATAAATCTGAATATTGCCTTTTGGAAGCTGGCCAAGTCTCTCATATGTACCTGAATAGGCAGAGTCCTGAAAAAGTACAGGATCCTGGGGAGAATATTCATTTTTATTGCATTCATCCTCCCCGACCAAGAGAGATGATACTTATTCCACTTCAACATGTCCTGATTTAGGGACTTGTATAGCGGAACATAGTTGGACTGGTACAGGTCAGTGATCTCCGGAGTAATTTTAATACCTAAATAATGTATATATTTTTCTGGCCAATCAAAGGAGTACTGGGATTTGAGAGTATCTCTCAAGGCCTGCGTAGCCTGAGTTAAGATCGATTCCGTCTTGTCTATGTTAATTTTGAGCCCCGAGATGAACCCAAAGGATTCCATCAGGGACATCAAGGCTGGTATTGAGTGAATTGGGTTCGTAATTGTGCACAAGATGTCATCGGCAAAGAGGCAACATTTGAACTGATGTAGGCCTACATTTATCCCTGTTATTAAGGCGCTATTCCTAATAGCCTGAGCCAATGGCTCAATGGCTAGCGCGAACTGAGTGTGTGATTAGCCCCTGGAATGCCGATGTTTGCAGATGGATTATTGCAAAAAGACTTAATAACATTCAGTATATTCAGGTATGGCCATTCTATGGAGTCAAAGGCTTTCTCCAGGTCTAGTCCTATTGTACATAAGGGGGTATTATCCTTTTTGGCTAAGTGAAATACGTTGAGAAGTCTTCTTATGTTATCCCCCGCCTGTCTATAGGGAATAAAGCCCACTTGGTCCTTATGTATCAACCTTGGCAGAAACTTTGCTAATCTGGTGGCCAATATTTTCCCAAGGATTTTCACATCCCCCTTCAAGAGAGAAATGGGCCTGAAGTTTTTAGCCAGTAAAGGATCTCTACCCGGTTTGGGGAGGAAGATAAGACTCGCCTGATTGAGTTCGGGGGGCGTGTTCTTCCCCTCCATAATGTCCCTGAAAAGCTTTTGCAACTTTGGGGCAAGTGGATTATTGAATGTGGCATAGTAATTGTTTGTAAAGCCATCCGGGCCCGGAGCTTTACCTTTTTTCAAGGTTTTGATCATTCTGCTTATCTCCTCCAGCGAGACTTCAGCATTTAACATATTTAAATCCTCCTCAGTGGCTGAAGGGAGGTCATAGGCGTTCAGGAATTCGTGAATTTTATAACTATTGGCCACCAGTTTAGATGAGTAAATGTCCTGGTAATACTTTCTGAATGTTTCTTTGATCTCATCCTGTTTCATAGTAATTTCCCCCCTCGCGTCCCTAAGCTGGTGAATGCGCGCAGAGTTATTCCCAAAATTTAGTCTCCTGGCCAGCATAGGAGAGGGCTTGTTAATTTGACAGTAAAATTTATGTCTCGTTTTTCTAATGGCCTTCTCGGTTCTTTCTGCCAGAATGGTGTCTAATTCTGATCTGGTTCGATTTATGATGTTTTGTGTTTCCCTGGTGAATTTACTCTGGTTTAGCTTTTCCAACATTTGTTACTTCTGGAAGAGTTCGTTTTCTTTGCTGAGTAGTTTCTTCCTATATGCCGCTGAGATTTTTATGATTATCCCTCTGATGTAAGCCTTATGGGCAACCCAGGACCATCCTATTTCCGTCCCAGGAATATCATTCAGAACGAAGAAGGTGTTAATTTCCTCATCTATTTGGGCCCGTATCTCTGAGCACGTGATCAACTTGTCGTTCAGACGCCAAGCGTGGATGTGGGGATTATTTTGGCTTAAACTTAATTTACAAGATATCAACGCGTGGTCTGACCATGGGCAGGGTAAAATTTGGGCATCTGATGTGCTATTGAACAATGAGGAGTTGATTAGCAAGGCATCAATCCTGGAGTATGTGTTATGTGTAGGGGAAAAGAATGTGTATTGTCGTTCAGAAGGATGTAACCCCCTCCAGGCATCTATTAAGTCCAGTTCTTTAAGTAGGGCATGTATGACGTTAAGTTTTCTCGCATCCCTGGTGTACGAGGGTGTCCCTGACCTATCCAGGAATGGCTGAAGCGCCAGGTTTAGGTCCCCCCCTATGATAATTTTCCCTCTGTCCTCTTGCTTCAAGAGGTTCAAAAGTTTGATTAGAGTGTTGTGCGGATTAACCGTGGGGGCATATAAATTCACTAGGGAGACCTTAAGATCAAGAACCGTACCTGTAATTATAAGGAAGTTGCCCCCCTTATCCTTTACCTGCTTTTCTAGCGTGAAGGGGAGATTCTTGTGAAGGAGAATGGCCATACCTGCTTTCTTGGTGTGTTGTGAACAAGTATAAAAATTTGGGTAATCCTTGTGGAGGAATTTCGGGACTTTATCTGATGCAAAGTGAGTTTCTTGCAAAAAAATTATAGAGGGTTTGATTTTTTTTATAAAAGAGGAAGGCTTTACGCCTTTTAAACAGGGAATTGAAGCATTTTACATTATGTGTTATTATATTATGTGGGTGATCCGTCATGGTTGTCTGTACTCTAGGTGTGTAAACAGTATCAGTACAATTTAGTATCTCAGTAATAAACCTACAATGACAGTGAGTCCTCCCTTGACTACTACATATAGTCATTCCGATAGGATTAAGGTAAGGGAACCTACCCCCCCCCCCCCCCCTAGTTATTCCTACAGGGAGAAAACTATCAATTAACATTAACCATAATAATATTAGCCATAACTTGGGCACTAAGCCCCTGGTTGTCATGAAACTTAGCTACCTAAGGTAGCCATCCTGAGTACGCAATAAAATATATGCAGTACTAAGAGAGTTAGAGAACAATATGAAAACAAATAGAAAAACATTTTAGAAAAACAATTTAACCCATTACCCACTGCTGGCTAAAGAGATTTTATAAGAATAAAGAAACCCTGCATGAGTTAACATCTCCTCAAGTTAAGCCTGGCCTCTAGCCCCTAAATGCTCCCGCTAAACATATGCACAAACCAAGATACAAAACTGAGGTAGAGTCTGTAGTGTGCTCAATGTCCCAGCGTGTGCGAAGAGTCTGTAGAATCGGGGTTTTCCTCTTTCCAATCCCGAGGTAAAGTCCAGCCTCTGTGGACAGTATGAAAAAACTTATGGAGCAGGAGTGTGGACCTGGAAAAGTTTTTAGGATAAAGGGTCCTCTGTCACCCCCTGCTCCCGATGTTTGACGTCCCTCACATGGTTGGAACTGGACTTTGATTTTGATCTTTGAGGCAGCGGGTTCTCTGAACCCCTCCTGGTCTGCCTCGAGTCCGCCTGAAGGAAGTAGCTTTCCTCCTCTGAATCCTCAGGCACGAGTCTCAGTCTGGTTAAAAGGCTTTGGCTTTCCTCCAGTGATAGCACCCTGAAAGATTTTCCTTTATACGTGAACAAAAGGGCGAATGGGAACCCCCATCTATACGATATTTTATAGTGGGAGAGTACTCTGACTGTGGGTCTCATCTCCCTTCTCTTCTGCAAGGTAGAGGGTGAAAGGTCCATATAAACTTGGATCTTGGTACCGCCTGGACCTACGATTTCTTTTCTTAATCTCGTTTCAGCTAGAATTAAATCCCTAGCTTTTTGCTGTGTAAATCTGATGATGATGTCTTTGGGTGTATTTTGGTCCCTAGATGACCCCATCGCTCTGTGAGCTCTTTCTATTGTCCAATCTGATTCTTCGACCGATGGAAGGATAATGCTGATAAAATCTCTAGAGTACTGCAAAACGTCCGTTATTTTATTGGGAGCCCCCCTTAATCTGATGTTATGTCTGCGGGATCTATTCTCCAGGTCCTCCACTTTGTCTTCCAGTATCTGGATCTTAGACGCATTCTGCAATATATCCTGCTTATCAAGTGCTTGGGCCTCCACAATTTGGTCGGTGCTTTCCTCCAGGCCCTGCAGCCTCTGGGTCAGGGACTTGATGTCTGACCGTAGATCATCTACTGAGTGCTTGATTTCAGCTTGCAAGATCTGCTTGATTTTGGATAAGGTGCCGTCCGTTAGTTCCATTTGAACTGGTTGTGAGCTCTGCGCCGCCACTTGGGCCGGCGAGTCTAGATGTTCCGAGTTAGGGCTCGGACTTGGGTTGCGGCTTGCGTCAGGTGGCTTGTAGAACTCCTGGATTCCCTTTCCAGTCTGTTTTTTTGTACTTTGCTAGTCCTGCGACTTGCCATCTTTTAAGGAGGGTAGAGATTCCAGTTTAAGGACCTGGACCCGTCTGTTAGCTGGGTTAGAGGGTAATGGGTTGGTATAGTGCTAAAGTAGTTAATTACTCATGGATGGCTTAGTGGCTGCCAGCGTCATGCATGCATAGGAGCCACGGTCAGGCTGCCCCCTGGGCATGTTGATCTTCTCTGGCCCAGTGTCCTCTGGGGCATGACGAACGCCTTGAGTAAGGGAATTTGTCGTTCCTTTAATGCCTCCGAGATCACCAATCCCTGTCCCAGTGCTGTATAATATGAGTTCCCAGGGTAAGGACTCTTCATCTGAATTAAGGTTAGAGAAAAAACTTCATTGAACAGAAAATGCTTACAGATTAGTGCAGTTTGTGATTTGGAAGTGTCCACCGGGTGTCAGTATTAGCACACTAGTGTCAGAGTCATGGAGTCTTTCAACACCACATAGCAGGGCAATCCAGTCTTTTAGACAAACAGGCAAACTTCATCCATCTGTTAATATTGATTATAAGTCCAGTTGGGGCCTTATAATGAGTCCCTTAGCCAGATTGTAATGTCCTCTGGGTTCATAACTTCTCAGAATTTGTTGATGTATCACTTTTATAAGAAATAGCCTGCAGTGGAATTTGGTGAAGGCTCTTTATTGGGAGGATTCTGTGTTGCATCAAGCCTCCCTTAGCAGAATCTGCTTCTCTGCCTAAATTTGAAATTCGCGCCACAAAATGGCGGCCGCAGGTTCGCGGGCTTTGTACTGCTTGGGTAAGAGGGGGCTACTTGCCTTGTAATGTGGTCCTCCCTGCTTTCTTGCCTGTAGTTCCCCTTTAAGCGATTCCTGTTGTTGTTCTAGGGCCATGGGGGGTCTCGGTAAAAAGCTGGTCAGCAGGGCCTGGCGGGCAAGATGGCCGCCCCCAAGAGGCTGCGCCTCTCTTACAGGATGCAGAGGCCCCCGGGCCGTCACCCCCTGCTCCCCGGTCTCCAGACCTCCTGTCACACCCCACTTTCAGGCCACTCACCCCTCCAGCCTCTAGACTCACCAGCCTCCTAAGTGCCGCTCTGGCCACCAGCGCTCCCTGCTCTCTCAGCTCTGGCCTCTCACTTCTTCAGCGCGGCAGCGCCAGCACAGCCGCCGGGTTTCCGTGTGTGCTTGGACCGGGGACTCCTCTGCGGTCTATTCAACTCGTCCTGCGTGGCTGGCCGTCCGGCCGGGACTCCCCCGGGGGTAGGGGAGGAGGGTCCGCTGGGCTCCGCTGCGTTCCAGCGCAGCACGGTCCGGGCTGCTGCGGGAGGCCGTGCAACTTGCTGGGTATTGCGATTTTGGGGCAAAATAAAACAGGGCCCCACGGTCTGTGTGGGTAAAAGAGCTCCACGAGGCCTGCAACGATGTTTAAATATGAAATTAGGCACTTTGTGCCCTAAAAATTGTAATAGTGGTGCAGAGCCCACACGATGTGCAGCCTTCCAGTCTGCTGGCTAGGCCACTCCCCCTCGTATTTAAACTTTTAACAGAATACTTTTTAGAGAAGAACAGGAGCTTCAGATCTTAATTAAAAATGAAAAAACGTCCTATTTCCATGGATTATTACTTTTGTGATCTAGCCATTTCAGAATATGGGGAAAATCTGATGGCATCGCAGTAAAGCTTAATCAATGGTTATCTAATACCGTCTTAGGAAAATGTCCTCACCATAACTGACCTTTTCAGCCTTATGTCTTTGCCCCAGTGTATACATTTATAGATTAGACATTGGAACTGATTGATCCAAGAAACTGGGAAGCATATAGGAATGGCTTATAAGATGTAATTAATTATTGGTAGAATAATCATTTTGATGGAGGCAATTCTGCCCCAGAAAGACAATCGAAGACCGTACCAGCTCTTTATAGATTTGTTACATTTTGAAAAAACCTACCCAGAAAAAGGTATGCAAAGATGATTTAAATGAGAACTTTGTCTCCAGTTGTTTTTTTAGTTTATTAGAGAGGTTAATCTTAAAAATTGATGAGCTTAGAGGATTTAATTTATAGTTAGAAAGGGAACCGAATCAAGTGATAAGTTGATCCAATTAACTAAAAGATTCCATAGGTGAATTGAGTGATAAAATTATATCCTCTTATGTTCTCTCCCCCCCCCCCCCCCATAGTAGATGAGCATCTATTCGCTTCTGCAAATGGTTCAATCATATGGGTTAACAGAGAGGTTAATCTTAAAAATTGATGAGCTTAGAGGATTTAATTTATAGTTAGAAAGGGAACCGAATCAAGTGATAAGTTGATCCAATTAACTAAAAGATTCCATAGGTGAATTGAGTGATAAAATTATATCCTCTTATGTTCTCCCCCCCCCCCCCCCCCCCCCATAGTAGATGAGCATCTATTCGCTTCTGCAAATGGTTCAATCATATTGGTTAACAGAATGTGAGTGAGAGGACAACCCTGTCTCATGCCATTTGAAATCATGAAACTTTGTGAACAGAAACCAACTCCTGCTACTGCAGCAGAGGGACCTGAGTAAAGAGCACCAATTGCATGGGAGCCAAAGGGGAGCCAAAACCAATTTTTGACAGTGTCAGTTTCATGTACTCCCACTCCACCCTATCAAATCCTTTTTCAGCGTCTAGGGATATAAATAGGGTGGGAGCACAGGATGTGTTGGCAATCAATATCAAGGGCCCTATTAAATTCTCCCTCGTAGTTCTCTCGGTGCTCGCAAAAGGCAGTTTTCCTGCTGTTTGCGAGAACCGAATCTCTCGCAGCCTGCTTTACGATATGACTGCGAGAAAATGGCCGAGAATAGGCTCCGAGAGAGCTACGTAGCCTTAAATCTATAAATCTATGCACGAGTCTCGCATATCGTAAGAATCCCTACGTGGACAAAAAGTCCACGCAAGGGATCCGAAAGCCTCTACGTGCTGCCTCGGAACAGCCCGAGACAGCAGTGTGAGGCTCCCCCCTGCACCCTATACACATCCCCATGCTGCAGGGGTCTCTATCAGGACCCCTGCAGCACCCCCACATTAACCCCTTGCAGCGGGGGTCCCCGATCTGCATAGATCAGGCCCCCCGCTGCATTTAAAACTTTTAAATTCCCCGCCGCGGCTCCTTAAAGGGACCGCGGCACACTATTACCCAATCCCGGCCGCGGCACTTAAAATTAACCCCCCTCTATGCTGGGGGTCCCCATCGGGACCCCCGAAGTGTCCCCACATAAACCCATTGCAGGGGGGGGCCCGATCTGCATAGATCAGGCCCCCCGCTGCATTTAAAACTTTTAAATTCCCCGCCGCGGCTCCTTAAAGGGACCGCGGCACACTATTACCCAATCCCGGCCGCGGCACTTAAAATTAACCCCCCTCTATGCTGTGGGTCCCCATCGGGACCCCCGAAGTGTCCCCACATAAACCCATTGCAGGGGGGGGCCACGATCTGCATAGATCAGGCCCCCCGCTGCATTTAAAACTTTTAAATTCCCCGCCGCGGCTCCTTAAAGGGACCGCGGCACACTATTACCCAATCCCGGCCGCGGCACATAAAAATTAACCCCCCTCTATGCTGGGGGTCCCCATCGGGACCCCCGAAGTGTCCCCATATAAACCCCCTGCAGCGGGGGGCCCCGATCGGCACCGATCGTGACCCTGCTGCAATTCAATTTTAAATTTCCCGCCTCGCGGGTCCTCAAAGGACCGTAAAGGTCCTGAAAGGACTCGCACTAAAAATATTAACCCCAGGCAACTATAATTACCCCATTAACTCATGATGGTCAATCCAGACCACCATAAGGCCTAAATTAACCCATTAACTCATGATGGTCAATCCAGACCACCATAAGACCTAAATTAACCCATTAACTCATGGTGGTCAATACAGACCACCATAAGGCTCTAATTAACCCATTAACTCATGGTGGTCAATACAGACCACCATAAGGCCTAAATTAACCCATTAACTCATGATGGTCAATACAGACCACCATAAGGCTCTAATTAACCCATTATCTCATAGTGGTCAATACAGACCACAATAAGGCCTAAATTAACCCATTAACTCATGATGGTCAATCCAGACCACCATAAGGCCTAAATTAACCCATTAACTCATGGTGGTCAATACAGACCACCATAAGGCTCTATTTAACCCCATCAGTCCCATAAGGGTATATTATTACCATTATGGGCCTGTTACAACCCAACATTAACCACATAAGTGCCATGATGGTCCTCAAGGACCATCATGACACTAACTACAAACACTACACTATAACCCCCAATAAACCATTTAATCTAAACTAACCCCCCTCTACACTAATCTAATAACACTTACACTACCTACCTACACTACCTACCCCCTAATAAACCTCCCCAACACTCTAATTACAAAAAACAAAAAACCTACAGCACAGAAAACAAAAAACCTACAGTACAAAAAACAAAAAAACCTACAGTACAGAAAAAAAAAAAAAATTACAACCCCACCCCCCACTACAGAAAAAAAAAATACATTACAACCCCACCCCCCACTACGGAAAATAAAAAAATTACACACCTGAAAAGGAAAGACAGATAAACACAATACAATACATACATATAATACATTACATACATTACATACAATACATGACATTACATATAATATATTACATATAATATATTACATATAATATATTACATATAATATATTACATATAATACATTACATACATTACATACAATACATGACATTACATATAATATATTAAATATAATATATTAAATATAATATATTACATATAATATATTACATATAATACATTACATAAATTACATACAATACATGACATTACATATAATATATTAAATATAATATATTACATATAATATATTACATATAATACATTACATATAATACATTACATAAATTACATACAATACATGACATTACATATAATATATTAAATATAATATATTACATATAATATATTACATATAATACATTACATATAGTCCTAATCAAATACCCCCTATCTATCTAACATACAATCTATTTAATTTAAAATAAATCCTAACTATATCAAATACATCCCCCTATCTATCTAATATACAAAAAATCCTAACTACATACACAGACCCTTATTCTAAAATAAAATAAAATAATTACAGTCCTCCCCAACGCACTGGCAGACCTCCCCGACGCTACTGAACCTCCCGGAGTCGTTTCCGGGAGGAAATTGGCATTGGCGGCTTGTGATTGGCTGAAAAAGCTGTCTATCAATTTCAGCCAATCAAAAGTCGTCAATGTGTGAGCCAATCAGGATGGGATACACCCCAATATCCCACCCTGATTGGCTTAAACACTTGTCTATCTTTCTGGGAACTAATCACAACGCTCAGATGCCTTCAGCCAATCACTATGGGATACACCCCCACGGAGTGATTGGTAGAAGACATCTGCGCATCCTGATTGGCTCCTACATTGACAACTTTTGATTGGCTGACAGCTTTTTCAGCCAATCACAAGCCGACAATGCCAATTTCCTCCCCTAAACGACTCCGGGAGGTTCAGTAGCGTCGGGGAGGTCTGCCAGTGCAGACCTCCGTTTTTTTTTTTTTTTTTTTTAGAGCGCGGATGGTTCCGCGGCCCAGCCGGGGCTGAAGGAGAGAAGGCCGGGGGACATCGCGGGGAGGTAAGTTAAATGTATATTTAGATGTTTATTTGTGTATTTTATTTATTGTTTATATATTGTATTCATGTATTCATGTATTGTGTTTTTTTTTTAACAGGGCCGCGCCGGAAGAGCTAAACAGTGACTGGACATGCTGTAAAGGTGAGTTGAATATTTAGAATGTATAGAATGTTTATTTATTTGATGTTAATGTTTTGTACTAATTTTTATTTTTTGTTTGACCCATAGGTTAGTGATCTGAAGCAACATCTTAAAGGTAAGTGGTCTTAATTTATTGATTTTAGCTTAGAATTAGGGTCTGTGTATGTAGTTAGGACTGTAATTATTTTATTTTAGTTTAGAATAAGGGTCTGTGTATGTAGTTAGGATTTTTTGTATATAAGACAGATAGGGGGATGTATTTGATATAGTTAGGATTTATTTTAAATTAAATAGATTGTATGTTAGATAGATAGGGGGTATTTGATTAGGACTATATGTAATATATTATATGTAATATATTATATGTAATATATTATATGTAATATATTATATTTAATATATTATATGTAATGTCATGTATTGTATGTAATGTATTATATGTAATATATTATATGTAATATATTATATTTAATATATTATATGTAATGTCATGTATTGTATGTAATGTATGTAATGTATTATATGTAATATATTATATGTAATATATTATATGTAATGTCATGTATTGTATGTAATGTATGTAATGTATTATATGTAATATATTATATGTAATATATTATATGTAATATATTATATGTAATGTCATGTATTGTATGTAATGTATGTAATGTATTATATGTAATATATTATATGTAATATATTATATGTAATATATTATATGTAATGTCATGTATTGTATGTAATGTATGTAATGTATTATATGTAATATATTATATGTAATATATTATATTTAATATATTATATTTAATATATTATATGTAATGTCATGTATTGTATGTAATGTATGTAATGTATTATATGTAATATATTATATGTAATATATTATATGTAATGTCATGTATTGTATGTAATGTATGTAATGTATTATATGTATGTATTGTATTGTGTTTATCTGTCTTTCCTTTTCAGGTGTGTAATTTTTTTATTTTCTGTAGTGGGGGGTGGGGTTGTAATGTATTTTTTTGTTTTCTGTAGTGGGGGGTGGGGTTGTAATTTTTTTTTTTTTCTGTACTGTAGGTTTTTTTGTTTTTTGTAATTAGAGTGTTGGGGAGGTTTATTAGGGGGTAGGTAGTGTAGGTAGGTAGTATAAGTGTTAATAGATTAGTGTAGAGGGGGGTTAGTTTAGATTAAATGGTTTATTGGGGGTTATAGTGTAGTGTTTGTAGTTAGTGTCATGATGGTCCTTGAGGACCATCATGGCACTTATGTGGTTAATGTTGGGTTGTAACAGGCCCATAATGGTAATAATATACCCTTATGGGACTGATGGGGTTAAATAGAGCCTTATGGTGGTCTGTATTGACCACCATGAGTTAATGGGTTAATTTAGGCCTTATGGTGGTCTGGATTGACCATCATGAGTTAATGGGTTAATTTAGGCCTTATTGTGGTCTGTATTGACCACCATGAGTTATTGGGTTAATTAGAGCCTTATGGTGGTCTGTATTGACCACCATGTGTTAAAGGGATTAATTAGAGCCTTATGGTGGTCTGTATTGACCACCATGAGTTAATGGGTTAATTTAGGCCTTATGGTGGTCTGGATTGACCATCATGAGTTAATGGGTTAATTTAGGCCTTATGGTGGTCTGGATTGACCATCATGAGTTAATGGGTTAATTTAGGCCTTATGGTGGTCTGGATTGACCATCATGAGTTAATGGGGTAATTATAGTTGCCTGGGGTTAATATTTTTAGTGCGAGTCCTTTCAGGACCTTTACGGTCCTTTGAGGACCCGCGAGGCGGGAAATTTAAAATTGAATTGCAGCAGGGTCACGATCGGTGCCGATCGGGGCCCCCCGCTGCAGGGGGTTTATATGGGGACACTTCGGGGGTCCCGATGGGGACCCCCAGCATAGAGGGGGGTTAATTTTAAGTCCCGCGGTTGGGATTGGGTAATAGTGTGCCGCGGCCCCTTTAAGGAGCCGCGGCGGGGAATTTAAAAGTTTTAAATGCAGCGGAGGGCCTGATCTATGCAGATCGGGGACCCCCCCTGCAATGGGTTTATGTGGGGACACTTCAGGGGTCCCGATGGGGACCCCCAGCATAGAGGGGGGTTAATTTTAAGTGCCGCGGCCGGGATTGGGTAATAGTGTGCCGCGGCCCCTTTAAGGAGCCGCGGCGGAGAATTTAAAAGTTTTAAATGCAGCGGGGGCCTGATCGGTGCCGATCGGGGACCCCCGCTGCAAGGGGTTAATGTGTGGGGGCTGTGGGGGTTCCTATGGACCCCTGCAGCAAGGTGTTCATGTGAGGACACTTCGGGGGTCCCGACAGGGACCCCCGCATTGAGGGGGGGTTCATTTTAGGTGCCTGGGGGGGGTTTGGAGTACCCCCCACGGCAGGGCTTATGTGGGGGACTGCCGCGGAGGTCCCTTTTAGGACCCCCGCAGCACTTGATGAGGAGTGGGAGCCTGCGATATCATCTCACAGGCTGTCACTCCTCATGTACATTTACGCAGTGTAGATACGTACGGCCCTGCTGCGTAGCTCACACGTTGCTCGCAGCAGGGCTAATTTAATAGCATTGTAAGTTAGAGAAACTTTGCAGTACGTAGGGCTTAAGTAGAAGCCTCTTATTTACGAGGCTGGAATTTAATGAGGCCCCAAATTCATAAGCTTCCTGAAACTGTTGGAAACTTGTCTGCCAGGAATAAAACCCGCTTGGTCAGTGGATATCAAGTCAGCCAACATATTTCCAAGTCTAGTGGCTAGCATTTTAGAATATAATTTCAAGTCTGTGTTCATCAGTGAAATTGGTCTGTAATTGGCACAATTGAGAGGGTCTTTGTCTTTTTTAGGGATAACGATAATGGTAGCTTTTAACATTTCTTGTGGAATTTTTTTATTTTTTATTTCAATCATTTTTATTGACTCACAAATGTTGGAAAGTTACAACAGTGTATATAGAGTGCAGTCTCAATTTAAGGAAACATAAAGAAGCAAGTACATAATGCACCTGCTATGCAATTAGACCTTATTAATGGCTGCCCTATTGCAATCTCTTTGTGAGCCACGCCAACAACAATTTTCTTGTTTTTACTTGTTATTGGAAAATGGAAAAGCAAAGAAAAAGAAAGAAGAACAAAGAAAAACAACAAACAGGTTTACGTTAGTAATAATTTAAAGACTAAAACTAACCAAGAACAGAGAGATAAAATTCAGGCTCAGGTTTTCTCTTTTCCAAAAGTATCTGCACCCCAATATGGGGCAAGGTAGGCTATGTCCGACTCCAACAGTATTGGATTCCCGTGTACCTCTAAGACGACCCCCCCGTCCCCAGCCCCCCGCGGCTCACCCACAGGTGCTGCTCCCATCAACTTACGTTTTCACCCTGTCTCCAGCGAGGGTGCCCCGACATGCGCCATCCGGCCACTACCGCTCCAGACCCCCCCCCCAGCCCGCCTAGTGTTACTCTATCCCGGGTCAGTGCTGTGGTTGGAAGCTATCCAGGGTTCCCAGATAGTCAGGAAGCTGGCGTAAGTATCCGAAACTAGGTGTATAAGTTTTTCGTTAATCATAATAAAGTTTATTTTATTTATGATCTCTCTCAAGCATAAGCTAGGGTTTTTCCACTTTATGGCAATATGGCTTTTTACCGGCAAGAATATGGACTGAAGTAACCTATCCTGACAGTAAGGGGGGTCTTTGTCCCAAGAGACAAGTTTTGATGGAGGGGGTTATTTGAGTAAGGCAAAGTTTTGAGGCTATTCTGGTTATTTCGAACCAGATGTCCTGAGCCTTAGGGCAGGTCCACCATATGTGGATGAAGGTCCCTGTCTCTGGGCATCCCCTAAAACAAGTGTCAGGCTCTTGAGGGTTCATCCTGTGGAGTCTTGCCGGGGTAATGTAAGTCCTATGAAGTACTTTTAGCAAAGTTTCCATCAAGCTGTAATTATAGGAACCTCTCGCTAGTCTCTGGCTAATGCGTCCCCATTTTTCCAGGTCCCATGTCTGGCCCAGGTCCTCTTCCCATTTTGTCAAGGGCTTTGGTTTACTATTATTCAGCGGGCTATTGAATTTCTTGTATATCAGGCCTAGAGTGCCTTTAGATAGTGGGGCATCTGTGCACATGCGTGTCATCCAGTTTGTCTTGGGTTGACCTAAAGTCCTCCTCAGGGTCCATATAAAGTGATTAAACTTACAAAAGATGAAGTGCTCTTTTAAGGGGAGATCAAAATTATCCCTAAGGTGCTCAAAGCCAATGAGTTGGCCCTCCTTGAACCAAGCCCCTATCCTATCCAACCCTTGGCAGGTCCACCAGACTTTAGAGTCATTCGGGAGGTCCTTTGCAAAGAGGGGAGAGGTGGTAATAGAAAGGAGCGGAGAGAGGTCAGGAGTCAGGCGACGTTTTGAGTTTGCCCAATCCCAGCATCCCAGGGATAGTCTGATCATGGCGTTAGGATAAGTATGTGGCTGGCGGTGAGACTTCGGTAGCCATCCCTGAGGTTGTAGCTGCTGGTTTTCTATTGTTACTTAAATGGGCTGGTGTGTCATGGAGTGCGCTTGGGCCAGAAAGGAGATCTGGGCCGCCCTATAGTAGAGCTTAAGATGGGGACATGAGAGTCCACAATTACCCTTATGTCTAAACATAGTGAGTTTAGGGATTCTAGGGGTTTTATTTCGCCATATGAACCTCATAATTTGCCTTTGTAGGTTGTCCAGGTCTTTGATGAGAACTTTAACTGGTAGTGATCTGAAGTAGTATAGGATTCTAGGGAGCACGTTCATCTTGACCGTGTGAATTCAGCCGGACCAGGAGATGCAGAATTTATTCCATCTCTCCATGTCGGCTGCTAATTCTTTGAATAGGGATGGGTAGTTGGCCCCGTAAGTGTCCGCAATATTGGGGGTCATTTATATTCCTAGGTATTTTAAGTGCTTTTTGGGCCAGTGAAAGTTGAATGAGTTCTTAAGCCCCTTCCTGTCGGGTTGTGGGAGGTGGAGCCCTATAATTTCTGATTTATCCTTGTTAACTCGCAACCCGGAGATAGAATGGAATTTATCTAACACTTCCATCAGGGCTGTAGTAGACGTGAGTGGGCGGGTTAGGGTGCACAGTATGTCATCTGCAAAAAGACAGCACTTGTATTCTTGGCCACCCAATTGTAGACCCTGAATCGCTGGGGAGGCCCTAATGCCCTGAGCTAGCGGCTCCATAGAGAGGGCAAATCGGAGTGAGGAAAGAGGACAGCCCTGTCTAGTCCCCTTTTAAATGTTTAGCAGCAAGTTCTCTGGGCCGGGGAGTTTCAGAGTGGCTTGTGGGGACCAGTAGTATGTTTTAAGACGATTTAGGAAGTTTCTTCTAATATCGAATTTCTTTAAGACTGCGAATAGATATGGCCATTCTAACTAATCAAATGCCTTCTCGATGTCTAAGGCTACGGTGCAAAGAGGGGTTTTTGAGTGGTTGGCTAGGTGTATAATATTCAGCACTCTCCTGATGTTGTCCCCCGCCTGCCTATGAGGGATGAAGCCTGCTTGGTCCTTGTGGATTAGTTTGGGCAGGAAGCCGGAGACCCTATTAGCCATCAATTTGGCCAGGATTTTATTGTCCCCATTCAGCAGGGAAATAGGACGATAATTCTTAACCTCCATAGGATCCCTCCCCGCCTTGGGAAAGAAGACTGAAGATTCGCCTGATTAAGCTCCGGCGGCATCTGCTCTCCTATCAGGATAGCATTGTACATTGAAACCATGTGAGGAGTCAGAACATCTGCAATTTTTTTATAGTATAGATTTGAAAAACCATCCGGCCCAGGGGGTTTGCCTAGTTTAAGAGATTTAATGGTGTCTTTGACTTCCTCTTCTATTACCTCTGAGTTAAGTAAATCTAGGTCCGTGTTTCCCAAAACCAGAAGGTCCTTCCTCCAAGAAAGCCCGTCAGGGAATCCCCATCCGCCCGTACCTGAGAGGTGTAAATATCCTGGTAAAATGTTCGGAAGGTGTCCTGAATCCTAGCCTGGTTAATTGTGATTGAGCCTGATCTAGTCTTAATTTGGGTGACCCTTGATAGTTGGAATCTGGCATTCAGCCTGCTGGCCAATAAGGGGCCCGGCTTATTCGCCTGCGTGAAAAATTTTCTCTGGGTTTTCCTTAAGGCCTTCTCTATTTGAGCTGACAAGATGTTATCTAATTCTAGTCTAATCGTGTCAATCCGCTGACGACTCAGGTCTGACTGCTGTTGTTGGTTTTGTTTTTTTAGGGTGGTAAGTTCCTTCATCAGTAAGTTTTCCTTTTCTCTCACTTTTTTTTGTATGATGAGGCTAGCCTTATAAAGCTACCCACTATAAATGCTTTATGCATTAGCCAGAACCAACCCGCACCCATGGAAGGGTTAGAGTTAGTGAAAACAAAGTCCCTCAGCTCTCTAGTAATTTGGTCTAGCAAACTCGGAATTGAAAGAAGCCTATCGTTGAGCCGCCATGTGTAAGGCAATTCGAAATTGGGGTTAAGATTCAGGCCTAATGTGACCTGACTATGATCTGACCATGGGCAGGGAACTATGTCCGAAAATGTGGCTTGCTCTAGTAATGTGACGTCTATAACAAGTGTGTCAATACGCGAGTAGGACTTGTGTGTAGGTGAATAAAACGTGTATACCCTCTCTTGAGGGTGTAGTCTTCTCCAAGCATCTACTAATCCCAGTTTCAGTAGCAGGTTTTTGATTTGTTTGATTTTGTCTGGGGGTTGAGACCACCCCTGTTTTTTGGACCTATCCAATCCTGGGTTTAGCACCAGATTAAAGTCTCCCCCAATAATAACTTTGCCTGTGTCCTGGGAGTCCAACGTCTCCAATAGATTTATAATAGCTTTATGGGAGGCCACCGTAGAGGCGTAGACTGACACCAGGGTGAGATTAGTGTTGAGGAGGGTGCCCGTAATAATCACAAAGTTACCTTCTTTGTCTATTTTTTTGTGGGGAACTTGAAATGGGAAGTTTTTGTGGATCAATATCTCAGCACCTGCCCTCTTGGGGGACTTGCCCTGCGCAAAGTGGGTCTCCTGGAGGAAGATAACTGCAGGTCTATGCTTCCTATAAGTAATGAAAGCTTTCTTTCTTTTGTTAGGGGAGTTAAAGCCTCTGACATTGTGGGTAGTGAATGTGTAGTGAGGGTTAGCCATGTGGGAGTGTGGAGGTCTGCAGGGACCCCGGGTGTGCTGTTACCCCAGTATGTGTAGAGATGAGCCGGTTGCCAAGGAGAGATGGACAAGCCAGGCTGGAACACCTGTGGGCGCCCCTGGAAGGGGTGGTGAAGAGAGAGAATTTGTTCAGTACATTGGAAAATATGTCATTAACTCTTGGGGTTAAACCCCTAAACAGGAAGTAAATTGCCAACAACTTTATCATAAACAAGATTAACATAACAATTCTAAGCATTAAGTCCCGTGCGGGGCTCTACCAGGCATTGCTAGAATTACCTCAAGCTGCTGCTAGATTCATAATCTAAAGAAGTTGAAATTGTTATCTACCCTCGTAGCCAACCATGGTACTAGTAGGTTGGCAGTAGATATTAAGCTAAGGAATGCTGGGAATCCTATAAACATATAATTACAGCGAGGTGCCTCGGCCTAGGCCGCCATTAATTTAACTCTATACATGTATTCTACCAACTATGCTAAATAAGTGTATTGGCTACATTTCCAGGAAAGACAAAAGAAAATGCAAACAAACGTCCATCAGTCCAAGCTTAAGTTTGTCTTGACATGCTTGGGAGGTCGGCCGAAGGGTCTAGGCTTAGGGCCAGCTGGGAGTCTCTGTTCACCCCAGGCCGATGTGACTTCTTGGCCGTTGACCAGATTTTGGAAGGTCTTGCTTTGGGCGCCTGCTCTGGAGTTGAGCTACTCTCAGCAGAGTCCACCAGGTGAAGACTGTTTAGGAGTTTGGCACATTCCTCTGGTGTGTGGGTCAAATAGACAGTCCCTTGGTGTTGGAATGAGAGAGAAAAAGGAAAGGCCCATCTATATGTATCTTGCACTTAATCAGGATAGCAAGGGCCGGCTTCATTGCTCTGCGTTTCTCCAAAGTTCGTGGGAAAAGGTCCATGTAAGTTTGAAGGGAAGCGCCATCAGGACCTTTGATGTTGGGCAATTTTCTTGTGGCGTTAAGGATCAGGTCCCTGTTTTTTTGCCTCAGGAAACATACGATTATGTCCTTCGGTAGCTCTTGGTTTCTTGCGGCTCCCAGGGCTCTATGGGCTCGCTCGATCTCCCAGGAGTTGTCAGCTACTTCTGGAAGAATATTAGAGATCACCGCTGTTAAATATTGCAGCAGGTCAGGGACCATGTTTGGCACCCCGCGTACCTTGATGTTGTGTCTCCTTAATCTAGTTTCCAGGTCATCGATTTTGTCATCTAGGAGAGAGACTTTCGCCGCCAGAGTGGTGATTTCAGCTCTGTCTTGCTCCTGGGCTTCCAGAATTGTATCAGTTGTTTCCTCCAAGAGGTTGGTTCTCTGGCCCAGCTCAAAAAGGTAGTCTCTGATCTCTTTAACTAGTTGAGTAGATTGAGCTTGCAGCATTTGCCCTATGATCTCAAGGGATTTGGCTGAGAGATTCATGTCCGGTAAAGGGTTGGGATCATCTCCGTCGACCTCCGGCAGATCTATTTGTTCAGGGGAAGGGCTTTGCGGCGGCAACGGGGGTACCTCCGGTTTGTGGAAGAGCTCCTGTATGCTCTTAGAAGGCACGCTTTTTTTTGATTTGCCCATTTTCACCAAGGCAGACCCTAGTTGCGAATGGTTTGTTCATCAGCGCAAGCTTGTAGATGAGGTAGCGTAGTAAATCATTTGAAGTGAGGAGTAGATGGCTCATGCCAGGAATAGGTAGCTATTGTGAGGAGCCCTCAGCGTATGTGGAGTCATGCCTGTCTAGAGCCGCCCGTCTCTAAGCTCCTTGTCCCATAGTGTTCATGGGGGTGTTATCAGAGATCAAACACTCACGTGATTCAGGTCAGCTCTCTGCCTCCCGGCTGGTGATCTTAAAGTATATTCTGCTGCTTTAGACCTTCAAAATTGCAAGAAACTGGGAGAGCGCTCACACAATAGAGTTCAATTCAATAAGCCACCTTTAGCTTCTCTGTAACTGGGCAAGCTGGTTGCCAGGGTATGCTTTGAGTCCTCTGCTTTGTTCAAAAGAATCTATGTGAGGTGGGTTAGGGTGCCTTCTGGCCCTCTTGTTGCTCTGTTAGGGGCCCTCACTCCTCTGCACAATGTTTCTGTGAGCTCAGCATGCCCAGGGCTTGAAGAGTGGCAGATGTTCAGGGTGATACTCCCCCCCTCCCCCTTCAGGGGTCTCTCTGCCTGCACCTGGATCTCTGCAAGATGTTAGCACTCTTGTTAGGCTCATTCAATGTCTCTAACTGGAGAGGACTACTTTTTGGAAGTTTATATTTCTTCAAGAAGATATTGATATCTTCCGTTAAAGGGTTTTTTAAACCCGGGTCTTGTGCCAAGTTATATAGTTTTGTGTAGTATAAAGCAAATGCTTCAGCGATTTCATCAGGCTTAGTAACCCATTTACCTTCACTGAATACACCCTCTATTCTACTATTTAGATTTTTCATTTAAACTTATTCGCTAAAAATGTACTTTTTTTATTGTCATATTGATAGACTTTTTGCTGTATACGCCACAAAACCTTATGCGAGAGCGATTCGTTACTTTTGTTAACTTGATTTTGAATGTTTTTAATTTTTATAAGAATTTTATCAGAGGGGTTTAATTTATTACATTTCTCCAAGTTATTATGCTGAGTTAATAACTTGCACAGGGAAGTGCCTCTTTGTTTGATTAAATTACTCTTCATTTTAATCAGAATGCCCCTTGTGAAGGCTTTATAGGCAGTCCACAACAAACTCTTGGATGAAACTGAGTTTTTATTAAGTTCAAAGAACTCTTTAGTTGGATAAATAAGATAGTACTTATTCTTGTTATCATTATTGATTAATTAATCGTCCATTTTCCAATGCGGCTTTGGACTTCTAAGATAATCTAGTTTGATCATTAATGTGACATAAGCATGGTCAGAGATAAGTTTCATAGTGCATCTGTCCACAAGAAAAAAGTCTAGCCTTGAATACATTTTGTGAACCGGTGAGAAAAATGAGAAGTCAATCCACTTAGGGATAAATTGTTGTCTTTAGTTAATTTACAAAATGAATAATAATTTTTCTGTTGAGGTCAGGATTAGATGTTAAGTTAAAGTCACCTGCCATAATGACTGAACCATGTTTATATTTGTTAATTTTTTTGATTATTTTTTTTACACATTGAACTTGTTTTTCGTTTGGGGCATACAGATTTATCAAAGTGAACTTCTGATCATTAATCTAACCGATCCACAGAATGTATCAGCCATAAGGATCTAAAATACTAAATCCTCCTTAATCATACATTTTCTGCTAAATGGTATTGATAATCCTCTAGAGGTTTTTTTTAAAGTGGAGTGATATTTTAGGTTGAAGTCTGGATAGCTGAAATTTGGAATCTTATTTGTATCCAAATGTGTTTCTTGAAGAAAGAGAATGTCCCCTTACATTAAAACTGATGAATTTAACTGACATTTGTGTCTGTTATATTGTTAAGTATGTCTTGATGTCAATATAAAATGTGCATGAAATAGCGGAGGGAAGTGTCCGCAACCAGGCAAAGAGCAGTTGATAAACCATGACAGTAGTTAGAACCCTTTACTAAACTTTTTTAGTGTATTTAAAACAAAACCATTCATATAAACTATCATAATTATAAATTTCTTAAAACACATCATCTTGGACCTGTTGCTAGGCTTACGCCTTGTGAAAGAAATGTGCGCCGATATAAATTGGAGGAGGAGAAAGGTATGTATTTGTTTGAACTGAAATGTCTAGCCCTCAAATTATGGTGTGTTACGAGATCAGTATAATCTTGAGCATTTTTCACCAAAGATTTAAATTAATGTGTAACAGTTAACCAATAAAAGTAAAAGAAACTACAATCGATAATAATTATTCTGCTTAGTGTCTTCGTAATCCAAATTCACCCATTCAACTTGTCATTAATTAATGTTAGATTTCTACAATAATATTTTTAGAAAAGAGAATGAAGAGAAAGAGAAAAAAAAAATACCCTCCAATTACAATTATATCTCATTAGTGTATAACTTTCTTTTTAAGCTTAATTTACTATCATAAGTGTTTATTTTATCTATCTTTTACCTTTTTTATGTTTATTGTCATCTTTCTCATTCTAATCTTCTCCCCTACTATTTCAATTTTGTGTGTAAATTATTCTCCAGTAATAATTTATTCAAAGTGTAAATCTTTGTTTACCTCCTTATTAATACCCCAGTAATTCTTAAAAAAGAAAAAAAAGTGAAAATTAACTCTAGAAAAATAATTAAATATTGTAAATTTCAAATATAGGGATTTTTAAAAAATTATATATGATGTTATCTATACTTAAGTGAATATATTCATAGTTTATCCTAGTGACCAAACCAACATTAAAAATAGAATAAAACTCAAAAACCCTCTGTACACCTTTAACTCTCCCCCTATTATTATAGGGACATAGACTTTTACTTGTCATTATTAATCTATAATTACTTATATTTCCACTCTAGAAGGTGGAGTCTTTGTAAACTAGGAACTGACAATTTTTATTTAGCTGACTCTGTGAATGGTATATTCCACTTCCTCAACAGAACTTCCTCCTCTACCTCTGATTATCTTTGAAAATTATAAATTTAGTGGTAAATACCCACTTACATACTATGTTTTTCATTTCTTAATGTTGAGGTATAATAAAAATGTTAATCCCTATTAATATTTTATTTGGCCTCGTGATCCTACTAATATTTGATTTGACCTTTTGTACCTTCTACAATTCTGATTACAATGATGCCTAGACCCATTCCCCTTGTTTTATCAACAAGACCCTTTGATACTCCATAAATCGTTTCTGGAGGACTTGTATTTCTAGTTATAACTAATGTAATCTAAAACAGGTATCTATGCACACATACCTAAACCTGTCATGATCTGTATTTCTTGAACCTGCATAAAGATGACTCAGCATTTACCTCTGTTAATGCAAGGTATGGGCATAGGTACCTTTTATAAGCTACCCTGAATATTCAATAAAGAGAGATCATTTGATACCAATCCCTTGTGTGTAGTGTATCATTTGTGTCTCCCAGATATCTGAGCCAAGAGGAGAGTGCATGAGGAAGGTTATAAAAGGTTTTACCCCGGGGTGTGCTTGTCCCAGCAATGAAAGTAATCTTGCTTTAACAGATGGAGGCTTTGTCCGGATGTCCCTCCAGAATTGGTGAGTAAAAAGAAAAAGAAAACATTCTTTTTTGTTTTGTTCTTTTATGCTCACCTTTTCTGCAGGGGTATCATAAATTGGGACAGTTTTTTTTTTTTCCTCTGTGAAGGGTTAGAGGCCCTTCCTTTAAATTGGGACAGCGTTTTTTATTTTTTTTCTGTGAAAGGTTAAAGTCCTTTAATTTTTCTGTGAAAGGTTAAAGTCCTTTCCTATTTTGCTGTGAAAGGTTAGAGTCCTTTCCTTTTTTTGCTGTGAAAGGTTTGAGTCCTTTCCTTTGGTGGTTTATCACCTTCCAAAACTCTCTCCTCTTGGTTAAAAAAAATGTTTTTGTAAATATTGTGTTATTGTTGTGGCAATTAGGCTGGGTTAGAATCAATATATAATATATGATTTTGTTATGTTTGTTTTATGTATTTCGTATTATGAAATCATGGAGAAAAAAAAGATGTCTGATGATTTGAGAAACTAATTTTTTTTTTTTCTCCTTCAGTTCAATTATATTTTAAGGTTCAAAATACTAAATATGGTAGGCGTGTCTTTAATAAATAGTTTGTGAAGAACTATGCAAATATTGTAACGGTTTGCCCCCAGAGGCCAGTGTGGACGCAGTGCTAGGAAGAGGACTAATCCCTGAGACAATATTATTTACACCAGGAGCTATGGAGTTAAGCTTGAGGTGTAATCAGGCCCAGCTGGAAGTTTCTTTAAAAGGCCTCCTGAAGCAACCAGCAGGGGGGTTTCAGGCTGGGTGTGGACCCACAGAGCTCCAGAGAGAGCGAGCACCAGAGACTGCTCCAGAGAGAGAGAGAGAGCACCGGAGACTGCTCCAGAGAGAGAGAGAGAGCACCAGAGACTGCTCCAGAGAGAGAGAGAGAGCACCAGAGACTGCTCCAGAGAGAGAGAGAGAGCGCCAGAGACTGCTCCAGAGAGAGAGAGAGTGCCAGAGACTGCTCCAGAGAGAGAGAGAGAGCACCAGAGACTGAGAAGCAAGTGTGCCAGAGCAGCAAGTGAAGCTGCCATTGTGGGATCAGGCTGTGTGACTACACCATATTTAAAGGAGAACATTCGCTGCAAGCAGAAGAGGATCCATTGCAGCTAAGTGACTGGACTTAAAGGTACCACCCCTCTGTGATAAAAAGGGTACTGTTTTTACCTGCAGGCCGATTAGCATTTCCAGGGCTAGTCAGTTGTGTTCCTGCAAGTAAGTAAGCCTGTTTAAGTAGATTTTTGTTTCATGCTGACCGTAAGCTATTTTTATTTGTGTTATGCCAACCACATATTAAAGCCTGTGAAAGCATACAAAGGCTCCAGAGTCCTCCATAAAGAGAATAAAAAGTTGGATAAACAGAGCGCTGACCCCGCCAGAAGGGGGCGCTCTGCTACAATATATATATATTATTTTGGTGAGCTCACAATTTTCTGGTTATATGTTTTATGTTATGTGTTTTGTCACAATATGTCTTATGAGATCTTATGAGTATATTTTTATACTGATATAAAAATCCTATGAATAGGATATCCATTTTTGACTGACAGTTGATAAATTGTTTTATGTATAATATTGCTCCAGAACCTGATCACCTCTGGATGAATATTATGTTCATATGCTGTTGGCCATTTTTGGATATTTTATCTAGATTTTATTCTTGTTTTGTCTTAAATAGTATTGAGGTGTTGTATTAGCAGAAAAGGAGGAGGGTTTTTTTGCTAACCAAACTTTTCTAACCCAAACTGAAATAATTCATATATGACATCAAATTATTTAATTTTTTTTTCTCTTACTTTTCTGCACAATATAAATTGTCGTTAAGTGTTTTATCTGCATTTATACTGCTTCCTGTGTAAATCCTGTGTGAATTCTAAATCCAAAGGAGAGAGCCCAAAGGTATCCAAGGGGACAGTTACTAAGACCATGATTCCCTTTAAAACTAAGCTAAAGGTAAATGGGGCAAAAGGTGAAATATTAACTAAACTCCCAGGTCATAAACCGAGAGAATCTTCCAAAGAATATGCTGCCAGAGTGGCAGGAGATTATTATTGTGACCCTTTTGTAGATAATGTGGCCGGCTAGACTGAAAGTTTAGGAACACAGGCAGCCCCTTTTCCAAGGGAAGGGTCCTTTAGTTCATTTAGCATTTGGCTATTAAAGGGAATGCTGCTAGATGATCCAACATGGTTTTGGTGTGGTCATGGTCCAAAGTGGGATTTTTCTTACATGAAAGAATGTGCCAATGTTTGGATAAAGATTGCAGAGGAAACTCCTCCTAACCCTAATATGCCTACATTTAAGTATTCCCACTTATCTGCTCCTTTAATTCCATCCTCCCCACTTGAAGATACAAAAACTCCACATTTATACCCAAAATTGATAAAACCTAATCCATATAAAACTAATGCCTTGAATATGATTAAAAGTGACACTGATGATGAATTGATACAGCTTGTCACCACTGTAAAACCATGGCCATATGCCAACACCCCTACACCTGAGTCTCAGGACTCATTTTCTTATATGGTAACGGAGGACTTCCATTCTCCCTACAAACTAGAAACCAGAGGGCTGCAACAGCCTCTATATCAGGTACAACATCTAATGCATCATCTGAAAATGCAAATATAGGTACAACAGCAAGCCTTGCAATGCCCTTTATGACCGTAGGCACCCAGGTAATTCATAAACCTCCTGATGTACTGTTGTATAATGCCTTGGCTGAAGGATGCCCAAATCTTATAAAAAATCCTGCAGCTGCTGTAGCTTATCTGAAACAATGTACTAAAGGGCTTTGTCTGAATGGAACAGACTATACATTTTTATTGGATAGATGTGCTAAAGGCTTTGACATAAATTGGAAGAATATTAAGTATTTACGTGGAAGTTATAATACTCCCCCTGAGACTAATGATAACCCATGGAATGATCATACAAAGGTTGATGAAATGTGGAAAGAAATACAGAATATGTTGAATGCTATGCATGGGCAAATGCAAGTTGTGTCTCCTGCACTGGTGTGTAAGCCTAAGGAGGTAGAGGAAGAAGTGGGATTTTTTAGTCCGGTTTAAGAGATGTTGGTTGGAGGAATGTGGACTGACCATGGACATGGGAGCACTTATTGTGCAACATGCCATGGCCAATCTAAGACCGGATGTGTCACAGGGCAATGTATTGATGATTGGCATAAAAAAAATGCACAAGAATGGATAGAGGCAGTCCGAGTTAAAGATGCTGGTGGAGTCTTTTTAGCACCTCAGAAATTTAAGACCCCCTCTACTGTTATGTACTCTAATATTAGGGGCCGGCAGAGAGATCCTTTAAATAATAACAGAAACCACTATAATAATTCACAGAATGGTCAGCACAGGGAGCACAGACACCCCCAGGGCAAGAGACATAGTTCAGGAGGTAGAGCTAATCGGCAGGGTACATGTTTTAATTGTGGTAACACAGGACACTGGCATAGGGAATGCAGGTCTCTACGGCGTGTCCAAGGGGCACAGAATAGCCAAAATCAGTCAATTCAGTTCCCAATTGCATGGGGTAGTGAGACCGCCCTAACAATCAATCTTCCTCGGGCTTCCAGCGCCCATAGGGATGCCAGAGGATAGACCCTATCGCTTGTTATCTTTCCCAGTTATCTAGGCGATGGGATGAGTTGCCACTATTATCACTTTCAATTAATGGGCAGGTATACGATTTTCTTGTCGATACTGGAGCAACTCGCTGATCCATGTCTGCTAACTTTTATAAAGGGGAAACTTTTGATGCAGGCAAATCCTCAATTGGTGTTGGAGGGGTCTCCATTCCATGTCTCATTACACCTCCCTTACCTATCAAGATACTACCCAGGGGCGGCTGGTCCATTGGGGCAGCTGGGCATCCGCCCTCCCAAATTAGAGTCCATAAAAGCATATTTTATTCTATAATTTGTTTTATTCTTTATTCCTATAATTCTAACAGACAGTGGTTATCTTTTTCCCTTCCCTCCTTCATTTTCCTCCCCCCAAAAACATACATTAAAACAAAAAAACGTCTGTGTAATGCATTTACACGGCGGCTGTCATGCAGTCAGGTACCTGAAGGTGGAGCCACTGAGTTACTGGGACGGCGTCCAAAGCCTCTAGATAGGGCTCTGCTACATGGAAGAGAGGCTCAGCAGAGCTCCCTGTGCAGCCTGATTAAAAGCTGTTGGGGCGTCTGACTGCAGCATCCACTCATTCCTGCCACTAGAGGCACTGCAGAGCACATACATTACCTCATAGACACATGCGTAGTCGTGTGTGAGGGAGAAGAGAGAGTGGCAGCATGGAGCAACATGATACCAGGAGGTGGTCACAATAAATGTAAGTATTTAAGGCAGGTTCTTATTTATTTATTATTCCATAGAACTTACAACTACATTATGTTAGTCTCCTCAGCATCCCAAGTCACTCTCACAGTGAAGCTACTTGTCAGTTCTGTCTAGGTGTGATTGTTTCTGTATAAATGTATGTATATATTGCATGGCATGTGTGTATACAGCATGCTGTGTGTGTATGTGTGTCAATATATGTATATTGCATGCTCTGTTTTATGTGTGTGTGTATATATATATATATATATATATATATATATATATATATATATATATATGTATATATATATATATTCATATATTGTATGTGTGTATGTCTGCAAATATGTGTGTAAATGCATTTTGTGTATGTGTGTATTTATATGTATATACTGATTGCTGTGTTTGTGTGTAAATATATATTTTGTATGTTGTATCTACATATATGGGTATACTGCAGGCTGTGAGTATGTGTGTAATTATATGTATACATACTGTGTTTATGTGTGAACATATTTGCATATATTGCATGTTGTGTTTGTAAATATGTGTATATACAGCTTACTTTGTGTGTATTTGTGTGCAAATATATTGCATGCTCTGTATTGCTGTAAATAGATGTAAATACTCATGACTTGTATTTATTTATGAAAATGCTTTAAATGTGTATTTCATATGTTGTATAACTGTAAATATAACTTCCTGTGTGTGTGTGTGTGTATATATATATATATATATATATATATATATATATATATATATATATAATTTCTGTTTTTCTTTATATGCATATAACTATATGTATACTCAGGGGTGGAGAAAAATAGTTAACACTTAGGAGCCAAGAACACATACAAGCCAGACAGAGAGTTTGTATTACACTGTAATGTATGTAAGTATGTGTGTGTATAAATATATATATATATATATATATATATATATATATATATATATATATATATATATATATATATATATATAGTCTCATAGGTAAGGATAAAGAGAGGGGGAGAGGGAAAGATAAAGAGAGAGGGAGGGGTAGAAGATAGATAGATAGATGCAGATAGGGATAGATAGAAAGGGATAGACACAGATAGATATATAAATAGATAGAGGGATAGATTGAGAGAGGGTAGAGGGATAGATCGATAGAGGGATAGATAGAGATATGGGTAGACAGAGGGGGATAGATAGAGATATGGGTAGACAGAGAGGGATAGATAGAGAGAGAGAGAGAGAGAGAGGGAGCAAGGGATAGACAGAGAGAGATAGATAGATGATAGAGGGATAGATAGATAGATACATAGATAGACATAGATAGATAGATGATAGAGGGATAGATAGAGAGAGGGTAGAGGGATAGATAGAAAGGGATAGACAGAGAGAGATAGATAGATAGATAGATAGATAGATAGATAGATCGATAGATAGAGATAAGGGTAGACAGAGAGGGATAGATAGAGAGAGAGAGAGAGAGAGAGATAAGGGTAGACAGAGAGAGATAGATAGGATAGATAGAGAGGGTAGATAGATAGATAGATAGATAGATAGGGAGATAGATAGATAAATGGATAGATAGAGAGAGGGAGCGAGGGATAGATAGAAAGTGGTAGACAGAGAGAGATAGATAGATAGAGGTATAGATGGAGATAAGGGTAGACAGAGAGGGATAGATAGAGAGATAAGGGTAGACAGTGAGAGATAGAGGGATTGATAGAGAGAGGTAGAGGGATAGATGGAGATAAGGGTAGACAGAGAGGGATAGATATATAGAGAGAGATAAGGGTAGACAGAGAGAGCTAGATAGAGGGATTGATAGAGAGAGGGTAGATGGATAGATAGAGGGAGGGAGCAAGGGATAGATAGATGATAGAGGGATAGATATAGAGAGGGTAGAGGGATAGATAGATAGATAGATAGAGATAAGGGTAGACAGAAAGGGATAGATAGAGGGACAGATAGATAGAGGGACAGATAGATAGAGGGACAGATAGATAGAGGGACAGATAGATAGAGGGACAGATAGATAGAGGGACAGCTTGACATCCAAAGGTACCAATGGCCTGACCTGATCAGTATATATGATGCAAAAATAGTGTCTGCTGTATACAATCCTGCAAAGTTATGAAATCAACAATGTGATTAGTGCTTTGAAGGAATATTAAAGACACAGTCTATATACTGGTAAAAGAGGAAAAAAGGAAGAGAGGGATAGATAAAGGAATCGACAGGGAGAGAGGAATAGATATAGAGAGTGAGGGATAGAGAGAAAGGGACAGATAGAGAGAGAGAAGGAGGAAGTGAGAGAGAAAGAGGAGGGGATAGAGAGGAGGGCTCATGTCCTGATCTAATGTGTACTCATATGTGTCTTATTTAATTATTGCATGTAATCAACAAAATGGAGGAACTTCCCAGCATAAGAAAAGTAAGCAGAACCAGCAGCACTTCACCCTCATCAAGAAAATGCAGGAACTTCCCAGCATAAGAATAGTGACCAGAACCAGCACCACCTCAACCTCAGCAAGATAATAAGTAAGTGAAGTGACAGGAAAAAACCCAAATGGGTGGAGTCTGTAAGTGGACAGGGCCTATAGGGGTAACATGTTGTGAAGGGGAGGAGTTTATAATGTTGGGTGGCGTCAATGTTAAGGGAGGGGCCAGGTCTCTGTCTTCCGCCCCACCAACTTGGAAAGTCACCAGCCGCCACTGATACTACCTAAAGAGGATAACTGCATGGAATGTTTAATTCATAAATTTTTGATCCTCCCTAAGTGTCCCGTAAATCTCTTGGGTAGGGACTTAATTTCTAAATTACAGATTAACCTCTTAGTGGACAACAAAGGAGGTATCCTAGGTGACTCACCTTACCACTTACGCCCTCCTAACGAACCTCGCTTCAATTTTTTGTCAGCCTATGAGGAGGCACCTACCTCACCTTCTATTTACCTCACTGCTTCCTCTACTGACACCTTATGTAGGACTATTTCTCCCTCTCTCACTGGAACTGTCTCTGTCACTTCTCTGCGTAACCCTTTACCATGCTTTCCGCTAGATTTTGAACAACTATCAGATGGTACCCCTGACATCATACAAAGTGTGTGGCTTACTCCTACTGCTGCTTATTTACTTAATCACAGACAAAAGATGTTTACTTGGCTGGTAGGTGATGGACTGTGTACACAGACTAAATACATTCCCCTGGACAATCTTTCTTGTTTTATTGCCCAATCTACTCTTTTTGACCAATTGCCACCCTCTTTGCATCATTTACCCTCCACTCTGTGGTCTACTTCTCCAACTGACCCAGGATTTGTTTCCTGTACATCTTACATAGCCAAACTCCGCCCACATGTTTATCCAGTCTATATTAAACAGTACCCATTATCTAGGGACAAGGAGGAAGTTATTTTGCCCATTATTCAGGAGTCATTGGAAAAGGGAGTCATTGTTCCTACAACCTCCCCTTACAATACTCCCATCAATCCTGTCCCCAAACCAGGTCGGCAGACCTGGCGCCTCACACAGGACCTTAGGGCCATTAATATTTTGGTTGAGCCTTTGGCTCCCATTGTTCCAGATGTTAACTCTATTATCACTGCCATACCAGCAAATGCCACGTATTTCACTTGTTTAGACCTAAATTCTGCATTTTTTAGTATTCCAGTTGACCCTATTACTCAACCTTTGTTTCCCTTCAATTTCCGGGGCCATCAGTTTACGTGGACACGCCTCGCACAAGGCTTTTGTGATACCTCCACAGCCTATTCTGCTGCAGTCCGTGCCACCTTGCAGTCTTGGACTTCCCCATCGGGCTCTGTCCTCCTCCAGTATGTAGATGACCTGCTCCTGTGCAGTACAAATCTAGAAGCCGGCCAAGAAGATACGCTCTCTCTTCTCTCACAGCTTGCTCTTACTGGACATAAGGTCTCCCCTGGCAAGATGCAGTACTGTCAGCAAACTTTCCACTATTTGGGATTCCTTCTCTCCCATGCACAAAGACTATTGTCCCCAGAACGTGTTTCTGCCCTTACACGTCTGCCAAAACCCAAAAATAAAAATGCTCTGCTCTCCTTCCTGGGTGTTGTTGCATATTGCCGCCAGTGGATTCCAGACTGTTCCTATTATGATCACATCCTGCATACAGCAACTTTGCAACAAGCTCCTGATTTACTGTCATGGACTGCTCAAATGGACAAAGCATACAAGTACCTCAAGTCATCTCTTTGTCAAGCACCTGCATTAGGTCTTCCAAACTATCAGTTACCATTTCATATTTATGTTAAGGAGGATGGGGACACGGTGGCGGGAATCCTAGCGCAGGAACATGGCTCTGGCTAGAGGCCTGTGGCCTTTTTATCTAAAGTTTTGCCCCTTGTGGTTCGAGGCATGCCTGCTTGCTTGCAGGCCGTTGCTGCTGCGGTAATGATGGTAGAATCAGCCCAACCTCTAGTACTCTCACACGCACTCATTTTTCACACCACTCACCAGGTACTCACTCTCCTACAAATTTCCACAACACAGCACATGACTGCTCAGCGGAGATCTGGATATGAAGCTATCCTCACTGCAACTTCCAACCTTGTTATCAAATATGCCCCAGACCACCATGGCCCAGCCTACCTTCTATGGAAACTACTAGCTACAGGATCAGATCCTGTACTCCCACCTGAAGCACATGATTGTATAGACAACATACATACGGAGACATCTCCCCGACCTGATCTTCAGCCTACCCCACTACCTGACGGTGACATTGTTTTTGTTGATGGTTCTTGCTCCCGCCCCTCAGATGCCCAATTTTACACAGGTTTTGCAGTTGTACAACTTCCTGATACAGTACTTGCAGCTCATTCTTTGCCTTTTGTTTCGGCCCAAGCTGCAGAACTCGTTGCTCTCATTGAAGCTTGTCGCATTTTTAAGGACCGTCCTGTTACTATTTACACAGACTCTAAATATGCTTTTGGGGTTGTCCATGATTTTGGCCGCATTTGGCAATTACGAGGTTTTGTTTCTGCTGATGGTAAAGGGATTTCTCACTCTGACCTTGTTTCCCAGCTGCTAGACGCTATTCAGCTACCATCCACTATTGCTGTGGTTAAATGTAAAGGACATTCTTCTAACTCTTCCTTAGTATCTCAGGGAAATACTCTTGCTGACTCAGCTGCTAAGAATGCTGCTTTAAATGCTCCTCTTCATCCTCTTTACCTATCCACTTTTTACTCTCAACTTGCTCTTCTCCATGTTCCTTCTATCCCTGATTTTCCACTCATCTCCCTCCAACGGTACGCAACAGAGGCCGATCTCTCCTTTTGGAAGCAGCAACATCTGACCCTCGATCCTAATGGTCTCTGGTCAGATAAGGAGGGACGAGTTGGTATTCCACAATCCAGTGCCCCAATTTTTATTTCCCATTTTCATGTTATTGGCCACTTGAGTAAAAGGAACACACTCAATAAGATGAGCAAGAGATTTGTGATAAAAGATGCTTCTACATTAGTACAAAAGCAATTATCACGTTGCTTAGTATGTGCTCAAAACAATCCAAATACAGGGTTACAAGTTCAGCATGAGCACCTACCACCCCCTGAAGGTCCTATGCTACAGCTACAAATTGATTTTACTCATATGCCAATTAGTGGCCCTTTTCGGTATCTCCTTGTAATCTGTGATCAATTTTCTAAATGGGTAGAAGCTTTTCCAACAGCAAGGGAAAATGCAAAGGTTGTCGCAAAGATCCTATGTACAGAGATTATACCACGATTTGGTTGCCCACTCCAAATTAATAGTGATAACGGAACACCTTTTACCTCCAAAGTAACTCAGGAAATTGCCAGATTACTATGTGTTGACTGGAAATTCCTTATTTCCTACCATCCTCAGTCCTCTGGACAGGTAGAAAGGACAAATAGAACCATTAAGGATAAGCTAAGGAAGGGAACTAATGGCACTTTCAAAAATTTGGCCACGATATTTACCAGCAATTTTAGCAGAAATTCGTATGACCCCCAATGCTACTACTGGTCTCTCTCCCTTTGAGGTTTTAATGGGAAGACCTTTCCCTGTACCCAGCTGTGGTGGTAAGTCCAGCCCCCAGGGGAAGGTCTCAATAGATATAATTCAGGAAGAATATGTACAGCAATTGATCAATAAATTGAATAACATCTACGGTAATGTAGCT
The DNA here is from genome assembly GCA_027410445.1 of Discoglossus pictus. Classification (NCBI taxonomy): domain Eukaryota; kingdom Metazoa; phylum Chordata; class Amphibia; order Anura; family Alytidae; genus Discoglossus; species Discoglossus pictus. The sequence continues at coordinate 106,685,847 of CM050169.1, forward strand.
CTCTCTCTTCCACTTCCATCAGGTGAACCAACGCACCCTTTCAGGCCAGGAGATCAAGTGTTGGTGAAAAGCATCATACAGAACAAAACGCTGGATACACCTTACAGACCTCCAACAAGTCATCGCTGTGACCAGAACCACCGTCCTCACTGAAGAGATCCCCACCTGGATCCACGCCAGTCGTCTGAAATGGGCCCCTACAGCAGAGACTCCATCCTAACAGCTCTCCTATATTTACATGTTTTTACCATTTGTTATTCAGAACTTTTGCATGCTCCACCTTATGACAACTCATTCCTCAGAGCCTGCAACCAAACTTATCAATCAACACAACTGATCAATTCATCCAATCAGAATTGTTGGATATGTGCAAACACACCTCATAGCGTGAATACAGGGTTCCCTATGACACCGGTCCCCTTTAACTTGTCTGGTATTGCTGACTTAGTGAAACATTCTGCTATTCTTAACTGGACCCAGGAACCCTTTATTAAAAACCCCAAAACTAGGTTTATCAGCCTAACTCAAAAGGTTACCCATGGTTTCATAACTTTTATCAATGCTCAAGGTAACTCTATCCCAAAGGAATGGACTAAGGACCGTATTTCTATAATATTTAACGAGTTGGGTACCACTATTCTATGGGATGGCTTGCTATTTCCTCCTGCTGTAGACAATTTTACACAGACCCAGTATTGTAAGCCTGTTTTTTCCTCTGATCTATCTATTGCATATTGATGGTTCAATGCCACACTGGATGCTTTACGAAAAGCCAATGGCATTGGCGTTAATACTCAAGGGATGGGTCGTTGTCCAAATAAAACTTATATTAGGAGTACAATACTCAAAAAAATGATCTTTGTTTATTTTTTAGGCCTAGGTGTTATTACTTAAGTGCGTACCAAAATATTGTCCTGTGGATTCTATTTAGGAATCCTTGAACAACCAACCAAGGTTGTACAGAAACACCTTTTATGCAGCCTTTATTTTAATTATTATTGCCACATACTAATTTTAAAAAATTCAATCTTTATTTGTACATTTAAAATGTTGTTAAAAATGCAACGATTAAAAATATCATGTTAAACCCAAGGTGTTTAATCCTTTGGGTTTTTTGACGTCCAGCAAATTATTAGAGGTTTATTAAAGTTTTATTTATTTTTTTTTGTTATTATTATATTCTTTGCAAAGAATATAAGAATAACAAAAATAAAACTTTAATAAACCTCTAATAATTTGCTGGACGTCAAAAAACCCAAAGGATTAAACACCTTGGGTTTAACATGATATTTTTAATCGTTGCATTTTTAACAACATTTTAAATGTACAAATAAAGATTGAATTTTTAAAAATTAGTATGTGGCATTAATAATTAAAATAAAGGCTGCATAAAAGGTGTTTCTGTACAACCTTGGTTGGTTGTTCAAGGATTCCTAAATAGAATCCACAGGACAATATTTTGGTACGCACTTATATTAGGAGTACTACATATGTCTCTTTTTCTGGTCCTCCCAGATACCCCCCTATTCTACATCTACCAATAGGCATGTATTGGCTTTGTGGACAATGGGCCATGAAAATTATTCCATGTGACCATATAGGCCCATGTTTTCTAGGCATGTTACTTCCATCTATGGCCCGCTATGATTCATTGCCCTTTGGCCACATACGTATGAAACGTGATGGGTTCTCTACAGAGGGTTTGCTGGACCCTCCAGCTGCCAAAATCATCCTCAGTATTGTTGCCCCATTATGTGTGGCCAGATTGTTTAAACAACTTAAAAGAACCATTGAAGCGGTGGATGCTGCCTTCAACTATACCCAACAGGCTATTAGTGCTCTCAATATGGAGATGGAACAAGTCAGAACGGTAGTATTACAGAACCGTATGGCCCTAGATTATTTGTTAGCTTCTAAAGGGGGTACATGTGCTGTTGTTGGGTCTAAGTGTTGTGTTGCCATCATTGATAATAGCCCTGTTGTGGATGCTGCATTACACAAGTTAGATGAAGTTCAGCAACGTATGCGTAAACGATCATCTAGTTTATTCAAAGATTTTGATTGGTCCTTTGGACTAGGATCCTGGGTAGGTTCTCTGGGTCATAAGATAGTCTTTGGTTTAATCCTTGCTTTTAGTGTTCTATTTGCCTTCTTTGTTATTATTTCCCTTTTGCAATGTACTGTTTCATGTATTCTAAAACAATGTTTAAAAAACCCCACAGCTGAGCCTCAGTGTCTGTATATTGCTATGCTTCCAAATAATGCTGAACCAATTTTATGTCTGTGACCCATCTAGAAAAGAATCACCTGCATCTCCATAAGTTTCAACATTTCTGCTAAACACCATTTTTTGTATTGTTGTTCTTTCAGAACAAAAGAAGGGATTGTTGAGGTAAAATAAAAATGTTAATCCCTATTAATATTTTATTTGGCCACGTGATCCTACTAATATTTTATTTGACCTTTTGTACCTTCTACAATTCTGATTACAATGATGCCTAGAGCCATTCCCCTTGTTTTACTAACAAGACCCTTTGATACTCCATAAGTAGTTTCTGGAGGATTTGTATTTCTAGTTATAACTAATGTAATCTAAAACTGGTATCTATGTACACATACCTAAACCTGTCATGACCTGTATTTCTTGAACCTGCATAAAGATGACTCAGCATTTACCTCTGTTAATGCAAGGTATGGGCATAGGTACCTTTATAAACTACCCTCAATATTCAATAAAGAGAGATCATTTGATACCAATCCCTTGTGTGTAGTGTATCATTTGTGTTTCCAAGATATCTGAGCCAAGAGGAGAGTGCATGAGGAAGGTGATAAAAGGTTTTACCCCGGGGTGCGCTTGTCCCAGCAATGAAAGTAATCCTGCTTTAACACTTAATGCTTTGGTAACTTTGTGCGTTTTGCTAGCGTATCTCCAGGGAGATCTGTAAATATATTTACATTTTCAAAAGGGGGGGTCAAATTTTTATTTTTGCCATGATACTTTCAAAACTGCTTCCTTATATTCAAATGTTCTCTGACATTATTTCCTTTAAGATCTTTAGGTAAAGGAATCCTATGGATCCGATCTAATGTATTGATCCAAGGTTTACCAGGAGCAACCAAAAAAGGAAAAAATGCAGTTACAAAGGCTTTAAGTTCTTCAAAGTTCAGATCTTCAGGGATTCCTCTAACCCTTACATTATTACATCTGGATTAGTCCTCCAGTTGTAAAGTTTTAGTTTTTAATTGTTCCAGTTTGTGTTCCAACTCCACAGAGTAGTTGACAATTTTTTGATATTCTTTAATTAGGGATTCTTGATTTTTTTTCCAATTCTTCCACTCTATCCAACAAACCATTAATGGCGGATTTTTTTTTTTAGTGGATTTCTTGCGAAATATCTAATTTTAGTGTAGTTTGAAACTCAGTGAATAGCCTTTTCTTTATTGAAGTAGTTAACACTTCATCTTCCTGTAAGCTAGTTGACTCAGCTGATTCATCATTTGTAGAGAGTTTTGTTTTCTCTAGTAAAGGAGATGAGTGAATTTAAATTGAGGATTCAAGGTGAGAGGAAATCAAGGCTCCTGAATTCCCTTTTGGAGAAAAAAAAAGATGATGTAGTTGGAATTTGAGTGTTACTGGCATGTTTCTTAACTTTGGCTTTTGTTTTTGCCGTATTAGATTATTTATCCCTCATGATGATTAACTTTAACTCCCAGTAATAAGTTCCAAGGGGATACAACTTATGAACTGATGTGTGTTTATTTATAACACTGTAGGCTCTAAATATCCCCAAGATATTAGACTTGTAGTGTTCTTTATTCCATATACAGAGTCTGATAAAAAAAAAATCTCTATAAGAAGTATCCAGAAAACAGAATTTGAACAATGGCCCACAGGGTTAGAAGTAAGATCATTAGAATTATCTCCAATTATTCAAATTGGTGTAGTAAATTATTTTGAATCCTCCTAAAATGCTTCCACTCAATCTCGCTAGTTTTCTTTATCCCTTACCCTGCTTCAGTTTATAGGGATAAACCTTTATTACCTCCTATGGAGAAAGGGAAAGTGGTGGAGAAAAAAAGAGGAAGGGTTTGTTTGACGTAGCGGCAGGACCTCCGCTTCCGAGTCTCTAAACCTTGAAGCGCCCACTGCAGAGCCGCCTTCTAACAGTTAGTTCCTGCAGGTTTTCCACTTCAGTTCTCTATTCACTCGAGGGATCCACCTTCGGAAACACGCAGCCGGTGTTCACACAGTTTCTGCTGTATCGTGCATTGGACCCACAGCTGACATGCACATCTCCAGCCGGCGCAGAGCAACTCCAGTAAGTCTAGCAGCAAGAAGGGCTTAAACCCCCACGGCGATTCTAGAACATCGATAGTGTCTCTAGCGGTACAGCATCCAGTACAGCATCCAGTACAGCATCTCTGGATCTGGTACTTCAGGACTTCTGTGGCATACCCAAGGTTAGGGATCTCTCCTCCTGGAGCACGTTCAAAGGTGATGTTCAGTGAACAAGCAGCGTTCACAGCAGGAATTGTCTCAGTCTTGTACGTCATGATGTGCTTCCTGGGCTGGGACTACTGGTTTTATGTCATATATTTTTTCAAGTTTGATGGACATATAATATTTAGTTTTGTTTTTATTCCTTTTGGTACAATTACGTTTAGGATTAGTTATAGTTATATATACATATATATGATTTGCTAAATTTTGTTTTTTTGCTTGATTCTTACAAGGTGATTTGTGGAGATCTATGCACATATAAAGTATTCTGTGAGCTCACAATGATCTTGTTATATGTTCTATGTTGTCTGTTTTGTCAGGATCCTGTGTTCATGTTTTTCTTGCCAGCATATTTTTATGCTGATATGAAATTGTTCTGTAGCGATTATGTTTTTCAGTGCAGAAAGTGGGGTCTTGTTTAGAGTGTTGTGGAGTGCATTATGTTTGGAGATGTTCATGTGTGTCCCTGTGTGTGGATGTTTTTTTGATGATTGATTATTGGGGTTGAGGGAGTGAACGTGTAGTGGAAAGTGGCATGAGAGAGTTGTTATCTGATGGGGTAATGTTCATTGTAGATGACGCCATTTTCTGTTTCTCTTTCTCCCTGTTTGTTTTGCTTGACTTTGCTATTTGACTATTCAAGGGGAGCTGTCTATGTGCGGGATGGTTATGATGTGGCTTGTGATGCTCTGATTGGAGATTTGCTATTTCTCCTGAAATAATATATAATGAATATTGGTGTTTATATAGAGAACCAATGTCCAGATTGAATCGTTACATTTCTGTGTAAAGATTGTCCATTGTGTCTGACGGACAGTGTGGTAAAGTTGCTTATGGAGAAGTTATGGAAAAGTTTTGCATTAATATTTGTGTTTATATGCTGCCAGACATTTTGGATAATTATTAATAAAGGTGTTTTATTTAGATCTGGTTCCTACTTATGTTTCATTACCTCCACTGCTTGCCTCGCTTTGCAAGGCTCGCAGGCAATGAGCACCTTCGGCGCCTTTAGCGATCATCGCTCAAGTGCTGCGAGTTTTAGTGCCTTAATGGCTCGCCTCGCTACGCATGGCTCGCAGGCAATGGTCCCACTTGGTGTAATGTGGCTTTTTTTAGGTCCTGTTTGGGCCTATATAGTTCCGTTTGGTATTTTACTTTGGGTACAGTGTGCGCCTATATAGTCCTGATTGGTGTAATGTGGGTTTTTAAGGCCCCTTTTGGTTTTTAAGCTCTGGTCGGGGCCTATATGGCGCTCATCACCCAAGTGCTGGGAGTTTTAGTGACTAAGTGCTCGCTTCATGAGGGTCGCAAGCGATGAGCTTCCTCGGTGCTCATCATTAAAGTGCTGTGAGTTTTAGTGCCTTAACAGCTCGCAGGTGATGAGCGCATTCAGCTATGCGAGGCTTGGTGCTCGTCGCCTACGGGCTGCATGTTAACGACTCGCCTAAGTCGTACGCACCATGCAAAGCGTGACGACACCCCGTAGTTCGACAATTATAATATGTGATATCTTACTGGTCTAGAAATGGTTCTTTGGGAAATGTATAATTTTTCTAGATGGTAGTAATAGAATATACATTTTTCTGTCTGTAGAACTACTATAAAAAGCTGTGTTGTTTATGTATTTGTCAGTCAGCAGCAAACATTGTGAATGTTTTTCTGTTGCTGATCCACGCCGCGTGTCGAAATAAACTAAAGAAAATCAGACTGTGATTAGAAATTTGTGTGAGAATGTTAAATGACTGAGTTTGAAGGCTAGGTGTTTTAAGCAAAAGAAGTGTCCCTCCTTCTCTAACAATCTCTTTAATCTCTTTTTACATATTTTTCATGGTGGGGGCGGGGTTATAAAGAAGAATTATATCCCTAGTTGGAATAGATTAAAATAATATAATTTTAACAGTTAAAAGTCTCTGTGCCTATTATAAATTAACCAAATGACCAATCAGCCCCACTGTTAGTTAACAGCCCAAGATAAACAGAGTTAGAGGAATGGGAATTTTGAGTAGTTCATTTAATTTAGCTCCATTATCTAACCCTCCTACTAAATGTATCTATAGTATCAGCCGGCTGTGATTAGATAGATAGATAGATAGATAGATAGATAGATAGATAGATAGATAGATAGAGTGTAATATTCATGTCTGTACTAATTGGAGTCTTCAAAGTGTGGTGCATTCTGGGTCTGAGCTACACTTATTAAATTAATGAAAAATAGAGGCATTCAGTGGATGTTTCTGATTATTCAGTTAGTTCTTAACTGAAAGCTTATCATGGCTATAGAACTAACCTATTAAGGTTGGTTTGTTCTCTGATGAGTGCCTCTGACTTACCTTTTTTGTTTATGCAAATTACCCTTAGGGTTTAGTCTCCCTAAGGGTAATAGGGGACTCCAGACGTGGACCCCTTGCTCACTGTGCCTTAGGGAGTTCAGCTGGACCTCACTGACGAGGCCCATAAAGGCCGAAACGCGTCTGGGGTTTGCTGTTTCTCCTGTTCAGGGTAGAATTGCCTGGTATTTCGGGGCTGGGTCACTCTTTTGAGTGGGACCAGCCTGATATACTACAGGATATTTCTCCCTGTGAAGGGCACAAGTGAGCTAAAAGAGGTTGCTCTCAGAGTGGCTTATCATGGCTATAGAACTAACCTATTAAGGTTGGTTTGTTCTCTGATGAGTGCCTCTGACTTACCTTTTTTGCTTAACTGAAACTGTTGGAAATAACTGTTATTTATGGAAATATATTTATTTTATGTAATAAAAGAAAAATTTGCACTGAATGTTCTGATTTTAAAATATGGAGAGGTTCAGTGCATAGCAATGATCAGAAGATGGCGATAGAGCTCTGTAGAAGTTATTAAGTGCACAGTAGGACTATCCATGTGATTAAACATGGGGATATGGAAGGTTGTGGGATTTTACTAGGTATAAAAATGTCGCTATGTATCTATATAATTTTGTGTACTTTGTATTATTAAAAAGTGTTTATAAGCTCTGTTTTTACTACATAAACCCAAATAAATAGTCCCTGTATGGGTCTGCCCTCTGCAGCATATACAGACATAGACTGTGTAGGGCTGGTGGTGCAGTGTAGTGTTCTAGCCTATCAGGGTCCACGTCATCTTGCGGAATATCTCTGAGAGATGGTTTCTGATTGGCTAGTATGAACTTTACATTATTGATAATAAAGCTTCTGGGTCATCCTGGATTCTGTTTTCTTTGGGGGGGGGGGGGGGGAGTGGGGACTGCGTTAGAGCGGGGCAGTGCTATAGAGATTCAGTGAGTTAAAAGGGATCCGGCAGGTAAAAACAGCGTTATAGTGGAGTAGTTCTATAGAGAATCAGAGAGTTAAAAGGGGTCTGGCAGAAAAAATTGTGTTATAGTGAGGCAGTGCTTTAGAGAATCAGAGCGTTAAAAGGGGTCTGGCAGAAAAAATTGTGTTATAGTGAGGCAGTGCAATAAAAAATCAGAGAGTAAAAAGGGGTCAGGCAGGAAAAAACAGTGTTATAGCGGGACAGCGCTATAGAGAATCAGAGAGTTAAAAGGGGTCCGGCAGACAAAAACAGTGTTATAGCGGGGCAGCGCTATAGAGAATCCGAGCATTAAAAGGGGCCCGGCTTTCAAAAATAGTGTTATAGTGGGGCAATGCAATAAAAATTTAAAAGGGGTCTTGCAGGAAAAACAGCATTATAGCGAGGCAGTGCTATAAGGAATTTGAGAGTTAAAAGGGGTCTTTCAGATAAAAACAGCGTTATAGCGAGGCAGTGCTATAGAGAATGAGAACATTAAAAGGGGTCTGGCAGGCAAAAACAGTGTTATAGCGAGGCAGTGCTATAGAGAGTCAGAGAGTTAAAAGGGGTCCGGCAGGCAAAAACAGTGTAATAGCGAGGCAATGCTATAGACAATCAGAGCGTTAAAAGGGATCCGGCAGGCAAAAGCAGTGTTATAGCGGGGCAGTGATATAGAATATCAGAGCGTTAAAAATGGATCCGCCAACAAAAACAGTAATATAGCGGGGCAGCGCTATAGAGAATCAGAATGTTAAAAAAGTTAACAGTGTTATAGTGGGGCAATGTTAAAGAAAATCAGAGCGTTAAAAGGGTTCCGGCAGTCAAAAACAACGTTATAGCGAGGCAGTGCTATAGAAAACCAGAGAGTTAAAATTGGTCAGCAGGCAAAAACAGTGTTATAACGAGGCAGTAATATAGAAAATCAGAGAGTTAAAAGGGGTCCAGCAGGCAAAAACAGCGTTATAGTGAGGCAGTGCTATAGAGAATCAGAGAGTTAAAAGGTGTCCAGCAGACAAAAACATCGTTATAGCGAGGCAGTGCTATAGAGAATCAGAGAGTTAAAAGGGGTCCAGCAGGCAAAAACAGTGTTATAGCGAGGCAGTGCTATAGAAAACCAGAGAGTTAAAATTGGTCAGCAGGCAAAAACAGTGTTATAGCGAGGCCGTGCTATAGAGAATCAGAGAGTTAAAAGGGGTCTGGCAGACAAAAACAGTGTTATAGCGAGGCAGTGCTATAGAGAATCAGAGAGTTAAAAGGGGTCTGGCAGGCAAAAACAGCATTATAGCGAGGCAGTTCTATAGTTAATCAGAGAGTTAAAAGGGGTCTGGCAGACAAAAACAGCGTTATAGTGAGGCAGTGCTATAGAGAATCAGAGAGTTAAAAGGGGTCTGGCAGGCAAAAACAGCATTATAGCGAGGCAGTTCTATAGTTAATCAGAGAGTTAAAAGGGGTCTGGCAGACAAAAACAGTGTTATAGCGAGGCAGTGCTATAGAGAATCAGAGTCTTAAAATGGGTCTGGCAGACAAAAAACAGTGTTATAGCGAGGCAGTGCTATAGAGAATCAGAGAGTTAAAAGGGGTCCAGCAGACAAAAAACAGTGTTATAGTGAGGCAGCGCTATAGAGAATCAGAGAGTTAAAAGGGGTCTGGCAGGCAAAAACAGCATTATAGCGAGGCAGTTCTATAGTTAATCAGAGAGTTAAAAGGGGTCTGGCAGACAAAAACAGTGTTATAGCGAGGCAGTGCTATAGAGAATCAGAGTGTTAAAATGGGTCTGGCAGACAAAAAACAGTGTTATAGCGAGGCAGTGCTATAGAGAATCAGAGAGTTAAAAGGGGTCTGGCAGACAAAAAACAGTGTTATACCGAGGCAGTGCTATAGAGAATCAGAGAGTTAAAAGGGGTCCAGCAGACAAAAACAGTGTTATAGCGAGGCAGTGCTATAGAGAATCAGAGAGTTAAAATGGGTCTGGCAGACAAAAAAAGTGTTGTAGCGAGGCAATGCTATAGAGAATCAGAGCGTTAAAAGGGGTCTAGCAGACAAAAACAGTGTTAAAGCGAGGCAGTGCTATAGAGAATCAGAGAGTTAAAAGGTGTCTGTCCGACAAAAACAGCGTTATAGTGAGGCAGTGCTATAGAGAATCAGAGCGTTAAAAGGGGTCCGGCAGACTAAAACAGTGTTATAGCAGGGCAGTGCCTTTAGAAAATCAGAGCGATAAAGGGGGTCCGGCAGGGAAAAACAGCATTATAGCCGGGCAGTGATATTGAGAATCAGAATGTTAAAAAAGTTAACAGTGTTATAGTGGGGCAATGTTAAAGAAAATCAGAGCGTTAAAAGGGGTCCGGCAGTCAAAAACAACGTTATAACGAGGCAGTGCTATAGAAAATCAGAGCGTTAAAAGGGGTCCGGCAGGCAAAAACAGTGTTATAGCGGGGCAGTAATATAGAAAATCAGAGCGTTAAAAGGGGTCCGCAGGAAAAACAGTGTTATAGCGAGGCAGTGCTATAGAGAATCAGAGAGTTAAAAGGGGTCCGGCAGACAAAAACAGTGTTATAGCGATGCAATGCTATAGAGAATTAGAGCATTAAAAGGGGCCCAGCTGACTAAAACAGTGTTATAGTGGGGCAGTGCTATAGAGAATCAGAGAGTTAAAAGGGGTCCGGCAGACAAAAACAGTGTTATAGTGGGGCAATGCTATAGAGAATTAGAGCATTAAAAGGGGCCCAGCTGACTAAAACAGTGTTATAGTGGTGCAATGCTATAGAGAATCAGATTGTTATTAGGGGCCCAGCAGTTGAAAAGCAGTGTTATAGCAGGGCAATGCTATAGAGAATCAGTGCGTTAAAAGGGGTCTGGTAGACAAAAACAGTATTATGGTGGGGCAGTGCTATAGAAAATCACAGCCTTAAATGGTGTCTGGCAGGAAAAACAGCATTAAAGTGGGGTAGTGCTCTGGAAAATCAGAGCGCTAAAAGGTATCCGCAGGCAAAAATAGCGATATAGCGGAGCAGTGCTATAGAGAATCAGAGCGTTAAAAGGGGTCCGGCAGGCAGAAACAGTATTGTAGCGGGGCAATAATATAGAGATTCAGAGCATTAAAAGGGGTCCGGCAGGCAAAAACAGCATTATAGGGAAGCAATGCTATAGAGCAGGGGTCCCAAACCCCCGATCCGGGGACCAGTGTTCAGCTGTGCTGTACCTGTCTGGCCCCCTGACCTTCCCCCTTTGCGCTGTACCTGCTGATTCATTGGTGGTTCAGCTGAGAAATTGAGTCCCACCCCAGGGGTGAGGTAAGGGGGACAGAGAGGTTTATGGTGGAAAGAACAGGGGATAAAGGGAGCATATGTGGGGCAGGGGGAGGTAAGTGGAACAGAGAGGGGCTATGAGGGATAGAAGGGGGGACAGAGGGAGCATATGTGGGGCAGAGGCTAGGTAGGGGGAATAGAGATGGGCTATGAGAGATAGAATTGGGGCAGAAGGAGTATATGTGGGGCAAGGGGAGGTTAGGGGAACAGAGAGGGGCTATGAGGGATAGAAGGGGGCAGAAAGAGCATACAGTATGTGGGGCAGGGGGGGGTAAGGGGAACAGAGAGGGGCTATGAGGGATAGAAGTGGGGGACAGAGCGAGCATCTGTGGGGCAGGGGGGCTGTAAGTGGCACAGAGAGGGCGTATGGTGGATAGAAATGTGGAAAGAGATGAGGGATAGAACGGGGGATAGAGGGAGCATCTATGGGGCAGGGGGAGGTAAGGCTGGACAGAGAGGGGATATGAGGGATAGAGGGGGGACAGGGAGGGGATATGACGGATAGAAGGGTGGACAGAGGGAGCATCTGTGGGGCAGTGGGGGGTTCTATAGATAATCAGAGCGTTAATAGGGATCTGGCAGGAAAAACAGCATTATAGCGGGGTCCGCAGGAAAAACAGTGTTATAGCGAGGCAGTGCTATAGAGAATCAGAGAGTTAAAAGGGGTCCGGCAGACAAAAACAGTGTTATAGCGGTGCAATGCTATAGAGAATCAGAGAGTTAAAAGGGGTCCGGCAGACAAAAACAGTGTTATAGCGGTGCAATGCTATAGAGAATCAGAGAGTTAAAAGGGGTCTAGCAGACAAAAACAGTGTTACAGTGAGGCAGTGCTATAGAGAATCAGAGCATTAAAAAGGGTCCAGCAGACAAAAACAGTGTTATAGTGGGGCAATGCTATAGAGAATTAGAGCATTAAAAGGGGCCCAGCTGACTAAAACAGTGTTATAGTGGGGCAGTGCTATAGAGAACCAGATTGTTAAAAGAGGTCCGGCAGCCAAAAACATCGTTATAGTGGTGCAGTGCTATATAAAATCAGATTGTTATAAGGGGCCCAGCAGGCAAAAGCAGTGTTATAGCAGGGCAATGCTATAGAGAATCAGTGCGTTAAAAGGGGTCTGGTAGACAAAAACAGTATTATGGTGGGGCAGTGCTATAGAAAATCACAGCCTTAAATGGTGTCTGGCAGGAAAAACAGCATTAAAGTGGGGTAGTGCTTTGGAAAATCAGAGCGCTAAAAGGTATCCGCAGGCAAAAATAGCGATATAGCGGAGCAGTGCTATAGAGAATCAGAGCGTTAAAAGGGGTCGGGCAGGCAGAAACAGTGTTGTAGCGAGGCAATAATATAGAGATTCAGGGCATTAAAAGGGGTCCGGCAGGCAAAAACAGCGTTATAGGGAAGCAATGCTATAGAGCAGGGGTCCCAAACCCCATATCCGCGGACCAGTGTTCAGCTGTGCTGTACCTGTCTGGCCCCCTGACCTTCCCCCTTTGCGCTGTACCTGCTGATTCATTGGTGGTTCAGCTGAGAAATTGAGTCCCACCCCAGGGGTGAACAGGGGGAAAAGGGAGCACATGTGGTGCAGTGGAACAGAGGTAAGTGGAACAGAGAGGGGCTATGAGGGATAGAATTGGGACAGAGGGAGCATATGTGGGGAAGGCGGAGGTAAAGGGAACAGAGAGGGGCTATGAGGGATAGAAGGGGGGACAGAGGGAGCATATGTGGGGCAGGGGCTAGGTAGGGGGAATAGAGATGGGCTATAAGAGATAGAATTGGGGCAGAAGGAGTATATGTGGGGCAAGGGGAGGTTAGGGGAACAGAGAGGGGCTATGAGGGATAGAAGGGGGCAGAGGGAGCATACAGTATGTGGGGCAGGGGGTGTAAGGGGAACAGAGAGGGGCTATGAGGCATAGAAGTGGGGGGCAGAGCGAGCATCTGTGGGGCAGGGGGGCTGTAAGTGGCACAGAGAGGGCGTATGGTGGATAGAAATGTGGAAAGAGATGAGGGATAGAACGGGGGATAGAGGGAGCATCTATGGGGCAGGGGGGGTAAGGCTGGACAGAGAGGGGATATGAGGGATAGAAGGGTGGACAGAGGGAGCATCTGTGGGGCAGTGGGGGGTTCTATAGATAATCAGAGCATTAATAGGGGTCTGGCAGGAAAAACAGCATTATAGCGGGGTCTGGCAGGCGAAAACAGTGTTATAGCGATGCAGTACTATAGAAAATCAGAGCGTTTTGGGGCTGAGGGGGCGTAAAGAAGGCAGAGAAGGGGGGTATGGGGGATAGAAAAGGGGACAGAAGGAGCATCTGTGCAGCACAAAGGTAGATTGCACGGGGCCCCGATTAATATTAATATATATATATATATATATATATATATATATATATATATATATATACATATATAATATTCAATGTGTGTGTATATATATGTAAAGTGTATTTACAGTATGTGTGTGAGGAGTGTATGTATGTTTGTGGTATGTGTTGTGGGTGTGTGTGTATGTGTTGTGGGTGCGTGTGTGGGGTGTGTTTATAAGTGTGTGGGTGTGTGTATATGTGTGTGGTGTGTGTCGAGTATGTGGATATGTGTGTGGGTGTGTGTATATGCTCCCTCCCCCCCCCCATTGCCAAAAAGGTTGGGGACCACTGCTATAGAGAATCAGAGCGTTAAAAGGGGGTCCGGCAGGCAAAAACAGCATTATAGTGGGATTTAATGATAAAAGGGGTCTGGCAGGAAAAACAGCTCTATAGTGAATAAGCTCTAAGAATGGCAGCTTTAAGCAGGGTATACCTGTACATAAAAAGATACAATAAAAGATACATAAAATTAGATACACACAGTGGCATAGCTGGAGATTTTGCCATCTGAGACTGTTTTCTGTCTGGTTTAGGGTTGGAGGTAGCGTAAGGTTTTGTTAAGGTTATGGGGCTTCTGGCAAATGCCCATACATTCTATTTTATTGCAACAAAATCATGTTTCCCTCATGTTTCTTCAGATATACAGTATGTACTCCAAAAGAAAGCTGGAATGTATTAACTGGAGCTTTTAACTTTTGGTCCCTTCAGGGCTTAAGGACTTCTGTCTTTTTTTCCTCATAGTCTCCATTTTATCTGGTGCAGCTGAATAACACTGAGGTAACTAGATAGTCCAAGGGCTTTAATAACTCACAAAAACTTTATTGAAAACCAGCATTTTACAATCCCATGGTTGCTATAGAGATGTCCTGACACTGAGGCCTAGATCCAGCCCCCGAACAAGGTACAAGCCCAACTGACAAACCCTCCAGTTACAGCATCTGCTCCTCCTCCCCATGGCCCCTACCCTGAGGAGCTGAGCTGATTCACACTGTCCTCTACAGGAAGGTAACTGACAACACTAACTTTTTTTCATAATAACACTTATTGAACAAATACTCTGATCCTATATTAAAAATATATTGTTTTTAAGAGCACTGTTACTCTTTGAATGTAAAGTAAACTTCCTGTTTTCTGCTACAGTAGAGCATGGACTAATAGAATTAATGGAAATCTCATTGGTTTACAAAAATTCACCCTGCTGAGAAACCGCTCAAACAAATAGCCCAATCAAGATAATGGCCAACCACAATAAACACTTTGAAAAGGAAACCGCTACTTAGAGAAAAAAAATACAACCTCAAAAAATACGAAGCTAACGGCTGAACTGCGCACATCGAAAAAAACATAAAATACAAAACAAAAAATACAAAAATCATCACACACAGCGCGGGGGGACACCCAGGATGTCTGGGAGAGAGGTTGCACGCAAATTTTCACCACTTGAAAATCGCCTACTCAAGAAAAGAAATGGGCACCAAAAAAAACAAAAACGAGGCTACACGCCCCCTAAGCACACAAAACACCGCCAGACACATAGGACTTTTACCCAGGAAGGTACGAGCTACAAAATACACTATTAGGAAGGACGGAAAATGCTTTAGACCCGAGTAACACATACACAATCGCCACCATTTTACAACACTAGCTTAAAACTAATAACATTACCATTCTAAAATGGAGCTTTACACAACTAAAAAAACGGTTTAGCCTTGCGCACGCAGCCTATTTACACTGCACACTTGCCACGTTGCTGACACTTTCTCCTCAGGTCACCAACAGTCCAAATGTACATTGTATGCTGCAGCAAAAACAAAAGACATTGTTAGATTTTCAGCATATTGATTGCTGCATATATTAATTACAAATAGGTAAAGTATATTAATTTATTATTTAATTAATTAATTAATTAATTATTATAAAAATATATATTTATATAAAAAAAAGGGGAGAGGCTTCCAATGAGTGCCGAGGGTGTTCAGAGGAGCAAAAGTACACAAGGGGAGAGGCTCGCAATGAGCACCGAAGGTGCTCAGACGACCAAAAGTACATGAGGGGAGAGGCTCAAAATGAGCGCCGAAGGTACTCTGAGGACTAAAAGCCTTACATTGTGTGGCAAACAGCATTACCTGCCTTACAATTTTATTATCATTTTTTGAAGGTCAAGTCGCTAGTATGTTATAAATATTGCACTACAAGCAACTTTAAAGGAAAAATAGGAACTTTTTACTCATTTTGAAGACAAAGAGATTCTGAGCAGATCCCAAAAAACAGGAAGGTCCTGGAATAATGTTCAGATTAGAAAGGACTGGGGCAACACAAAAAGTATGGATGCTCAGAGATACAAAGACCCAGATTTACTGTGATGGCCACATTTATGACCATATTTCTGATTAAGCCAACTACTAGGCATCATTGACAACCTGTATGTTAAATGGGGTATGTTAAGAGTTTAGTGCCCAAACCTCTCTCAACAGGTGTGCTCAGTTCGTTTTACCTCTGTACAGCAGGAAGAATTGTCAGCACATGAGTTAGACTGAGAGGTGTCTGTGGTCTTGTGTAGCATAAAGATCTTTCTAAGTTCTGAAAAGAACTCACACCAGCAATCAGAACTCCAGCATCAATTTACGAAATCCACACAATAATTATGTTAAAGTTATAGCATATTTATTACTGAAACAACAGACATATTTATACCACACTCTTAGCAACAAAAAGCCAATCAATTCAAATGTGCATCCATGGTTACCCCAATCACCTTCTAGCTCACGTTATAACCCATGCCTGAAAGTCTAAGAGAATCATCCATTGTTTTCCCTTTCCCCCGCTGTATTCTTGGTAGGGGGTAATTACACGCAATAGACATAGAGACACCAGGCTGAGGGCTTGTGATAATAGAGAGAGATACTTATGTTATGTAACTCCTAGGGGTCAGTTATCTCCCTAATCTCGTTAATAAGGACTAATCCTCTACTAGGAAATATTGGGCATATACAATATTTCCTTTGTAAGTGCTAGCTCCCCCAAAGCACAATACATACATCCCATTACTCCTATCATGTTCTTAAGCAACCCCTAACTATAAACATGGGTACCATAGTATGGGCCTAGTGGTACCCAGGCAATTTCCACTATCCTATGCTTCTAACAGGCAGAACAAGTTATGACACACAAATCACAATGTCCCCAATGTTAACCCATCTCAATGGGCCCCTTTCCCCTGGCACAATACGCATATCCTATAAGGCTGAGAGCATCAGTGTGTAAGGTATTGCACAGCTGGTACCTTGGAATGCTACAGCCATGACAGCATCCACCTATGGACGCCTCCCTGTTAAGGATGCCTAATTTCAAACTTCAAAATGTTCCTTGGTATAAAAAGACCAAATTTGGCAATGCACAGGCTTGTCTCTGGGGGGAACACCTGGAACTAGAGAGTTACAAGAGGGAGGGAGCTGCTATATTTATATGTTTATATATACACAGTATCTCACAAAAGTGAGTACACCCCTCACATTTTTGTAAATATTTTATTATATATTTTTATGTGACAACACTGAAGAAATGACACTCTGATACAATGTAATGTAGTAAGTGTACAGCCTGTATAAGTGTAAATTTGCTGTCCCCTCAAAATACCTCCGCACACAGCCATTAATGTTTAAACCGTTGGAAACAAAAGTGAGTACACCCCTAAGTGGAAATGTTGGACCCAAATTGGACCCAAAGTGTCAATATTTTGTGTGGCCACCATTATTTTCCAACACTGCTTTAACCCTCATGGCAGAGAGTTCACCAGAGCTTCACAGGTTGCCACTGGAGTCCTCTTCCACTCCTCCATGATGACATCACAGAGCTGGTGGATGTTAGAGACCTTGCACTCCCCCACCTTCCATTTGAGGATGCCCCACAGATGCTCAATAGGGTTTAGGTCTGGAGACATGCTTGGCAAGTCCATTACCTTTATCTTCAGCTTCTTTAGCAAGGCAGTGGTTGTCTTGGAGGTGTGTTTGGGGTCGTTATCATTTTAGAAAACTGCCCTGCGGCCCAGTCTCAGTATGTCATTCATGGTACCCTCAATGAACTGTAGGTCCCCAGTGCTGGCAGCACTCATGCAGGCCCACACCATGACCCTCCCACCACCAAAAGCTGACATCTATACTGAGGAAAAGTAGTTGAAATAATTGCTAAATGACAGATAAACGGATAAGGCACTAAGAACACAAAAACACTGATATGAGATGAAACCCTCAGTTTGAACCTAAACAGCAATGCAGAGAGAGTGGGGCAGCATCTGACATCATCAGGTAAATGCATATAGGGGGAATCAACACAACATATTATAGAAAACATATATACACATATAGACATATGTGTATATATGTTTGGTCTGGACCTGCATAAGTGCTGCAGGCAGAATATAGTATATTGCAGTATATAGTGATACCTTTTTTATTGGACGAACATATTCATAAATATATGACAAGGTTTTGAGAGCTTCCTTTCTTTCTCAAGTCGGGAGCTATACTGATATTAGATTCCCATTGAAACTACAATAAAAAAAGGTATCGCTATATACTGATTACTCATCCTAATTATGGGACACTCATGGCGGCCTCACTCTTAATTTTTTTATATATATATATATACACAATATATATATATTTATTTATATATGTTAGAAAAATTGCCCTCTGTGCCCCTGACCCTACTCTGTGACGCTGCCCCCTCCATATCCCCTCTCTGTGCCAATACATTTCCACTGTCCCTTTATCCCCCCTGTGCCTCTGTCCCCCCTGAATGCCACTGTCCACCTTGTGCTGCTGTCCCTCCTCTGTGCCACTATCTGCTAACTCTGTCCCTACCTATCCCCCTCTTTGTACCTCCCCCCCCTGTGCTCCTGTCCCTCCTCTGTGTCCCACTCCCTCCTCTGTGCCCCTGTTTTTCTACTGTTCCCTTGTCCCATCTCTTTGCTGCATCTGAATGAAAAAAAATTGGTTTGGAACTCAACGCTTGCTTGGTACTCACCGCCCTTGCGCCACCCTGCTTCCTGTCTCACCAGGAAGTTAAAGAAAAAGTACTGTGGCACAGTGCAGCTTGTGCCTAGAAGAGCATCTGTGCCTACAAGAGCACAAGTACATCCTGGGCCTTCAAGAATCAAAGTGTAGCCGGTGCCTATAAGAACAAAAGTGTAGCCTGTGCCTATAAGAACCAAAGTGCAGTCTTTGCTTATAAGAATCAAAATGTAGCCTGTGCCTAAAAGAACCAAAGTTCCAAGCCATGGGTGTAGGAGCCAAAGGAAATATGGGGGGGGGGGATACTGCATGTAATATAAAAATACCACACAACTGCTTCTCTACATACAAACACACACACATTGAATAATGTGTCCCCCCTCATCCCCCCCAGTTCCTATACTCATGTTCCAAGCAATAACGCCTCTACATCGCCACCATCCCATTGGACCCTCAAGTCATCTTAGTACAGTTAAAGTGATGCAAAATTCTCTGTTACCTGCTGTAATGTTTGTTTTTTGTTTATGTCTGTTTAGTTTTATGGTTTTGTATAAAAAACAAGACCATCAGTTCAAAATAAAATGTGAAATATTTGTGGTTCAGAACGGATTATTTTAATTAACATTGATCCCTATGGGAAATACGTGTTTGGTACTCAACCTGACGTTCGGAACTGATTAAGGTTGAGTACAAACAAGGTATCACTGTATACATATATTACTGGAGTTTATATCCACAAGCACTTTAATTTGGTGTATATGTGTCTATGTGTTACTGTATACGTATGGTATATTTATGTTAGAATGCCTGGCTATAATTTGTTGCATGTCTCTCTCTATAGTATTTATGTATACAATGTATGGAGGCACTTATGTATACGACTGCAGTGTTGGGGGCTGTATGTACATATATACATAGTGTGGGAAACTGGAGCTGTATACTATATACCATATACTAGTATGGAAGAAACAATTTGTATATCTCCACAGAGTGAGATAGCAAGAACTGTCTATTTTATCAATATCTATCTATCTATCTATCTATCTATATATATATATATATATATATATATATATATAATTTAAATATGAACTATTAATAAATTGAGGAACATAAACCCAATTTCTAAAAATATGAAAATATTTTTTTTTTTTATTATTTTAATTTTTTTTTTCATTGCAAAAGAATGGAAATACAATGTTAAAAAGCCAAAATGTACAAAACCACCCAAAAGAGATTCAAGAAATACATGAAAAAAAACATATACAAAATTTAAAAAAAATACAGTTTTGTAAGCAAAAAAAACCTGCATATCTGTGAGCGAGGTCAACTCGTTAGTCTATAAACTTTTTCAATATCTTTATACGAAGGAGATTGTGATGCGTCGGATTCCATTAGTAGCAAAACAAGTTCACTTTCTGAAATATAGGAAAATAATTTATACAGTAATTTTGACTTGTGGAGCCTTTGGAGGCGGATCTGACAAACGCACAGCGCCTGCGAATCGGTTACGGTTTGGTAATATTGATTATTTTACCATTCTATATTGTATCTTCTTTTTTTTTAGGGTTGTTGGGTTGAGCAGCAAACCGGGGGCTTAATCTATTACCGCTGAAGAGCTTATTACATAAAAAAAATACTCAAATTTTTCCTAAACTGCACTTAAAAGATTAAAAAAGTTTATATTAAGAAAATGTATACATTTAAGTTGCAGCTTGCACAGTTCACAGTCCCCCCAGTCAATATGCTAAGTTTTATTTAACTTTTTTCAACCAACTTGGGCTTTAATTAAGCCAGTTGAGCCGAACCAAGACCTATAGAGATCTAATCCAGCCAATCAGCATTAGTACGAAACCAGTCAATTTAATCAGGACATCTGGACTTTTAAATCATTGCTATAATATATGAATCCAAAAATGGAAATTCTTAAAGTATCTTTTGTTTTCAAAATTAATGGTAGACGGGAGATAAGCTGCATATATATTTTTAAACAGATTTAGTAAAAAAATTAACTATGTATTATGCTAATTAGGAGGAACACCTTGCTTCACCTATTGTAATAACCACTTAAAAATGCATGGAAATGTCTGTTGCAGTCTAAAATTCTGAACATTTCCTTTCATTTGTCTGCTGGAGTCATTGATCAAACTAGTATTTTAAACATTTCCTTTCTTTTTGTCTGCTGAAGTCATTCATCAAACTAATATTCTGAACATGTCAGTTCATTTGTCTGTTGCAGTCATTGATCAATCTAGTATTCTGAAGATTTTCCTTCATTTGTCTGCTGCAGTCATTGATCAAACTTATATTCTGAATATTTCCATTCATTTGTCAGTCTGCAAAAGTCATTGATCAGTTATTACAGCAAAGAAAATACATTGTAAAGAATATCACGCCCATGCAATTTTTTAAGTGGCCTGTACAATGGGTGGAGCTAAAACTTTATTTTTTTCTATATATCTATTTACTTTAAACAATATTTATGCTGTTTGCCTCCTGCCAATTAAATTAATAAAATAGCATTATTTGCAAACTGTGATAAAATCTTCACCATAGAGGAACAGTACAAGTGTTTTCCATTATTGATATTGTGATTCAATTTTGAAAATTGATTTGCATTATTAAAATATCTCTTAGAAACGTTTTCTGTTAAAACAAAAACTATATATATATATATACATATTTTTTTTTTAATATAACCCCATAGGCAATAGAAAAAGTACTATTGTGTTCAAACTGATAATAAGCACATCCAGTTGACATGATGGATGTCCCTTCTGTGGCGTACAGAGATTTAGCTATTACTATTAGGAATTGTCCAATTAGTTCCATATAATCAGAAAATGTTTCTGGGTTTAGAATTAGTAAACTATTAGCAAATGGTTGCCAGAAAAAAATGTTAATTATATCCAGTTCTTTATTTTTCACTTAATATCCATATGTTAGTAATTTGCCTCATAATTTCTATGTGAGTTTTCAATATTCGTGGTTATTTTTCTAGGGTAATACTGACCGTAATCTTTGGAATTTATGAACAGTTGTAGTTGCCGTTTTTATATAGGATAATTGGGAATTATATTAAGCATTCTAAAAATATCCATGATTAATATTATGGGCAGTATGTAAAAAAAAAGGTTCATTTTCGAACATTTAATACTTTAGTACAATAGGCCTATGTGCCTGGTATGTGATGTTAAAAGTTCTCCAATGAAAAATGTAACACTGTAGAATTAGTTAAGTTCATTTTAAATCCACAAAAAAGCAAAGACTCTTTAAGAGTATATTCGATGTAATTTTGAAATTTGAATGGATTGGGGCTCTTTATCAAAACTGGAGTAAAAAAATAAGTGGTGTTGTTAACGTCACTCCCTATGTTCTGCTATATGTTCAATTTATTGATGATTAACCCTCAATTTATTTTCTTTTTTTGATTGGCACATATATAATATTAAAATAAGCATTTACACTCACTATTCATTATATTCATATAGAATATCAGGAACTTCTTAAAATGCTGATTCTTTTTTCCGTGTCATAATCCCCATTGAATATTATTGGAAAAATAGGCTCATTTTTATTTTAGTCAAGAAACTGTTGAAGAAATTAAAATTCACCACACTTGTATTTTGTTGAAAAAATATTTAGACAAATGCTTCTTTTTATAAAAATGTAAAATTTTCTCAAAACTAGGTTGGAAAAAAATCCCAAAAATAATTTTTCCCATATAATATTATACCAATAAAATATTATTGGAAAAATAGGCTAATTTTCATTTTAGGCAAGAAATTAAAATTCACAACACTTGAATGTTGTTTAAAAAATATTTATGGATTTTTTTTTGTATAAAAATGTCAATTTTTCTTGAAACTGACTTAAAAAAAATCACAAAAATCAAGTTCTTTTAGTTAAGCTTGCTAAATTTGTCACATTTTGGAAAAAAAAAAATTGTTATGTCATTTTTCAATTTTTTTCTTATAGACATTTCAGAATGTTTACAATAAGACACAAGTGTTATTTCCACCCTATTATATGAAATTTGGTAAAGTAAGAACTGATAACGAGGGAATCGGTGGATTTAGCAGTAATTTCCACCTACTATTGCTTTTCAGTTAATCAAACTTATTTTTACAATGAGGCAGAGGTTGAAATTGACAAACTGTACATTACGAAGGGGTATATGAAATGCCCTTTTGGTCGTTATACATAAAAAACAATCTTTCCTTTATTCCACTTCCAGTTTAAGAAAAAAATATATATAGCCATCCAGTGCGTCTGATAAAATAATGTCCCTAGAAATGTTTTATACAAAAAGTCTAATGTAAATCATTTGCTTGGATGGATTCATATGTTGTGGTCTGTTAAAATACCAAAACCTTCTAAATTACATCCATTGCTTTTTTTAAATTAATTTTCTTCAGGCCATTCCATAGCAAGAAATACTGTAAATAATACTGGCTCACAAAAAAATCAACTTCCACATATGTAGAAAGGAAAAGAACATTGACACTGGTCAGGTGTCCAGTTTTGGTCAATTCTGTCCAGGTTTTATCCAAGGAATTTGAGATATATCCAATGAGGAAAATATCCAAAAAGTTTTCATTCCATAAAGTCTAGTAGAAGCTTCCCAGGTGGGACTGAACATGGGTATTAGGGTGTCGTGGAACATTTGGGTTGGGGTAGATGTTTGCACTAGGTGAGCTCCAATAGGGTGATGTAGCGCCAAAGAAGCCAGATGATGTTACTGGCATCGAGGAAGGGTGCGAAGGAACAAAATTAACTTTCTGTTGATGGGTATGGTAGGATGGCATATATGAGAACTCTGATGGGTACTTGTACATTGATGTCTCTGTAGGGTGGGGTTGCAGAGCTTGAGCAATTCCATGAAAGTCAAATTTGTAGGCATAGCGTTTTCCGTGGACTTTAGTCATGATATTTTTATCATAGTAATATCTTAGTGCTCGGCTCAGCTTGTCATAGTTCATATTTGGTTTGCTCTTTCTTTCCCCCCAACGGCGCGCCACCTCGTCTGGGTCTGTCATTTTGAATTCCCCATTTGTCCCCTCCCAGGTGATGCAGCTGGCGTTGGAACTGTCAGAAAGTAATTCCAGGAGGAACTGCCACAACTGGATCTGTCCACTTCCTGCAAGGAACCAGCAAAATGTAAGAACATTCTGTAACTACTATAATGGTGGACTATTTGTTATAACTGGACTGATATTCATTAGAAGAAAAACAAATGAAACAGGTATAGAAAACCAACATCTTAAAGGTTTCTGGATTTTGCTTGCTATATAGTAAACACATAAATCTATTTCCTTTTTTATTTTATTAAGACATGTTTATAAACTCTGTTTTTATTGCCTAAAATTAAACAAATAGTCCTGGCTTGGGTCTGGCCCCTGCAGCTCATGAATACACAGACTCTGCTGTACTCGCTCTGGTGTGTGTCATACTAACCAATCAAAGACCATCTATCAGCAACCTTCTGCAAAATGCTGCTGAGACGTGGTGCCTGGTGGGCTGGTACACTACATTGCACATCCAGCCATACAAAGTCTGTGTCTGCATACACTGCAGTGGGCAGACCCATACAGGGACTATTTGTTGGATTTTACATAGTAAAACATAACTTATAAACCCTTCTTAATAAAATAAAGTACATAAAAGTAAATAGTTACACAGAGATATAATATACCTAGTAACATCCAGCAACCTTCCATGTCCCTTTGCTAGTTTACCCAAGTCCAGTATATTTGTGCGCCCTCCCTCTTAATATCATTCTTACCTGGGTTGGCTAATCTGCTGCTTGTAGGTCCAAGAATCTGGTAGGGATCTACAAAATAAAGAAGGTTGTTACAATAACACAGAAATGTAACATATGCACCTAATTTATGTGTTATAATATCATTCAAGTTATATAATAAATAGTTGCAGCAGTGCTGGGTCGGTGACAGTATAGTGCAATGATCATAGGCTACTATTTTATTTGGATGAGAATGAATATATCAACAATTGTACACACAAAATACCCACAGACCTCAGGAGGGACTCTATTTGGGAAAAGCTGGTAATAAATTAATCCAGATCTCTGTGGTCTACTTTTTAGTTTTAGTGTCATCACATTAATTCCATTCGAGTACCCAACCAAGTTCATACCATTAGACCTTTAATTTGTATTTTAATAGAGATGTAGATGGCCATGATTGCTATGCTTTTTTTGTTTTATTACCTGGTTGTGGTCGCTGCTGTTCACTGTTTTTGTTCACATTTTGACTTCCTCCCACCGGGGGACCTGAAACATGACAAAAGGAACATGAAATGCACAAAATGATGAAATTAAGTTGTGTATGTTATGAATATTGTCAGAAAACAGATAATGACAACACTACCCATAGAGTCCCCTTCTGGATCTCTATCTTGTCATGATGAAAGGGCTTGTGTACTTCAATGAAGCCTAGAGCTATACAATGTAGGATCACTCATGATGGGCATAGCAGAGAGGTCAGACACCTTATGGTCCACTGGAGAAGACAATGGCAAACCACTCCAGTATATTTGCCATGAAAACTTTATGGATTGGCACAACCAGACAAAAGATGTGCCTGGTGTGCTGTTGTCCATAAGTCATGGAGAGTTGAACACAACTCAAGACTAAACAACAACCCATAGAGTAATGTTTATATCCAGCAGACCCTTGTGCATAATGAGGATAAAGTCAGGATAAATCAGAACAATGGACATCATCCAATTTCAGACATTAATATTTTAACAACAGTGGCCTTACACTGTTTATACATCTATTCCCTTGAACTTCGACTAACAACTGCTAGCTGACATTTTGATATTTGCATGCAAGAATATCTTGTTACCATATTAGGTCAGCTCCTCTGTAGTTAGTCCATATAATCTGTAATGTCACATTGTAACTCAGACCACGTTGTCATCCTCCTGTGTGAGAAACTTCATTGTGCTCTCCAAACTTGTAAAATATAGAAACCTGATTGACGTTGCTAGTTTCGACTCCTTGATTGAGTGCGGATTGTGGAAGAGGAACTAAAAGGGATATTGACATCCCTCAAAAGTATGGTCAGAATATTCAGCATTTTGGAATTCTGCAGCCACCCTCAGTATCTGCCCTGAAGAACTTACACTCAACTTTTACTTCTCAGGAAGATGTTTAAAAAAAGGAGGCAACAATGCAATTATTTATTGTATTGTAATATTGTTTCTCTTACAGTGATTACTTAAGTGGCTGTCCTGTGTTACAACACTTACGTTTAGTTGTGTGAACATCTTTTTACTTGTCACCTATAAGGTGGGAGAGTTAACATACTTTTTTAATTTGAGACCCCAATAGGTGAACTAAGGCAAATACCTGCATGTCTGGTTTAATGTGAGATTGGTCTGTTTGGGAGGATCAAATAATGGGGGCACTCACTTTTTGTGACTATTGGACTCATGTTGTTTCCCCATCCAGATCTCCTGATGGCATCGTAGGGGGGGTCTATAATTAAAAACAAATTAGATAAGCACATGTCAATCAACTTTGGATTTTCAATAGTTCTATGTAAATGAACATAGCCTACATATATATATACACATGTACCATACTATACAATACTAAATCACACTTTCTTTCATCTATGGTACCATCCTTTCTCCTGTACCTCTTAACTTCAAATCATGACCTCTTGTTCTTGCATTATAGTTTTTATGGAAGATATGTTTGAGAGTTTCCCTAAAATCCCTGTCTCCCTTCCGTCTTATATTTTATACATATTAATAGCGTGGAGTCTCCTTATAAGTAGTATCTTTTAGACCCTGAACCATTTTTGTCACCTCCTTTGAATTGTCTCTGATTTATTAATATTGTTTTGGAGATATCAGTCTCAGAACTGGACACAGAGTATATGGGGGTTGGACTGGAGGTTTATAGAGGGGTATTAGTATTTCCTTATTTCTGACTGGGGGTCTATGGGACAACATTAGTACCTCTTTTTCTGATTAGGGCTCTATAGAGTGAAATTAGTACCTCTCTATTTCTGATTAGGGGTCTATAGAGTGACATCCGTACCTCTCTATTTCTGATTAGGGGTCTATAGAGTGACATTAGTACTGACCTTTATCTGACTGGGGTCTATAGAGTGACATTATTTCCTCTCTATTTCTGATTAGGGGTCTATAGAGTGACATTAGTACCTCTCTATTTCTGATTAGGGGTCTATAGAGTGACATTAGTACCTCTTTATTTCTGATTAGGGGTCTATAGAGTGACATTAGTACCTCTCTATTTCTGATTAGGGGTCTATAGAGTGACATTAGTACCTCTCTATTTCTGATTAGGGATCTATAGAGTGACATTAGTACCTCTCTATTTCTGATTAGGGGTCTATAGAGTGACATTAGTACCTCTCTATTTCTGATTAGGGGTCTATAGAGTGACATTAGTACCTCTCTATTTCTGATTAGGGGTCTATAGAGTGACATTAGTACCTCTCTATTTCTGATTAGGGGTCTATAGAGTGACATTAATACCTCTCTATTTCTGATTAGGGGTCTATAGAGTGACATTAGTACCTCTCTATTTCTGATTAGGGATCTATAGAGTGACATTAGTACCTCTCTATTTATTAGGGGTCTATAGAGTGACATTAATACCTCTCTATTTCTGATTAGGGGTCTATAGAGGGACATTAGTACCTCTCTATTTCTGATTAGGGGTCTATCGAGGGACATTAGTACTGATCTTTATCTGACTGTGGTCTATAGAGTGAAATTAATACCTCACTTTTATCTGCTGCCACTTTCTCTTCCAAAAATCTATCTATATAATGTATATAGACCCTCCTGCTTTACGTACCATAGAGCCCCTGACCTCCAGCTCATTCATTTACATGTCCCCACCATGCTATTTTCCCTGCCTGGTCTTGTGCGCTCTGCCATCTCTCCACTTTAATCCTACCTTATTACACTGTGTTAGACCCCTAATGCTTCCCCTAAAACCCCAGTACACATACCACATTTATAAATAAATGGATACAAAAATGAATCTGGCTTTCCCTTAAATTTGCTTCAGTGACACAATAGATTTGCACTTTCCTAAAATGAGACCGCGCTCTGTTTGTGGATCTGACCACGTGGAAGTCATTACAGGAAGGAATTCAGTGGATCTACTTCAGATCTCATGTGAGTGCAGAGTTCAAAATATTGTAGTTTTCTGTAAAAAATGACTATTTACTGATGTTATTCTAAAAAAAAAACCCCACAACTGTTGACTCTGATATTGGGCTGCTTCTGTAACTATATTTATTCCTACGAAATGCAATTTAATTGGACACAGAAAGCTAAGTATTCTTGCACAGGATTAATGTGTACCATTAAACATTGTGGAATAAAGCTCAAAAAATGATTATGAACGTGTATATATAAGTAGTTTTTTGTGAGGGGTTCCTGCACTACTATAAAGAATGTTGCTTATACAAAGTAACATTGTTAATAAAAACATACACAAGCATAGATACAATAAAACAAGTGTGACTATAAATAAATAAATATATATATATATATATATATATATATAAAATTATATCAATATTATATAGTTAAAATGAAAAATAAATATGATTTGATATGAAATATTATGTAGTATAAATATATGAAATAAGCATGAAAGAAATATAGACATTTTCTTGATTTTACTAGGCATAAAATATCCCTATGTATGGCTGGATGTGCTGTGCAGTCTCATAGCCTATCAGGGACCATGTCTCAGCTGCATGTTGCTGAGCAATGGTCACTGATTGGTTTATACGAGACACACAACAGCAGAATGGCCCTCATTCAAATGAGCAATTAATTGTAAGTTACTGGAGCCGGTAATGGAGACCGTAAACTAATTTGCTATTCAATTGGCTTCTTTTTGCGAGCCGCAAATGCTCTACAGGTTATGGGCTAAAATTCCCTGCAGTTGTTACAACCGTAACTTACACCCCATCTAAGCCTTTGATCTTTCACGTCGGCAAAAGTTCCAATCGCTAAAATCATAATTCGATATTCAATTGCTACAATTCCCCAAGCCTGCAAATGTTTTCACACCCATAATCAGCAAATGTAGAAGAATGGCCAGATGGGACCCGCAAAGGGGTTAAAGACATGTCCGTAGCACTGTAAATGCGAATCCAAAATCAATACTGCACTGTAAATGATGGGTAAAGCGATGATAGACATTAGAATTAATTGCACAACAGTCTCAAGCTCTCAAATTGGCAATAAAATAAGAATTATTGTTATGTTTCATTTTGTGGTTATTTCGATCTTCGTAATCAATAAGTTAATACATATCAGGACACCCACATGGACTAGAACAGTATTGGCATTTATTTTTATTATTTTGTATTTTGTGGGATTGCGAGTGCGATTACATATCGGACCCCTAAACGCTAATTGATTGACATGTAACCACCATCTTATACTGCCGTAATGATGACGGTCTCATGTTCTATTGGCTGTTCCTAAATGGGTAGTTAAGGCCTTACTTAACTGATCTGAATCACGCTCTGAAATGCTACTTACTATTGCATGGTTTAAGGTTTGAGCTTTTGGCCCCTAACTTGCAGGCTTGTTCAATTGAATCGCTCTGTAATTGTAGCAGAGTTTAAGCCCACAGACATACGGCCTGTACAACAAAATCTGCAGGCTTGTTCAATTGAATCGCTCTGTAATTGTAGCAGAGTTTAAGCCTGCAGCACACCCGCAGACATACGGCCTGTACACAGCGGGTTGCGGCCTTGCAATTGAATGAGGCTTTATGTGTGTTCATGAGCAGAGGGCAGACCCATGCAGGCACTATTTGTTACATGTTAGTCAGTAAAAACAGAGCTTATAAGCACTTTGTGATCAAAATAAAGTGCATAAATGTAACCAGGAATATTATATACCTAGTGACATCCAGAAACCTTCCATATGACTTCAAATAGAAAGATACAAAGTAACCAATTAAAATTACATGGAAACCAAATATAAGAATAATATTTAATTAAATAATATGTTTACATAAAGGGACATACATATTTTAAATGAATATAAATTATCTAGGGCTGTAATAGCATTCCCTTTAATTGTTACACACTACTATTTTGATGTTCAGTGGTGGCAAAACCAGCCGATCATCCATCTTATAAAAACACGGTATACCATGGTAGAAGAGCTTGCAATCAGTTTCACTTGCAATGCCATGTAGTTCTTGCTCACAGGTAAATGAGCCTGCAGTTCTTTTAATTATTGCAGTTTGGAAAAAGAGCTTGCAGTCTGTTATTTCTCAAATTGTATATGTCCTATTAGCTTGCAAGTAGCTCTTGCATTACACGGGTTAAAGATGACTGAAGTTTGCCAGAGTATTTTGGAGTATTAATGCCAGTGACTCAGACACCACCCACGTAAAGAGAGAGTGTCTTAAGAAAATAAAGTGCAGACTGACACAGCCAGGGAAGGGAGCCAAACAGAGTCACTGCCGGGATAGAAACCTACTGAAAAACAGGAGCGTGGAGGGTCTGTGTGGCCAAAAATATAGAGTAACAGGGGGGGCGGGAGGAGGCTATGAGACCTAGAAACAGGATCCTTCCATAGGCAGAGCGGCGGAATTCTCCTGTTCATTCCCATTCTTAGATATAAATAAAATAACAATAGTATCCCATAGACAGAGCTGACAGATTGTGCTCTGAGGATACCAGAAATATGTTTGTAGCACAGACGGGTGCCCTTGTGGCTGAACACCCTAGGATTCTGCCTGTAAGTGATTACTATTATTAAATACAATAATAAATATAACTATTAAATAACTGTAAAAAAAACAGAGTCTCCTTATAAAGCATTATCAGCAGTAATACTCATTTATTAAATCAGAGGATACGTTGTATCATTATTTGTAGAAAGTGTATAGAGAAATAAAAAACACACAAAAGTGACGGAGGGAGGTGTTTGCTCCTCCTCTTGCCCTGATGTTTTTAATGATAGAAAGTGGGAGGAAACATTATAAATGCAGACTACAAAACAGAGCTACATTAAAAGAGTCGACTCCCAGCAAGAGAACAGTGTGTCCCGTTACGTTTGCAATGTAAAACATGTTTTTTTGTATGTGTGGTAGAACATTTCGAGTTCCCTACATGTTTAATACTGGCGAAAATGTTTCTTTAAGCACAGAAGTAAAGGCAGACCCCTCAACCAATTGGCCTTTGAGTATCTGTGTAGATAATAAAAAGTGGTCTCTGCCTTGGAGAAGGGGCCGGATAATCATTACTTAGAATGTGTCCCAGACAGGCTGTCAGCTTTAATTCCACAGCCTGGAGTCCAACTCTGGGACAGCCAGATCTGGGAGCCTCCCATGTGAGTTCAGTTTCCTGCCTCCCCCTAACTTTAACACAACCGGCCTTTGTTTTACAGATCCAGTGAAAAAACACAGTGGCCAGCCGCTGAGGTGGGTCAGAAAGAGACATGAGACAAAACATTAGCTGTGGAATTTCAAAGGAAAACAATTAAAACAGGGAAAGAAAAAGAGAGTAAAGAGAGAGAGAGAGATGGCGGGGAAAAAGTGCAAGAGAGTCAAAATATTCATAGAGCAACAGCGACATAGCCAGATGCAAAATATTGAAGATTATTGCTAAGGAACCTCTAGAAAATGTAGGATAAGGAGTCTGTAAATATTACAAAAGTTTATTTCCCGGACAACAGTAGAATAGAAATCCCCCTTCTGGTATAATATAGAATATTTACACAAGAGAACATTCACTTTTGCAGCAGTCAGAAAAATGGCAAATTGCACAGTTTGTGCAAACAAATCCAAAAATAATATAGCCTTGGATTGTGAGTGCATATAGAGAGAGAGAGAGAGAGAGAGAGAGAGAGAGAGAGATATTGCAGCGCTATACAAGGGTTAATTTCAAGGCAAAAACCAATAGCAATATTAACACATTACAGAGATGGAGGGCCCTGTCTTTGAGCTTAGAATCCAGTGTCCATAGTGCTTTCCCCAAATCAAGACAAGACTGAAAACAACAACACAAGACTGAAAACTCGCAAACTTACAATAGTGTTGCAGTATATAGACATACCTTTTTGTTGGATAAATACTATATACTGCAATATGTATTGTTTTATCTAGATTACTGGACCATCAAGGCTACCTCACTCTATATATATATACCTGTATATATATACAGTAGACTCCCGATTATCCATCAAGCATCCGGAGGTCTCAACCAACTGGCACCTGCAGTGATTACCCGCGACCCGGAAACTCTTAACCAACCAGCAAATTCCCCTGCGTAACCGGAATCTGAAGCAACCAGAATTGACCCAGTGCAACCGGAATCTGAAGCAACAGGAAATTACCCTGAGCGACCAGAAACTGAAGCAACTAGAAATGACCCAGCGCAACCGGTATCTAAAGCAACGGGAATTGACCCTACGCATCCGGAATCTGAAGCAACCGGAAATGACCCTGCGCAACTGGATCTGAAGCAACCGAAATCTGAAGCAACCGGAAATGACCCTGCACAACGGAAATCTGAAGCAACCTGAAATGACCCTACGCAACCGGTATCTAAAGCAACGGGAAATGAACCTAAGCATCCGGAATCTGAAGCAACCGGAAATGACGCTGCAAACTGGTATCTGAAGCAACCGGAATCTGAAGCAACCGGAAATGACCCTGCACAACGGAAATCTGAAGCAACCAGAAATGACCCTACGGGACTGGAATCTCAAGCAACTGGCAAAACCCACTGTTTCTGGGGCAGAGAATCTGCAACCTGACCAACTCTGGACATGCCCAAGCGGATCCTAACCCTATAAGAGCCAATTGGAAGCCTCTACCTGGAATTGCCCATCTGCAGCCTCTGCCTTTAAGTGCCAATCTGAGGTATGTAATGTAGAATAAAATGTTATTTTTAAAATTACCTTTGTCCCTGTGTGTTTTTTTTTTTTTTAGCTTTAAATGACTCTATTAAATGAGTAATATTAATTAAATACATAGTTTATGGTTTTCTATGTGGTATAGTATTAGTTAGGCCTATTTTAATAGTGACTCTCAAGCAACCGGAAACTACAGTCATATGGCAATCCATGTGGTTGCTGGATAACTGAGAGTCTACTGTATATATAAACATTTTTGTAAGGAACTCTGTTAAGTACACTTATATTTTCAAGTGCTTCTGTGATATTTAAGACAAATGCATAAATCTTAAGCTGTTCTATGTCAGGAAACATCTATATATTAATGAAAGAATAGTTTTCCAACTTACAAGTTGACTATTGAACTATAAAATTGCATTGGTATTCTAAATATTTTTTTTAAACAAATTGTTTTATTAAAAAATTAAATTTCCAGGAGTTACAGAGCGATTAAATTATAAAAGGCCAGAGGCATGGTTTACGGAACTACGTAAACCATGCCTCGGCATATAGTATTTCTGGGCATAAACATAATAAATTATTCAAACCGCTCCCATTTCTTTGTGAGACTTAAAGCTGTGAAACTCCAAACTGCTGTTTCTATTGCAGTACCCAGCACCACTTGGACCAATAGAACTGTTTGTAATCTGTTCATTTGAGCATGCAATATGGAGTTTCACAACTTGTTGCTAATCTCTCACACAGACAAACACACTGAGGGCTGCACTACAATGATGGGAAAGGAAGGAAAGTAAATAAGGAAATCCAGAAATTAGTAATATTTTATAACATTATACAGTAGTGATTACCTTACATTAGAAGAACCAGGATTTCTTGTCCAGGATTTCTTTCTAATTAAAAGCCACTCTGGCATTCACTCTAATCTCCATTTTGCTTAAACTCATTAAGCCAACTAGGCAGCTTCCTAGGGGTGCTTCCATGTGAAGGTCACCTCATTTCACACTTCAAAATGTTCCTTGGTACAAAAACAGGAAATTCTGCAATTCACAGACTTGCAAATGCATGGAACTAGAGAGTTATAAGTGGTAGGAAGCTACTATCTTGGGGCACCAGAGATGTAAATATGACCCTAGGTCGATTAACCATTTCCATCTCTATAAAAACATATATTTATCATATTTAATTATTAGAAAATACACAAAACTATGACTTACACATAAAACAGGTTATGTGGCTTCACCTCTACCATGGAAATGGTCAAGTCACTACCAGAAAAATTAAGCCAAGCCACCTAATGTATATATATATATATATATATATATATATATATATATATATATATATATATAATACATACTTCTATTTATATATTATGTATGGCATCTCATTACAATCAAACTCACATTAATAACCATGATCTACAGACACATACACACAAATATATATATATATATATATATATATATATATATATATAATGGAGCGACAACCATTGCTCGATGCAGAACAGCGCGCCGTTATCAGGGCGCTGAGTACTGCGCCCTGATGACGCTCTGCGCTCCAGCCTGCATCCCATCTGTTTAAATAGCCCCCATGTCATATTTACTGGACCTGCTTGGCAAGGTAAGGGTCTGACAGTGTGCCATATGGGCCAGGCATTGCATGCGTGTGCCACTAGGAGCATGTTGCGTTGCATGTTTATCATGTATGTAGTGATAAACATGCAATGCAACATGCTCCTAGTTACAAATGCACACAATGACAGTGACATTACATACAATATGCTACTAGTGACACATGCCAGGCCCACATGGCACACTGTCAGCCCTTTACCTTAGCCTTGGCAGCCTCCAACAAGCAGGTCCAGTAAATATGAGATGGGGCAGATGCTATGCCGGCTGGAGCGCAGAACGTCATCAGAGCGCAGTTCTCGGCGCCCTGATGACGGCACGCTGGTCTCCAGCTCGCGAAAGACGTGCCACTATATATGTATGTGTATATATATATATATATATATATATATATATATATATATATATATATATATATATATATATATATATATATATGTTTGTCTGTAGGTTATGGTTATTAATGTGAGTTTGATTGTAATGAAATGCCAGAAATTATGATTATCAGCCAAGAGGATCAGGCCAAAATCCCGTAACACACATAGATAGATAGATAGATAGATAGATAGATAGATAGATAGATAGATAGATAGATAGATAGATAGATAGATAGATAGATAGATAGATAGATAGATTTATTTATTTTCCTTCTTGGTTCTTCAAGTTACCAACCCAATCCATGGCACCTGCCATTTGGAAAACATACCCACAATAGACACATGCAAAGAGTCCAAAAGCAATATGGGGGGAATTAATAGAAGGGTCTAGAGGGGGGAGAGTAAACAAAGAGCGTCTGCAGAGACTAAATGTGTATCCGTGTATTTTCTGTCTAATGTGAATACACTAAAGGAGCCTTTTGTTGGACGCCATCAAAGCAGAGAGCGCACTGATTAGTCTTTGTCTTGCTAATGCACCTTGATTTCAGGAGATGAGACCCTGCACATCCAGGTATGGAGGCGGCTGCGGGGGGGGGCACTATGAGGAGGCACTCGAGTCCAGGAGCCCATTATACAGGAGACAAAAGCTGCACCTGCAAAAGCATAAAGCTCGCCCCACGTCTGAGGTGTCCGGTTAAGTACTGGATTAACCCCTTCACTCACACAGTCCTGATTGGCACTCTTATCCAGCACAACATGGAAACAATGCTATTATTCAATATCAATTAATTTAAAAAATGTAATTATATATATATATATATATAGTAGCCGTGAATGTCCAGTAATCCGGATGACCAATCAAATATTGTGTGTGTATATATATGTATATATATATATATATATATATATATATATATATATATATATATATATATATATATATATATACACTGTATAAGTTGTATCATGATAAGCAACTTTTAAATTCATGATAAAATATGCACTCCAATTCTCTCCTCTCATTTTTAATGTCTCTCCTCATGACTTTTAGTTGGTGATTTCTCTGACTAATACAATGTTGTCTTTATTATTTAGCTCTGTTTAACTTGTGATAAGGACATTTAAACTGGCACCAGACAGTCACAGAGCTTTCAATCAAATTTCCATTCAGCCCAATCCAGGTAATAATAAAACAATAATATCATTTGATACATTGGTAGAGGCTAATATGAAATAATGATCATGTTAAAACCATTGAGAGTAAATATGCTGATTATGCTAATTCAGTGTCTTTCTATGACCCAGTAGACTTATAAACAATTTGTTGATAAAAAATTTTTATTAGGGGAACATTACAGTGGCCCTTTAATATCATCACAAAAAAATGCCATCAAAGAAGTCAAATCACATTGACCAGAAGTCCCTTCTAGAATTGTCACATATTTATCACAGAACATAAAACAGCTCAAGACTAACTCCACAAATCACTAACTGATAAGAGAGACACGAACAATATTTATTCTATAGCTGTGTCCATAGACTGGAGGGTCTGACTGTGCAACATATTATCCTTTATTTTATCCTAGTAACTTGCCTGTTATAAATTACGCTATCATGTCATTTTATCTTCAATTGTCTGTGCTGTCTCTCTTATGTGCTGTCTTTCTCACTCCATGCTGTCTGTCTATGTGCACTGTCTCTCTCTTTGTGTGCACTCTGTCTCCTGTCTCTCTCTATCTCTGTCCTATTTTTTCTCTCTTGTCTCTCTCTCTCTTCTCTCTCTCTCCTGTCTCTCTCTTCTCTGACTTCTCTATCTCGTCTCTCTCTTTATCTCTTCTCTCCCTCTCTCTTCTCTCTTTCTCTCTCTATCTCTCATGTCTCTCTCCCTCTTGCATGTCCTAGCATCGTAACTACGGCGAGCGCCTGAGAGCTCATTATCACTACATATTTAGCATTGTACGCCTGCACAGTGAGCCCTGCTCAGACGTTACAGGCCTTTTGATACATATTATAGTGGATTGTATCACAGTACAAATGATAAAGTGATACCGAGAACATATACGGCCTTAGTTCATCATGTACGCCACCTGGGAAAGGTCATCAGACTGGATCTTGTATGTAACAATTTAAAGGCCTAATGTCACAGTCCAGCTTTCCGCCTTCAGTTAGATTTAATTTATCTTGATTTAAAAAATAATAATTTTAAATTAGAAAATGTACACTAAAAATGGAAATTTTCCCTAATCTTTAGGCTGGATCTCAGTACTAGCGACTTGCCCGTCAAAAAAGATGGCAATAAAATGTAAAGGTTGGCAATGCTGTTTGCCACACAATGCTCGGCTCACCCCTCTCTAACTTGCGGGCCTAGCAGTGAGCGCCTTCGACGTCTACTTTACGGGCCTCACAATGAGTTCATCGTGAGCCCCGCAATGAGAGTCTTTGCCACTCATTGCTGGCCTTGGCCTATCTGTCACTCTTATGCCTCGCAATGAGCACATTCGGCGTTCATCGCGAGCCTCTCCCTCCTCTACTCTCTGACTCCTGTGTCTGTTTCTCTTCTCTCCCTTCAATGTTTCTGTTTTCCCCTCTCTCCCTTCCCCCTCTCACTGCCCTGTTCCCCCCTTATTTTCCTCCCCTGTGTCTCTTTTCCCCCTCTCTCCCTCCTGTGTCTCTTTCCACCCTCTCTCCCCTCTCCCTATCATGTGTCTTTGTTCTGTCTCTCTCTGCTAAAGTCTTGTGTGCCTTGCAATGAGCTCTGTTGCTTTATTTTGTAAGTCTTGCAGGCCTTGCATTGATCGGCTAAAGGTTACGGGCTTCAGCATCGTTTTGAGCCCGTTTTAAAAAATGTATGTCTATACCGCCGCCATTTTTTTTTGCTTAGCCAATTTTCGATGAAAAAACACCAATTAAGGCTCAAATTAGCCTGCAACCTCACTCACAGACTCCC
Source organism: Discoglossus pictus (assembly GCA_027410445.1). Lineage (NCBI taxonomy): Eukaryota > Metazoa > Chordata > Amphibia > Anura > Alytidae > Discoglossus > Discoglossus pictus. Next base: position 106,723,174 of record CM050169.1, read on the forward strand.
TGCCTCTCCCCCCGTTCTGTGTGTGAGGATGTAAGTTAATTTTTTTAATTAATTGGCGTATTTTTGCCCTATTCCGATGGCATCTGAGTTACAGGCTTGAAAAAAATATTGTCCGTTAAAGCACTGATCGCGGGCACCGACATGATCGCTCATGTCGATCCTGTTTTGAAGTGAGAGCCACAGTTGCTGGGCTGCAATGAGTGCTCAACGCGAAGCACGTAGGACTTCGGCTGCAATGGACACCAAAGGCGCTTATCGCAGGGCTCGTGATGAGCGCCAAAGGTGCTAATCGCAAGGCCCGCGGGAGTTAGGCTGCAATGAGCGCAATGAGCCACAGGCGCTCATCGTGAGGCCCGCAGGACTTTAAAAGCAGCCTAAACATGATCACAGAAGGTGCTCATGTAGATGGTCGCAATTGCAGCCAAAAAAAAGAGCACTATACCACTGATCGTGAGGCACGCTGTTTACTAATTTAACGGCCGAAATGGTTTCAAGCGCGTAACTCGAAAGACCCCCCAAAAAGCCAAATAATAAAAAAAAAATAGTAACACACTTACACACAGCACAGGGGGAGAGCCAGGAAGCCTGTGAGTGAGGTTGCAAGCGAATTTGAGCCATATTTGGTGTTTTTTGTCAATCGAAATTGGGCTAAGCAAGGAAAAAAATGGCGGACGAAAAAACGTAAACACTCTCAAACAGGTTTAACACGAGGCTGAACAACGCCAGGCACGTGGACTTTGCAAATAAAACCAATGGCAGTCAGCGTGCGCAACGCAAACATTCAGCAGACACACAGAGGAAAAGTAGACGGGAGGAGAGTCTAGCAATGAGCAGCAGAGGGGGCATAACCTCGCATTGTGTGGCAAACAGCATTGACTGGCTTAAAATTGTATTGCCGTTATTTTTGACGGGCAATTCCATTGCAAAGCACAAAAGTTGTGAGTTGACAAGCCCTGCAATGAACGGCGAAGCCGCTCATTGTCGGGCTCGCAATGAGTGCTGAAGGTGCTCATCGCAAGGCCCATACAGTAGATGGGAGGAGAGGCTCACAATGAGCACCGAAGGCACTCATTGCGAGCCATGCAATAATCGCCAAAGCACAAAAGTTATGGCTTGACAAGGCCTGCAATGAGCACCGAAGGCACTCATTGCGAGCCATGCGATAATCGCCAAAGCACAAAAGTTATGGCTTGACAAGGCCTGCAATGAGTGGCGAAGGCGCTCATTGCCGGGCTTGCGATGAGCGCCGAAGCCGCTCATCGCAAGGCCTGTATAGCAGACAGAGGGAGACGCTTGCAATGAGTGCCAAAGGTGCGCATTGCGAGCCACGCAATGAGCACCAAATGCACTCAGCGCAGGGCTCGTGATGAGCGCCAAAGGTACAGCATTCCCAGCCTTGACATTTTATTCTGTCATTTTTGATGGGCAAGTAGCTAGTAATATATAGTGGTTGGTGAATCTCTCCTGTCCTATGTTATTCTTTGAGGTAATGTACAAGATATGGCATGGTACCAATAGGATTACACAGAAAGCTGATATTTACCCTCTTTGGCTGCCACTCGCTGAGCTTGGTCCGTATGTACTGGCGTGTTATAACCCAACGATGAACTGCCTGAATTTAATAAAACAAACATATTAATATTACCATTACTACTACAGCCATTATACAGGTTTAATTTGGGGTGTAAAAATTAATTCAACAAATGATCCCACAAGTAAACAGATCTCTGCCATGAAAATCAAGTAGATCAGCATGATCATGTATGTGCCTGGTGTGTTACGGTCCATGAGGTCACAGAGAGTCAGACACAACTTAACGACAAAACGCCATATTTATATTTATCAATAAATACTTCTTAGTTGAATATTTGTAATAATGTTATTAGTAACTTCACAATATGTTCCAGATTCTAACCTGACGTACAAACAGAGCAAATAAATGTTTTATTACTCACTGCTCTTGTAGATATTCACAGTGTGTGGTGCGGTGAAGTGAGTGCAAGTAATCCTTAGTCTGCAACTTGGTTCCTAAGAATTTCTGTCTGTTTGTCTGTCTGTCTATCAATCTATCAATATATAGATATATATATATATACATATATATACATATATATATATATATATATATATATATAAAGTATATATAAATATATATATATATATATATATATACTGTATATATATATATATATATATATATATATATATATATATATATAAATATATATATATATATATATATATACATAAATATATATATATATATATATATATAAATATATATATATATATACATACATAAATATATATATATATATATATATATATATATATATATATAAATATATATATAAATTCATAACAGATTGGAAAAAAATTAAGCGGTCCGTCTTTTGAAGTGTTTCTTTAGTATTTATACCCAATGACATGCCTGGGATATTGGACAAACATTATTACTTAAGCATTATTAGGTAGATAGGAGAATGAGCAGACTGCTTCTTATCTGACAATCTGTTGGGTTTGATTTCCATCACATGTCTCCTGAAAATTGGGCCACAAATAATTTCCAGCAGAAATGGTTAATCCATTCATAAAATGCCGAGCCATCAAGAATCAATTGCTGTCAAAGTGCTCGGTGACCCCAGTGGGAAGCAGGTCAGGGGTCGTTAGTGGTTTAGCAGTAGACGAGATTGGTTCGATGTGTGACACATGGGATACAGATGTCGGCTTTATCCTCAGGAAAGGGGGGCAGGAGACGTTATTTCCTGTTCTCCTTGTGTGGGGCAATAAAGTGCAAAATCACTAATAGGAGCAGTGCGGCCCCAGGAAACAAGGCAAGTAGAGAGGTAAGAGGTTGGAAATCAACAGGCAGGAAAAGGTGAAGTCAATTCCTGGCGAGCGTATCCTTAAGTTCCTTGTCTCTCAGCCGCTGTTCAATGTTTAACAACAAAGAAGGAACTATTGCCTCGTCTTTCATGCTTGGCCCCCAACTGGGCTCCATCACTGACAAGTATTTAAGACTTGCGTATTGGGTTTCTGTATCCAGCTGAGTAGTGGCCTAGCCTTGTTGAGTTTCCAATAGTTGATTTTAGGTTGAGATTCCATCACGATGGTCTCCACTGATAATATTAGCAGTAACCAATCTCCAGAATATGATGGACGTCTTCATCAAATGTATGGACAAAGTAACCACATCTTCAAAGAGGTGGTATATTATGATTTGATCAATGGTGTCCCATCATTTTAGTGTCGCTCAATATTGCAATGATACAGCTATAAGTATTCTTTACCAATGGTGCTCAGCCCTTGTGCTTGGTGGCCAAAACCAGGTCAGGTTTTATGGATATCCCTACCTGAATTCTAATGGTTGTTCAAACTGTGCTCATACTGGGATATTCTTAATTCTTATTCTAGGACTGTGTGTGGACCACTAAGTGCAGGAGTTGACACAGAGTCAAGTAAAGCCTTGCAGCCTTATTAAATTGCGATTCGGTAAATTTAAAAGGGCTCTATTTAAGCACACAGCATATTTTTTTACAGAAGTTTTTAGTTAGTGAATACCTTGCTTTTGGATAGAAGTTCACTAACTAAAAACTTCTGTAAAAAAATATGCTGTGTGCTTATATAGAGCCCTATTTAATTAGCCAAATCGCAATTTAATAAGGCTGTTGGTGTCTTTGGTTTATTCATTAATGTGAGAGTTCTCCAGTTTGTGAAACCTCTTATTCAAATCATATGCTAAATAGAATTATATAATAACTGGAGAGATCCCACCCCAAAACATATACAAAATATTGGCAATCTTGTCTCTGAGCATATAACCCATGGTACTTACTTTCCCTGAGGTAGCTGAGATGAGAGAGTAGAACCTCCGTGTTATACAGAGAGGTGATCCTCTGGAAATCCTCTTTGGCCATTTTACACAGTTCTTTTCCATCTATATTCTGAAAAATGCCAGAATCAATTTCCATCAACCCATATTCCTTGATAGCCCATTCCAGCCACTGACGCACATGGTCCTGGCTCCATAACGTGGGGTCTATCGGGAAAAAGTAGGAAAAGTTAAAGGATTATTCTGGCAAAACAAAATGGTGTCTGTAATTTCATGGTAACAACTTATTTATACAGATCTACACTCTTTATGACAACCTGTACAGTGGTTTGATCCTGTCACATACCTGCTGGTACGATGACTCTCCTCTCGTTGGTGGTCATATTCGGGGGAGGCCCATTTTTTTCATCCATGTAGCTGTTATAAGCCATTGCGTTGTTTTCAGACCCTGCAATAAGTTTACTGCATTTGCTGATGCTGCAGTCAACTGGAGATTCCCTTTGAGAGAAAGAAAGAGAGAGATGTGAAATATTGTCTATAACTGATCGTCCAAAAGTCTAGAACTGGGGGAGGAACAGAGAGAGTCAGAGTGTGAGACAGAGAGAGAGAAAGAAAGAAAGAAAGAAAGAGAAAGATGTGAAATATTGTCTATAACTGGGGGAGGAACAGAGAGAGACAGAGTGTGAGACAGAGAGAGAGAAAGAAAGAAAGAAAGAAAGAGAAAGATGTGAAATATTGTCTATAACTGGGGGAGGAACAGAGAGAGACAGAGTGTGAGACAGAGAAAGAGAAAGAAAGAAAGAAAGAAAAAGATGTGAAATATTGTCTATAACTGTGGGAGGAATAGAGAGATACAGTGTGAGACAGAGAGAAAGAAAGAAAGAAAGAAAGAAAGAGAAAGAAAGAAAGAAAGATGTGAAATATTGTCTATAACTGGGGGAGGAACAGAGAGAGAGACAGACAGAGAGTGAGACAGACACACACAAATAGAGAAAGAGACAGACAGAGAGAGAAAGAAAGAAAGAGACAGACAGCGACAGAGAAAGAAAGAGACGTAGAGCTGTGAAATATTGTCTATTACTGATCGCCCAAAACTCTAGAACTGGGAGAGGAACAGACAGATAGAGACAGAGACAGACAGAGAGAGACATAGAGAGACATGGAGAGACATTGAGATCTGTCAAATATTGTCTATAACTGTTCATCCAAAACTCTAGAACTGGGGGAGGAACAGAGAGAGAGAGAGTGTGAGACAGAGAGATAGAAAGAAAAAGAAAGAAAGATGTGAAATATTGTCTATAACTTTTTCTCACTCTCTGTCTCTTTTACTCTCTCTATGTGTGTCTCACTCTCGTGAGACACACATAGAGAGAGTAAAAGAGACAGAGAGTGAGAAAAAGTGAAAGAAAAAAAGAAAGCTAGAGCTGTGAAATTTTGCCTATTTCTGATCTCCCAAAACTCTAGAGAAACTATGTAGATATAGTGGATATGGAGATATAGAGATGTTATGCAGATACAGATATAGATGATATATAGATATAGAGGTTATATATAGGAGTTATATAAATATACAGGTTATATAGATATAGAGGTTATATATATATAGAGGTTATATATATATATATATATATATATATATATATATATATACATACATATATAGTAAATAAATAGTACATCTGTGCTAACATTTGAATGTCTACAAGTTTAAAAACTTGCTTTCAGCTCAGAATTCTCAGAAAAACTGTTGTTACACTGCATTCTGGGAAGCTGAGCCCGGGACATGCACATATACCCCAATATATATATATATATATATATATATATATATATATATATATATATATATATATATATATGAGAGAGAGAGAGACTTGTTATATAGATACAGATATGGATCTTATATAGATATACAGGTTATATAGATATAGAGGGTTTATAGATACAGACATAGATCTTATATAGATATACAGGTTATATAGATACAGATATAGAGGGTGTATATATATAAAGGTTATATAGATATATAGGTTATATGGATACAGATATAGATCATATATAGATATAAAAGTATATAGATATAGAGTTTATTTATATATATATATATATATATATATATATATATATATATATATATAAATATATATATAAATATATATATATATATATATATATATATATATATATATATATATATATATATAAAGGTTATATAGATATATAAAAACAGATAAAACAATTTTATAGATACCTTCTAGGTTAAAAAAAGAACTGGGACTGCAATCTATAAAAATACCCAGCACAGTCCAGATGAGTTTCATGACACAATCCTCTATGTTCACTAAGCTTCGCCAGGGCTGCAGAGCAGTTAACCATCATGTACTTAAAACTGCATGATTTCAGTTGAAAGCTAAAAGCTTCATTGATTTTATTCCTTGAAATTCTGATGGTGTCCCAGTATTACTTTCTATCACATGTCTCTCAGTGTTTGATATTCCTACATATTCATGGCTATGTACAAACCTTCTGAGAAAAGACTCACAATGTTCTTTATTTATCATATTATGGATATAACATGTTTCTGGACTGAGTCCCACCATTGTTAATAAAAACTTAAAAACATGATTAAAAAATACTGATTTTATTGCTAATCAGCCAATAAATGTGGAAAATAAACTAAACTCTATTTTTAAACTATTACTTTGGCCATTAAAGATAAAACTAATATAAAAATTGAAGGTTTGAGTGTTGTGTTGCAAACTAAAATTTTCTAGGGTCATAATAGCTGGAATTCACTGTAAAATATTCTATACAGTGAGATATTCTTGTTCCTGGCATCAGAAGCCTAGTAAGCTCTGCACAGTGAGGAGCAGTTTTACTCAGTAATGTGTTTCAGATCCCAAGAGGGTTAACAGTTCATCCATAATTTTTTCCGAATGTCTGTGTGAGAGGCCGATGCTGCAGACGGATATAAGATGTTGACTAACATATGTTTGAATTTAAGTTTTCATCTTTGGCTACTGTTTTTCCAGGCAGCCGACCAAAGATCTCTCTGCAAACCCAAAATAATCCAAACTCCCTTATATCTGACACACTGACTCATATTTAGATCTTATGTCACATTACCAGGTCTCTACTCATGTAATTATATATATATATATATATATATATATATATTCAAACCAACAGAATGAAATCAAGAATGATTGAGTAGTGATACCTTCCATTGGGCACAAACTCTATATATGGTGGTTACATTTAATAATAATTGTACTGACCCAAAGGACACCCATATGATACATCTGACCTCTTGTGTTTCTCTTTATTTTCTATATAATGAAAACAGTTGATACAAATTAGATTTTTTTTAAAGTGGACACCACAAAGGTTTATATGAAAACACTTTAAAAGTATTGCATGATAAACAGCCTGGTCGCTACATATTGTAATGTTTGTAGACAACTTGGGGAGTCTAATAATATTGATGGCAAATGTAATAGTCTTCCTCTTAGAGAGTCCAAATACATATTTTCATTGAAGTATTTTCTTTGTCTCTTTAATACTATGAACTGACCATAGATTTTGGTACTTATAATATGTGCAGTAAGATATACACAACCAATGAATATATTTGGTGTGTATTGACAGACTGACATTTGGAAATATCTATAAAATATTAGATAGATAGATGTAGATTCTGAGACATAATAAATATAACTAGATATGTACTCTAAATCTATAGAGAAATCCCTGACATTATAACAGACCATTTGCTCTTTTTATTCTTTCTTTGTTATGTTAAAGTGGCTAGGTATCTGGTACTTTGATAGGACACTTAAAGACTTCATTGTGCCAGCCAAGTCACCTGTCCTTGAGTTGCCCACTGCTTGTGGCTGACAATGATCTCTTAGCTGTGCTAATAGCCATCTGGCTCCAAGAGGCTCCACGCTGAGACTAATATCCACAAGACTTTCTATAGGTACCACCCCACCTGCATGTGCCACCCACAAAGGGAAATAATAGCATGGGTTTAGAGGACTGACATTTGTACGATTCCAAGCAAGTCACAGAGTCTGAAACTACTTATAGGGTGTATTACCATAATAGTGCACCTCCTAATAGGAGCAATATGATACACATTATATTAAGAGTAGTCTATGGACATTACTGTAAGGATTTATGCACTGACCCAGCGTTCTGCCTGTCTCTCTCCTCACTTATCCATGTTACATGGCACCTACTTTGCCCTGGCTAAATCACTTCCCATGGCAACCTCACTCTCTGTCCTATAGCTGACTTTATCTTTTGTCTTTTATCTTTCCATGGCTGTGTCTCTCCTCCCTTTCCACATTTAACCACCTTGGCTGCCTCTCTTTCTCTGCTTCTCTTCTTGTTTCCTGTGACTGTACATTTCTCTCTTTATTCAGATGTCTCTCTTTGCCTCAGACTATATTTTTTCTCGATTACCACAACAAACTGTCTCCCCATATCCGCAGATGTCTTTCTAATCTATTTGTTGTCTCTCCCCACACTCCACTGGCTCTCTCTTCCTCTTTCTCACTGGCTTCCTCTGCTCCATTCCTCCATTTGTCTCTTTCGGACATCCGCCTCCTTCCATGGCTGTCTTTACTCTCCCATTCCTAGGCCATTTCTGTCCTCCATTTATCTGGCGATATCTCACGCATGTTCTCCTGTCCCTCTCCTTCTGTCTCTTTCCCTCCATGCTGTCTCTTTTTATTCTTCCCTGCTCTATCTCACTCCACGTGTCACCCTATCCTAGTTGTCTCTCTTCTAGTCTACAATACACAGCTCAGTTTCTATATCTACTTGCCTCTCATTTCAATACAGGATTTATTTTGACACTAACACCATTGAGTCTCCCTCACCTGGATCCATTCATGTGCTCATATTCCCTTTTGATGTTGACCCTCACAGGTTGATTGATCCACTCCTGTTGTGGGGGCAGAGGGTTAATTTTGTGGGGTTGACCATAGTCTGGGTTTCCAGAGGCAGTCATGTCAGCCTTGGAGAGGTGGGAAGAAGCTCCATATGTTGTCTCGAAGAGGGACTGGTCATCACTCACCACTGACAAAGCTTCCTGTGAAAGAACAGAGAGGTTAACCTAGAAACATCAGGCCAACATCCATACAGATCCAAACCTCTCCATGAACTCCAAAATGAGATTAAACACTATTTTATAGATGGGCAAAATGTTTTTAGAATTAAAAATTAATTATATAAAATATTTAATTCCATTGTTTTAATTGTGTCTTGATGCACATCCTGTACAATTTGTATTTGTTCCCATCCTGTATAATTTGTATCCATTCTCATCCTGTACAATTTGTATCCATCCCCTTTGCATTTTCATTATACAATTTCAATATCATTCAACATTATGATTTTATAAAGTGTACATTATCTACTCTAATTGATAGTAAAGACTATTTGGAGTTTGAGACTTGTCAGTACAATAGAAATAACGGTGTTAATATTGGTGGTTATCAATTCTTATATCACAGTCAGTACAGCCAAGCTCTTGACTACTCTTCATAACAGCATCTAGTTATGTGTCTGTGTGTTCTGTCTCAGCCCATGATTATCTGCCCATCCTATCTACCTCTTCACCTAATTTGTACATTGTTCCAACTTACTACAGAGAAGTGGCTCATTTCACAGTCCTACTGCTCCTGACGGGTTTGAATTGACTCTCCTTATGGATCATTGTCAACTCTTTAGACAAATTCTTACTATCCACCTTGATATAAATGGCCTCTCAAAATGCTCTATAAAGTATTGCCAAACATATGTAAGACTATACCATTAGGGCCAAGGTCTAGGGTTTAGGGTAAAGATACAATAAAAAGCAGTACAGCTTTCTATCCCTGCCCTTCATTCTGACCAAAGTACATACAGAAATGGAAGTACCGTGGGGTAAATGGAAATGAGGGAGAGAAAGGGACACTAATGAGTGGACCTATGGCAGCTTGAACCCCAACCACATCACATAACACAACTAGCCACCTCTATAATGGTTGTTTGTTTAGTCATTCAGTCATATCCGACTCTCTGTGACCATATGGACCACAGCATACTAGGCACATCTTGTGTCTGGTTGTGCTCATCCATAAGGTTTTCATGGCAAAGATACTGGAGTGGATTGCCAGGTCCTTCTCCAACGGACCACAATTTGTCTGACCTGTCTGCTATGACCTGACCACCTTGAGTGACCCTATATGGCTTCACTGAGGTACACAAGCCCTTTCACCACAACAAGTTAGCGATCCAGAAGCCACCCAGTAATCACATTTAGTAATATATAGTTCAGTGTTTTTCTCATAGAATCCAGTAGTTAAAGGGCCAGAACTCTACAGCCCAGGTAATAAATGGAATCCCTTGGATTTTAGCTGCAACCAAATCACTTGCACGTCCTAGAACCCATCAATCTACCATAATGTCCATTAGAGAAGCATCTAGGGTTGCCAAGGCAACAGCCAATCAGAGCAACGGGCCATGATTTCCCCTCTGGTCTCCATTACGTGGACCTGACACAAGGCCTTTTTTGTAGATTTAGTCTGCGGGCTGTTTATGTGGCCCCTGGGAAACATGGGCTTCAGTCAGACGTCTTTACACATTCCTTCCAGACATAGGGCCGGAACAAAGTGCTACAGAAGACTGAGTCCATGCGCTTTATATGTAATGTGAGCATTGTCTGAGGACCCTTTAACATAGGAATTTTATACCTTTAATTCCCACAGCAGCTGTATAAAACTAGACTATTCAAATATATAATTATATACACCTTTAAAAAATATACCCCTTATCTCCCCTTACCCTGTCAATAGATCCACTATATATAGGTTATATACAGATAATTTCTATAACCCAAGAATCACACATTTTTCACCAGTAAGCACATAGGCATGTACTTAAAGGGCCAGTGTACGTACACACTTTTCATGTTAAACCTTTTTAACCAATAATAAAACATAAAACATAAAAAATACACATGCAAAATGCAGCAAAGCAAAACTTTAGCCAGAAAACATAATTTAAAAGCACAGTTTACCTCATTAATGACTGTTGCTGTATACTTTCCCAATTTCTCTCATTGTCCTGAACACTACTGAAAGTACATGGAAGATTTCAACTACTATAACATAATTAAAATCTTATAAAGACAGCATCATCAATTATATGAAAGTTGAAATCTTTTACTTTCTTTTAGTAATGCTCAGGACAATGAGAGAGGTGGGGAGTACAGCAATGGCCATTAATGGGGTAAATTACATTTCCTAGATAACTATTTCCTTTGCTGCTGTTCGCATCTGTATTTGTAACGTTAAATAATAACTAAAAATAAAAATAGGTTTAATATTAAACTTGTTTACACTGGCTCTTTACTCTTAAATATATTCTCCAATCCTCCAAAAATGTAATTCTCATGGGTAAATTAACTTAATTAGTATGTGATTGATAATTAAACATATGTAATATAAGAGCATTTTATATCTTCTGTGAGCTGAATTATAAAGACAAGTTGTGCTTATTTCTATAATTATAATTAACAGTAAATTTGACTTCACCAGCAAATTATATTATTTCATTAAATTCACCACACAACACATAATATGTAATATTTAGCAACCATGCCACTGATGATGGATTAAAATTAAGTTTTCTATATGTTCAATACATAACAAAAATATCTTAAGTATAAAAAATCAGCAAATAGTTGTTTATGTTAAATGCTTAGTAAGTCTGGATTACTGACACCCCTGGAAGCCCCTTGTATGTCTCACCCAGTTACAGGGCACGCTTCAGCAGTGCACATCTGCCTGTTAGACTCTTCCTGTCATATATTTACACCTTCTCTATTCAGTGGCATATTAACAAGCTTGTAATGGTGCGCCTGCATTAATATTAATTAATATTAGTTTATGTCAACCTATTAACTTTGGGGCATAATGTTTGCAGTACAGGATTGTGACTAATGTAACCCGATAACATGGTATAATTGTATAATAGTGTTAACTCTGCTTGAAACAGTTGAAGACGAAGAAAGTGCACAGTCATGAAATGGTAACATTGGTCAGAAGATCATCACCCCTTACAGATCACCCACCCTTTCCCTGCACCTCCTCATAGATAATCACGCCTTACTGACCATCCACCCTCTCCCTGCACCCCCTCATAGATCATCACCCCCTTACTGACCATCCACCCTCTCCCTGCACCCCCTCATAGATCATCACAACCCTTACTGACCTTCCACCCTCTCCCTGCACCCCCTCATAGATCATCACTCCTTACTGACCTTCCACCCTCTCCCTGCACCTCCTCATGGATCATCACCCCTTACTGACCATCCACCCTATCCCTGCACCCCCTCATAGATCATCACTCCTTACTGACCATCTCCCTGCACCACCTCATAGATCATCACCCCTTACTGACCATCCACCCTCTCCTTGCACCCCCTCATAGATCATCACCCCTTACAGATCACCCACCCTTTCCCTGCACCTCCTCATAGATCATCACCCCGTACTGACCATCCACCCTATCCATGCTCCACCTCATAGATCATCACCCCTTACTGACCATCCACACTCTCCCTGCACCTCCTCATAGATAATCACCCCTTACTGACCATCCACCCTCTCCCTACACCCTCGTATAGATCATCCCCCTTACAGATCATTTACCCCCTCCCTACACCTCCTCATAGATCATCATCCCTTATAGATCATCACCCCTTACAGATCACCCACCCTTTCCGTGCACCTCCTCATAGATCATCACCCCGTACTGACCATCCACCCTATGCCTGCACCCCCTCACAGATCATCACCCCTTACTGACCATCCACCCTCTCCCTGCACCCCCTCATAGATCATCACCCCCTTACTGACCATCCACCCTCTCCCTGCACCCCCTCATAGATCATCACCCCCTTACTGACCATCCACCCTCTCCCTGCACCCCCTCATAGATCATCACTCCTTACTGACCTTCCACCCTCTCCCTGCACCTCCTCATAGATCATCACCCCTTACTGACCATCCACCCTATCCCTGCACCACCTCATAGATCATCACTCCTTACTGACCATCTCCCTGCACCACCTCATAGATCATCACCCCTTACTGACCATCCACCCTCTCCTTGCACCCCCTCATAGATCATCACCCCTTACAGATCACCCACCCTTTCCCTGCACCTCCTCATAGATCATCACCCCGTACTGACCATCCACCCTATCCATGCTCCACCTCATAGATCATCACCCCTTACTGACCATCCACCCTCTCCCTGCACCTCCTCATAGATTATCACCCCTTACTGACCATCCACCCTCTCCCTACACCCTCTCATAGATCATCCCCCTTACAGATCATTTACCCCCTCCCTACACCTCCTCATAGATCATCATCCCTTATAGATCATCACCCCTTACAGATCACCCACCCTTTCCGTGCACCACCTCACAGATCATCACCCCTTACTGACCATCCACCCTATGCCTGCACCCCCTCATAGATCATCACCCCCTTACTGACCATCCACCCTCTCCCTGTACCCCCTCATAGATCATCACCCCCTTACTGACCATCCACCCTCTCCCTGCACCCCCTCATAGATCATCACTCCTTACTGACCTTCCACCCTCTCCCTGCACCCCATCATAGATCATCACTCCTTACTGACCATCCACCCTCTCCCTGCACCACCTCATAGATACTCACCCCTTACTGACCATCCACCCTCTCCCTGCACCTCCTCATAGATCATCACCCCTTACTGACCATCCACCCTATCCCTGCACCACCTCATAGATCATCACTCCTTACTGACCATCTCCCTGTGCCACCTCATAGATCATCACCCTTTACTGACCATCCAGCCTTTCCTTGCACCCCCTCATAGATCATCACCCCTTACAGATCACCCACCCTTTTCCTGCACCTCCTTATAGATCATCACCCCTTACTGACCATCCACCCTATCCATGTTCCACCTCATAGATCATCACCCCTTACTGACCATCCACCCTCTCCCTGCACCTCCTCATAGATAATCACCCCTTACTGACCATCCACCCTCTCCCTACACCTTCTCATAGATCATCCCCCTTACAGATCATTTACCCCCTCCCTGCACCTCCTCATAGATCATCACCCCTTACTGATCACCCACCCTCTCCCTGAACCTCCTCATAGATCAGCACCCCTTACTGACCATCCACCCTATCCATGTTCCACCTCATAGATCATCACCCCTTACTGACCATCCACCCTCTCCCTGCACCTCCTCATAGATAATCACCCCTTACTGACCATCCACCCTCTCCCTACACCTTCTCATAGATCATCCCTATTACAGATCATTTACCCCCTCCCTGCACCTTCTCATAGATCATCACCCCTTACTGATCACCCACCCTCTCCCTGAACCTCCTCATAGATCATCACCCCTTACTGACCATCCACCCTCTCCCTCCACCTTCTCATAGATAATCACCCCTTACTGACCATCCACTCTCTCCCTACACCCTCTCATAGATAATCACACCTTACTGACCATCCACCCTCTCCCTACACCCTCTCATAGATCACCACCCTTTACAGATTATCCACCCTCTCCCTACACCCTCTCATAGATCATCACCCCTTACTGACCATCCACCCTCTCCCTGCACCTCCTCATAAAACATCACCCCTTACTGACCATCCACCCTCTCCCTGCACCCTCATAGATCATCACCCCTTGCTGACCATCCACCCTCTCCCTGCACCTCCTCATACGTCATCACCCCTTACTGACCATTTACCCCCTCCCTACACCTCCTCATAGATTATCATCCCTTACAGATCACCCACCCTCTCCCTACACCCCCTCATAGATCAAGACTCCTTACAGATCATCCATGCTCTACCTGCACCTCCTCATAGAGCATGACCCCTTACTGACCATCCACCCTATCCCTGCACCACCTCACAAATCATCACCCCTTATAGATCATCCACCCTTTCCATGCACCTTCTCATTTTTCATCACCCTTATTGACCATACACCCTCTACCTGCACCTCTTCCAAGATCATCACCCCTTACTGACCATACACCCTCTCCCTGCACCTTTTTCTTAGATCATCACCCCTTACAGATCACCCACCCTTGTAGATGAGCATCATTTACAGATAATCCATTCTCTCTCTGCACCCTCATAGATCATCACCTCTTACAAATCACCAACACTATCCCTAATAACTTTTTATACATTATTGACCAGTCCATTGACCAGTCCAAATAATATATCTCTATGAATAAATAATCCTCCATATCACCCATTACAGATATTTGCACCACTCGTAGATCATCAACACTTACGGATCATTCACCATTTCCCTACACCCCTCATAGATAACCATCATTTACAGATCATCCACCCACTAATGGTGTAAAGCTTTATCTGCTTGAGATCACATGTGTTAATCTGGTAGGGATATTCTTAAATCCTCCACTGTTGGAGATTCCTGGAAGCCAGACTGAAAAACCCTATCCAAATTATAGAGTGAAGGGTGCAAATAAGTATTTTTTCCTCCTTTTGCATCTTTCATAAAATGTTCCTATACCCCCCTACACCAAGTAGGTACCCAGCAACTCTCATCAATGGTTTCACCGCTATAGGAGCTTTTATTAAACAGGGCAAAGCATTGGATGCCAACTATTGGACCTTAATCTGTAGAATAAACTGAAATACTTCATAATTATAATGATATAATTGTTTCTTTACGAACTTCCAAAAATCATAACTTTTTATTAAATGTTTAAATAGTATAGGGTGCTCTGCAATTAAGGCTTTGTAATTCCCTGATATTTTAGTATGATGTATCAGTTTACTGAATACTATACCTTTATTTAGTAAGGTTATGATAAGAGTCAGGGTTAGGGTCAGATTTAAGGTCATTATTTAAAATAAAACATTATTTCTCTCTCTTATTAAACTCTTTGTGGCTCGATGCAGATCCGGAACACCATGCATGTCCCTTGTGCAGATACTGGGTGAAAAAACAGGAAGTTAGGCTGGTATTTTTAGAAAAAAAAAACTAGTTTCTGCAGCATTGATGTTGCAGATTGTTATTTTGATAAACATAACCACAAACGTCAGTCTAGAGAGAGGGATGGTGGGTCTATGAGACCTTGTCATTCAGGGCTAGGAATAAGTTACCAGCAGAATATTTTATTCACTTGTAAAAGCCAAGAAAAAAATGTGTATTTCACTGTGTAGTGTGTGGTTGTTGTATTATCCGTTGGGGATTGAGTAAGTTACTTGTTTGGCAATGCTGGAAGGAAATATATAAGAACTGTATGGGGGGGGGGGGGGGGGGGGTATCAAATGTTACATCTCCATCTATGAAGTCAATACATTTTCTTTCTCTCATGAGATATTATCCAGGAATTATATTATAAACTTCTAATACTAAGACAAATTTGTCTATCAAATTTATTAAATAAAAAATAAACATGCAATAGATTTTTATATCAGATAAGAACCATTAACCCATCTAGTCTAGCCATTTGTTGGTTAGATGCTCAGTCGTGTCTGACTCTCTGTGACTCCATTGGACTTGGGCATAAAACGCCATACATATCAGTCAGCCCCCTCCCCTCTAAGCTCTCTGAAGCTCAAGTTCACTGCTTCAATGACATTATCTATCCATCTCCGCCTCTGCCGTCCCCTTCTTGTGCCTTCAATCTTTTCCAGCATCAGAGCCTTCTCTTGGGAATCCAGTCTTCTCATAATATATGGGCAAAATATTTGAGCTTCAGCCTTATGACCGAACCTTCCAGTGATCAGTTTGTTTTGATTTCCTGTAGTACTGAGTTTTTCGATCTTCTTGCAGTCCAAGGAACTCTAAGTACTTTTCTCCAACATCACAATTTAATGTCGTCAATTCTACAGCACTCAGCCTTTTTTATGGTTCAGCTCGCACATTCTTATTTTTCTACTGGGAATACCATAGTCCTAACTATGCAAACATTTGTTGAAATGTAAGATCTTTACTTTTTACTAGCTTGTCCAGACTTGCCATAGCTTTCCTCCCCAGAAGCAAACACCTTTTAATTTCATGGCTGCAGTCACCATCTGAATAGATCTTGGATCCCAGGAAAATAATAAACCTATCACTGCCTCCACTATATACCTAAAAAGTTCATTATAATAACAGCAGAGTTTCTGTTTAATTATTAGTGGAACTGCAACACAACTGGCAGAAGTCTTTTAAAGGCTTGAGTAAATGTTGGTAAACAATATAAACGCAGAATATATTTCTCTCACCAGGCTGCACAGGATAATTTTGTATGAAATGTAGACAATGATAATTGCACAAATTCTAACATCTCTAATAATTCAGTAGATACATAAACTGAAAAGAAAACAACAGCTGTAAATTTGTAACATGTTGCCCAATCTGGTAAATAAGTTTCATTGAGTAATATAAAAAGTGCTGCTATTTGTACGCCTGTGTACCTGTAAGGAATATGTTGGCACATTACAAATAACATATAATAATAATAATAATAATAATAATAATAATATAGGTAGCCTATTTGATGTATACTACAAATAATATTTTATGATAAACTGAATTAAGTCTGTGGGATATTAGATATAAATCTAGGCCCTAATTGTACAAACTAGTTCTAGCTGTGATTCTCTAAGTATAAAGCTGCCTATAGAGTGGAGTTTTCAATGTTCTGTAAGTAAAATAATGAATGTTATTGTATATCTGTGTGGGGAGAAGTCCTATGCATGTTTTATTTTAAGCTCAAAGACAGGACCCTCTGTGACAAAATGCTTTTTGTCTATCTAAGATGTAGGGTAATTAGCCAGAAAGTGGGACATCAACATATGTTGTGCCTTCCAGGTAGGAGGTATCCTTTGAGAACATTGGGTACTACTACCATTACCTGTGGTGTGGAGGTCTTTACCACTATTACTTTGTCACAACATACTCCCCTTGATTTTATGTTTTTTTAATCCTACTTTTATCTGCCTGCTGTTGCTATACCATGTAGATACTGTTTTTAATATCGGTGTGGTTTTTGTGCAATAAAGGTTTTTCCCCCGACCTATTTTACATTAGTTATTTTAGAAGGAAGTTGTGTAATGATTATGAGATTACCTGGGGTAAGGTTACATTTTACAACATTTTGAGGAGACACATAATATCCAAAATATTAATGTTCTTTATAAAAACCCACATAAGCACCACGAAGCCCAGAGACCAACAAGATATGAAGGAGAGCTCCTAAGCAGTGCTACTCTACAAGGAAAGTCATTGCATATCTGGACCACTCACTGGCAGAACTAACATCAGTTTTACCATAAGAGCCATATCCATTTATGGATTTCCTGCACCAGGAGTTGTTTTTTGGAACAGCACTGCTTAGTGAATATGCCTCTTCTATTTCACAATGACAGCCCAGGGATGGGACATAGGAAGTCAGAGCCAAGTGTTTTCTTTGTTCTGTCAGAGGAAATAGATCAGGAAGTGTTGGAAGTGTCCAACGGAAATCTCTCTGCTGCTGATAAAGGGACCCAAGTGACGTGTCTTTGGATGCAGTTAGTTACAAGAACAAAAGAATATTCTAAAATAACTATAGACTTCCAACTGGCATTAACCCCCTGTGCTTCCTGCCTGTGTCCCATGTCCTGTTGTCAGTACCGCCATTTGAACAACTGTTTAAGTCATTAGGAAATATAGACAGGTAAAGCCATAGATAGTATGGTAGGTAAAGGGAGTTAGAGCAATAGATAGATATGGTAAGTATAGTTTGGTTGGTAAAGCAATAGGTGGGTTGATATGATAGGTATAGGTAGTTAGTGCAATGGATAGGAAGATATGGTAGGTATAGGTCGATTGGTAAAGCGATAGATACTTTAGGCATAGAGAGTTTAGCAATAGATGGGTTGATATGATAGGTATAGGTAGTTAGATCAATGCATATGTACATAGTGTAGGTATAGTTAGGATGGTAAAGCAATAGATAAGTAGATATGACAGTTATAGATTGGTTGGTAAAGCAATAGATGGTAGGTAGACGTGTATAGATAGTTGGAGCAATGCATAGGTAGAGATGTCACATACATTTGCTGTAATTGAAACAGTTGGCTTTTACATGGAGCAGACTCTAAAAGACAAAACCGATAAGAAAAGACTTCATGACCTGAATATGTATAATGTATATGAGAGAGACCAAAAGATATAATGAAGGTTTAATAAAGTCCTGGAGGACAAATAACAATGCAACAACAAGAAGTCATGAAATGAAGTTGGAGGATGGAAGTTGGAGAGTAATTTGTGAAAGCACTGCTTTATGAAAAGGTTATAGATCCTGGAATTGCCATATGGAAGACATAGGTTCAAGAATACATAAGACTGTTCGTAGGTTCACTTATGGCTGCATTGTGATGTAGATATCATGGTCAGACTGCTTGGGTCTATTTGTTCTTACATGCTGTTAGAATCTATATTTTATGTTTTTCCTATTGTGTTACAGAATGGATTTGTATTTTCACATAATTTAAATAAATAGATAATCCTTTTATATAGAAGCATACAATCCAATATAGCCTTCTAGTTCACCCATTCTCCCATTAACCTATAAGGTTCAGGATTCATGAATCCTAAGAACAGGGGTTTGCATATCACAAACATTGCCTTGCTGTATTTGTAGTTACTATGTGGGTACTCCATGTTGAAAATGCCTATATATATAATTATATTATTTTTATAGTATTGTCCCCATAGCAGTAATTAACATAAATCTAAAATGTTGCATCTTTCTTCTGCTGCAAATTCTTCCTGCATAACTGGCATCCTGCTTTCCTGCTGCTTCCTAACCTGTAATAATGTATTCAATTGACTTTGCACATAAATGTTATGTAGTCTTGCTCTATCAGAATGTGCCTTTAAATACCCCCTGAAATCTATTCCTGTGCCTCCTTAATACCCACTAACCATACACACCATAAGCAAGGTCTCCAACTGGTGTATATCCCACCTCTTATCTTAATTTTATGCCTACTGTGTTCACTCTTGTAGTTTGATAGGGGATCTGGCAATGTGATGTTTTTTATATATTTAGATTAGTTTTAAATAATTAAAATATTGTTCATTCACCATTGATAGCACTCATTAAAATGATTCAAGACCGACTGTACTACACAGAGACCATCAGCCCTATTAAATTCCCTCAACGTGTAAAACCGCAGCCCGTAACGTAGCCCACATGACTTGCGGCTATTAAATTGGCCCCATAAAGCAACCCAATGACTTGCAGGGTAAGGGCGAGAAAAGGCTACGGAACGGGGGAATTTGAACTCCGCGGCCGTAAATACTTTGATCTGTCAAGCCCGTAACTGTTACGTTCCAATCACACTATTAAATTGCAACAAATTCACTGGTGTACAAGCCCATAACCCGCAAATGGAGCCAAAAAGCCAATGGGTACTAGATAGGACCCGCTAGGGGGGTAAAGTCCAATCCGTAGCACTTTAAATGCAAATATACACACACTACTGTACTCATAATTAAATAGAATGAGATGTTAGGTATTAAAATAAATAGCACAACATTCTCAAGCTCGTAAATCTGCAATATAAAATACTTTTTTACATAATAGAACTCGCATGGATTAGAATATAATATTTACTTATTAATATTGCATTATTTCAGATCAAAACTCGTAATTGAAGCCTGTAAGGCTTTGAAATCTAACCTCCATTTTTTCGTGATGATGATCTCATTTGCCATTGGCTCCCTCTAAACCCGTAACTACGGGTTTGACTAATTGATCATGTTCATGGGCGCACATCCAATGTGCGACAAATGGTTTACAGGCTTGCGTCTCTGGCCTGTAACCTGCGGCATGGTGGAATGAAATTGCTCTGTAACGCAGTTGACTTTCAAGTCTGCAGCATTTGCCGGCGTGCCGATGCCGCTACAGGCTTCAAATTTAATAGGGCTGCATGTGACTGAAACTTAATCATAGCACACAGTTACCTGTCCTACTTTATCGAACCAGCTGACCGGTCAACCAAGTAAGATACTCAGCCATTGATTCCCATAGACTACAAGCTCTGAATGAACTAGGAATGTTAGTACAGAGTTTAGATACAATGTGACTATTGGGGATGAAGAACACAACTCAGCCTCACTTCTCCCTTTCTCACTAATAACATGGCTTCCATATGTGAAAGGTAGACATAGGACAGCTGACTTTTTATGGCAAAACTGCTGACTTGTTGGCAATAAATTGACTAAGCTTCATGGAACGGGTCACTTTAAGGGAAACACAAACATTTTACTACAAATATACTTGTTTTGTTATTTTATTTCTGCTATTTTGTAAGACTTTCTTTAAAAAAAATTTCTTGCAAAATGTAACTTTAGTAATGTTTGAAACCTCCTCTATCAAAAACTTAATTTAAAATATGGGCCTAAAATAACAGATTCCTTTAACAGTAGGAATACTGGATATTACACCATCCTAGAAAACCAAAGCGTTGGATACACGAAGAGCTGATGGTTCCAATATAAAGTGCTCAGGAGATGGCTCAATATCATTTGTTATAAATTAACTTCTGAAACTGCAACATTGTTCAGTAATAAAGAAGATGTAAAGTGCAAAATAAAAGCGGTAGGAAATCAGTTTTATTGTGTGTGTATCTGTTATACATTATCATTATTACAGTTCTGTTTTTTTCTTGGGTTCAGTTATTTTCTTGGGGTTAAGTTCTTATTTGTTGCACAATGTTTTTAGCTGCTGGAATTGTGCAGTGCATAGTGAGCTACAGCCATATTGTAAAGCTGGGTACTGTCTTGGCACCGCCACTCAGGGGGTATTTTAAAAGTTTGTTTGCCGCTCTGGGCATATATTGATTTGTGCCCCAGCTATTACCCCTCCCCATACTAAGGTCATCACATACATGTACAGAATATCTGGAAGTCTACAGTATATCAGAAGGTGTCAGGTATGGACAGAAAAGTAATTGTATACAGATATATCTGATGATACACACTCTGTACCATCAACCTGAGACATCCCAGCCTCTGCCAAGCTTTGAGACCTTTACCAGTAGTTTGACCATTAACATACTAAATGGTACCCAAGGAACAAAATTCAGGATCCACTTCAACATATTGTCAAGTTCCTCTTCATTCACTAATTATTTTTCATGCATTTTTAGTGTTTTATGTTATTATTAGAACAGTGTGTAGGCAGGATTCACTATAATATGTATGGTGGGTTTCCCACATAATGGTGTCACTTGTATAGTGGTACATTGCTATTCTTTCCTCTCACATACCCCAATAAATACTGCAATACTGGATGTTTTGGTATCATATTACAGGATCACAATGAACCCTATATAATGGTGAATGAGAGACCCCAAATATGAGGGTACATGACCAGATCCCCCTCCCCTCGTTGTATGGTACATTACCTGTCCCCATATATGAAGATACATTACAATATACCATATATTGAGGTTTAATATTAGATCCCATATGTGGAGGACTTGACCAGACCCTATATATTGGGATCACAAGACACTATATATAGGGGAAATAACCAATCTCCATATATTGAGTTATATTATCAGACTCCACTCTTCCCCATTATTGGGTACAGTACCAGTCCCCTTATGTGGAGGACTTGACCAGACCCCATATATTGGGATACAATACTATATTGAGTTATATTATCAAACATGAAAAGGTGGTCTAGGCAAGGACTCAAAAGTTGACACTTGCAGTGTAATAAGGGTTGGAGTATAATGGGGTCAGACAAACCAGAGAATGATGTGTTGAAGAACCTCTCCAATTCTCCTTTTATTCCAAGGATGAGGCAACTAGTATTCAACAGACTGTGGAGCCTCAGTTGCTTCCCCTGTGTATCTACAGTTTCTGACCTAAAGCATGACCTTTCTGGTTCCGGTGGGTCTTGTATAGGGGTTGGGAACCACTACCCTAGTCTTCAGTATATATGTATTTCCATTGCTCACATTTACTAGAGTGAGGACTTGGTTATGGCAACTGTTACTACATATGCCCCATAGGATAGCCTAGGAATGGATAAGTCTCTCAATTGCTCAGAGTTTAACTATTCAGATATATATGTATATATATATATATATATATATATATATATATATATATATATATATATATATATATCCAAGGCAAATATACAGCCATACACATGCATTTTTTTGCTAGTATTTACAAATTGCTACATTATGTGCATTCAGGCAATTCTAATAAACATTTCTTTGTGAGCCCTTTTCCTCCCTGGTGCTATCTCCTCTTTCTGATCTAATCACACTTTTTCACTTGGTGCACTATGTTATTTCTTAACTGTTTTTTTCCACCAGATCAGCAGATTTCATAAGAAAATACACAGATCAAAAGTGCTCCCCACCCAAAGCCAGGAGACAGAGCCCACTCTGAGCTGTCTGTGGGCACTGCCTGTTGGGTCACTCAGTTCTGGGAGACTCACCAGACAGCATTAACCCTTCTATGTCTGAAGCACTTTCATTCTAATCCTATATATAAACTAAATAGTTGCATTTACAGTTACAAAATAGCTATTGAACTGATTGCCACACTATAAAATGACCAAACATCCAATATATGACAAATGCACACAACATTTTATTAAATAAAATAAAATAAAACATTGCCATAGTAATACATATTCTGCATTAAATTAAATAATTAATTTACATGATTTCTTTATATAATATAATTAGAATGTTTAACGTAATTTATTATATTTCTTTAAAAAAAGAAACTAATAACGAATAGGAATACATTTTGACTTTGCCCAAATACTGTACCTTTTCTGATTGAACAATATAAATGTTTGTAACAATTATTATAAATATAGAACCTGCACTGTGCTAACAGTGTGGGTGGGAACTTAGTAAGATGAAGAGACTGGAGGAAGAGTCAAGAGGAGAGAAAAAGAGGGAAGGTGGAAGGGAAGAGGTGGGGGGGCCACAGGGCTCAGTGCTGCGGCCTATTAGTGACATTATTAGTGGGCTCCAAGGGAAGGTTTGGTCTCTATGCAAATAACACATATATGTATCAGGGTGGATATTCCAGGATGTGTAAGTCAGATGTGTAATGATTAAATAAAACTAGATCTATGCTCAAGTAAAATTCAAAACAGCAAAATTATACACTTAGGCCTAAAAACCCACAAAGTAGAATATTTATTAATGGTCATATGGTGATGGCAACTGACGAGGAAGGGGTTTTGGGAGATGTTATATTGAATGATGTAAAATTAGGCAACCAATGAAACAAATCCATAGGTAAAGGGAGTAGGATGCTTGGATGTGTTGGTGGAGGTAATAGTAGCCTGAAAGGTTGTTACTAATGTCACTCTATAGACCCCCCCACCCACTGTGATCTCCAAAAGTATATTAATAAATTAGAGACAATTCAAAGAGCAGCTAAAATTGTACAGGATCCGAAAGATACAATTTATATGGAGACTGCATGACAGTAATATGTATAGATTAGAGGGGACTCCATTACATTATTTTGTATATATTAGAAGGGAGAGGTGGATATGAAAAAGACATACATATATATTAAAGATTTTTTTTAAATCAAGGGGAAGGTGTCTTCCAAAAATGGAGAAACAAGAACAGGAGGTGATGATTTGATGATGAAGGTTTAGAGGCGGTAATGTGAGAAATTACTACTTATATAAAGTAGATATCATGAACAGCCTTCCAGTGGAAATGGCAGTAATGACAGTATGCATGCCTGGGATAAGCACAAGTTTTGGCTGAGGCCTAGTTAAGACAAACTTTTAGGCAGATAAAGTGAGCTCTCAAATCTATGTTACTTTGTTTAAAAAGAGGATTCAGAGAGATGGAGTTAGAGACAGAGAAGAGGAAGAAACAGAGCTATGATATGAGGGCTGTGTGAGAGATGTGTTTGGAATAGAGAGGTGGCTGGTCCTGTTCTGTCTGGTTTGATCAGTTTCGTGTGCTATGAGACCCTGGGTGTCCCACTGATGGCAGTGTGATAGGTGCCCCTCTGTGACTCCTATACCCTCCATCACTGTATATTGCTTCCCCACACATTTGGCAGTTTGTTTTGCATCACTCTCACACCAGCTGGTGTTACGCAGGCAGCAGAGAAATGATACTGGGCTATGCCTTGTGCAACGTACTGGTCAGTAACTGTCAGTGTGCCACAAGGGACATGCCGTGCTGTGTGACAGAGAGGGGCAAACCCTGCCTGGACTGTGTGCCCTAAATAGGAACCAACCAGTATGTGCCCTTCTAGTGCCAAACTTGCTATATTGTGTGCCAGACAGGGGCCAAACTTAGCTGTACTCTGCACCATAGAGGGTCATTGCCGCCTTGTTCTGTGCCCTCCACGGGCCAACCATCTCTGCTACAGAAGCCAAATCTCAGTGCTGCCTGCCCAGCTGAGTGCCAACCTGCCCTGCCAATACGTTATACATTACTCTCTCTATAAAAAATAATAAACTCCAGGTGGGAGACTGACTAAATGACTCGTCCCTCTACAGCAGCTTCTGCATTTACTTCTATTCAGTATTCAGTGCCCACTCTTAGATCGGGTGATTATCTGTGTCGCCCCCACTAACCACTATTGCACAAGAGCTCTGGCTGCTGCACAGCTGAAACACTCAGATATATGTGACAGAGTGGGGGGAGAGAGGGGATAGGGAGAGGCAGGCAGCACAGGAATAAAGGGGGCAAGAGGGGGGTGGAGAGAGCAGGACAGCCCATGAATACAGGGGGCAAGATAGGAAGGGCAAGAGGGGGGATGGAGAGTGCAGGACAGCCCATGAATACAGGGGGCAAGAGGGGATGAAGAGGATGGAGAGAGACAGCTAGCCCAGGAATACAGGGGGCAAGAGGGGGGTGGATAGGATGGAGAGAGCAGGACAGCCCAGGAATACAGGGGGCAAGAGGGGGATGAGAGAGCAGAACAGCCCCGGAATAAAGGGGGCAAGAAGGGGATGAAGAGGATGGAGAGAGACAGTCAGCCCCGGAATAAAGGGGGCAAGAGGGGGATGTGTAGAGCTAGAGAAAGTGAGGTATAAGAAAATGATCGCGAGAGAAAGAGATAAAGACGAAAGGAGGAAAAGAAAATAGAGAAGGGGTCCGGGGCAAAAGTAGCTGGACTGAGTAAGGGAGTATGTTTGTAAAGAAAATAAAGAAATTATATGCTGAGAAGAACATGAATGAACCTTATACAGAGTTAGGGATGGAGAGTACTAGAGAGGAGGAGAAATGAGATTTACGGAAAGGGTGATGAAGGAGAGTTAGGAGGAGAGACTGAGCTACAGAGTAATAGAGAAAAGAATGGAGAGAGGGAAGAAAGACAGCTGTGAAAGAGAGAGAGAGAACATGTGGGTGGCAGTAACAGAGAAAAATAAGTGGATGAGAGAGAGATAGAGGGGAAAAGGAGAGAGAGAGAGAGAGAGAGGGGTAGATGAGCAGAATGGAATATGTACTAAAGATGATGAAGGTGAAGTGACAGCTGTAACTCTGGACCCCCTCATTTCATCGCTGACCCCCAAGTAGTAAAGTTGTCTCTTACCTTAATGGTCCCGTCCATGTGCAGCTGTGTGTAGGAGACCCCAATAATATCCCACTCATTGACCCGGTTATACAGTATCCCTCAAGGCCAGATGATGCTCCTCACTCTCCCTCCTTTTCTTCTCCTCTCTGCCTCAATATCCCCTCTCTTTCTCACTCACTCCCTCTCTCCTCTCTAGGTCTCTTGTTGCACAGACACAGTTCACCGGATGAAAGTTTTTTGCTAATTTGGGGAAGTGAAGTCACTTTGTGAGGAGGAAGCTGCTGCTGCTGCCTGTACTCCAAGATCATATAGAGACAGGATACTGCTGCATGGAGATAAGGACACACAATCCACTCTGAGCATTGTTCTACAGTCTCTTTCCTGCCTGTACAGGATAAATATTTTGCAAACTGCAATGTTCCCTTTTATGTCCAATCTCCATTAGGAGACAACACATCCATTCTGATACCTTTATGGCTTGTGCCAACATCACTGACTCACTGATTTCCCAAAGCATCCTTCAGTTTTTAGATTTGATGGATTTTCCCATCAAAATATGAGGTACCAAAAGAAAGACAAAGTTCACAAGTACCACAAAATAATTGTTTCTACCTTTCTAAATTTCCACATTCCTTGCATTATATTTACTATATATATATATATATATATATATATATATATATATATATATATATATATATATATATATATATATATATATAATATTAAAATAATATATAGGCAGATATTAGGTATTTCTCCAGATGCAGCAGATATACCGTTTGACATTAAATCCCGAAATGCAAATAAATAGGTAAATCAAGCAAATAAATAAATCAAGCAAATAAATGTATTCTGCAATATTTACTTTCTATATATTTTGCGCAGTGACAGTATATTCACAAAAATAATTGCATTACCATCACATCATTCAAATATTACATCAAACAAGTACTCTGTTAACGAAATATACGTTTTGTTCTTGTAATATGTCCTTTGTAGTTTATACTGCTTTGACATTTTACACTAATTTTCCAATATAAACGTATTTTGTTAATTATTTTAGAAAACCACACAACGTTATTGCATTTTATTAATGGTATAACAAGGAGAAGCTCCCAACAATATTGTAAATATAAAATTATTTTTTGGGAAGGTTTTAAATATCATAAAACTGAATCTATTTCTCAAACCCATTTGATATTTCTAATTTTAGATGGCAAAAAAATAACTAGGAACAGTTTGGTGTAAGTAGATAAGAAAATAAGTAAATATGGGTAAGAGTGTAGCTCTACTTGGATTATCACATTTAGTTTGGGCCATTTTTGTTTTATTATTAAGGTTATGAGAGTGAGGATTATAAATCTTACAGTTGTGATAATCATTTAAATTAGCAAAATCATCCTAACAGGATATGAACATACATCATATTGTGTCCATATTTTTGTTTTTTCCCCATATTTCATTCTGTTTTTCTCATTCTCCCCAACCAACCTTTCTATGCTCTACCAGTTTCTTCAAATGCATTTCTTCTTTTTAGCAGAATCCAGGTTATTGCAGAAGACAAATATCTTTTTAGTCCAAGAAATAAAATGATAATTAAATCCTCCAGGTGAATGATGATAAATTTCTTCTGAAGGGTCTCCTGGTTACAGATTATTGTTCCATTGTAAGTATAAAACCTCTGTATATTCTGTGTACTTTCTTTTCTCCCTGTCTCTCTCTCTCTCTCTCTCTCCTCCCTCCCTCTTTCACTATTTTTCTCCTTATTTTTTCTTTCACTTTTTTCCCTTCCCCCTAAAATTAGAGCCATCAATTGAAGCACAATTTCCAGTGCAGATGTAGTGAGTGGGGGGCTTCAAGGGGCTTTGGTTGCTGTAGGTTAAGGAGGGAGGTTCTGTCTTCATGTAAACTGAAAAAGAGGGGGAGAGAAGGAGGGGGAAATGTGAAGGCTATTCACACCCCTCACTATACCTCCCCCTCCTTCTGTCTGCTTTAGAATCCAGGGGTCTACATCCCAGGTCCCCAGAGTCTGCCACATCTGGATGCAGCTAGCGGGGTCAGTTCTCCCCTTGCCTGGGGCCACTTGGGTTGCAGCTCCACTAAATGAACCCAGACTTAACCCTTCTTTGTTTTGCCCCCCCCTCCCAAAATTATTGAATATATATTTATAATATATTTCTTTTTTCATTGCAAATTGGAAAATACAAAATTAATTTAAAAAAAATAAAAAAAAGTTCAAACAAGTGCCCCTCATTTATTCACCCTCCCAGGAATAATTATATATGTGCCAAGAGCATCTCACAGACAGGTCATTAGCAGTCTCATGGTCCAGCCTCTCTCAGACACTGACATCATGTTTGATTATAGATTATTAAATAACAGTCTGGCTGCTAAATGCAAAATATACTAAAACATATAACAATATATCTCTTATGATTTAACACCAAAAAATACACAAACAAACACACACACACGCACATATATATATATATATATATATATATATATACATACACTTTATAAAATATAACATAAATAAGGTGTTTGGGATTTGAGTTTGTAATGTAATGTTTCTAATAATAATACAAAAAAGCAACAGAAAAACTGTTTGTTTTTCCCAACCTGACCACTAAAAATAAGGTAGTATCTGCTGGAATAGTGGTGGACTGAACACTTAATATAATACATTTTCTGACCAAATATGATTTTTTTATGGATAAAATATAATACTTAAAATTATCTGTGTGTTGTATTTATGATAGAATATGCTGACACAAGTGGGGTAGATTCACTAACCTTCTCATGGGATGCTCTTTGAAGAACATGCAGACCCTGACATTGCTTAGTAAATCTGCCCCACTGCAGTTTTGTAATGCATCGACCTCATCACATAATTTGCAATACTTGTAGGTGTAAGGGACAACCTCACATACTCTAAACACTCTTACATACCACTTGAGTGTTTTCTATGTCCAAGCCTACTGTAAGATAAATAACCTTACAGTTCGTTTAAATAAATCCATTATCTCAGATAATGTAATCTGTTATAAACAAGCTTCTGCACTGAGATATTACTTGTATCAGTTTATAAGCCTCTGTCATTATCGGTGCAGTGAGATACAATCCCTGGAGGGTCTCCTAGACTACATATAATGCACATTGTATCAACAGCTTTGTCACTGCCAGACTGCTGCTCTATTTTTGTGTTTTTATTAAAAAAAAATGTTGCTAGTGCTATGTTGGGTTAGTCAGGGCAATTTACTCATCAGCATTTAATTTTTTTATGGCTCAACGAATAGGCGAATGTGTAGTGTGACACAAGATATGAACTCTGGGGAAAGTGGGGAGTGTATGTGTATATATATATATATATATATATATATATATATATATATATATATATATATATATATATGTCTCCATACTTACGTTTACAAGATGTATTTTTAGGAAGGATTTATTTTAAAAAAAAGTATATTGGAAGGCTATTTATCTTCCATTAGACTGCATATTAGGTTCTTTAACAGATAACATGACATAGTATATCTCCTCTCTTTTTAAATTCAATTTAAATTATGCATTTTTTTAAATGAAGCTTAATTACAAACTTAATCAGATTAGATGATGTTGCGGTGACCTTTAATGCTGTTCAATAGCTGGAAGTGGCTTCTCCTTTCAGTCCTGGTGTCTGATTTTCTGTTGCAAGTTACTCCCTTTATACAATAGCTTGTATTTTTAATTTTCTGCACATACATGTATACCTGGTGCTATAAAATTTGATGAAAGTACACTCTAATTAAGGGTATATTTGCTATACAATTAGATGACAATCCACTTTAATTCAGGGTATATCTGCTATAAAATTAGATGACAATACACTTTAATTCAGGGTATATCTGCTATACAATTAGATGACAATCCACTTTAGTCCAGGGTATATCTGCTATAAAATTAGATGACAATCCACTTTAATTCAGGGTATATCTGCTATACAATTAGATGACAATCCACTTTAATTCAGGGTATATCTGCTATAAAATTAGATGACAATCCACTTTAATTCAGGTTACATCTGCTATAAAATTAGACGACAATCTTCTTTAATTCAGGGTATATCTGCTATATAATTAGATGACAATCCACTTTAATTCAGGGTATATCTGCTATAAAACTAGATGGCAATACACTTTAATTCAGGGTATATCTGCTATAAAATTAGATGACAATCCACTTTAATTTAGGGTTTATCTGCTATATAATTAGATGACAATACACTTTAATTCAGGGTATATCTGCTATAAAATTAGATGACAATCCACTTTAATTCAGTGTATATCTGCTATACAATTAGATGACAATCCACTTTAATTCAGTGTATATCTGCTATACAATTAGATGACAATACACTTTAATTCAGGGTATATCTGCTATAAAATTAGATGACAATCCACTTTAATTCAGTGTATATCTGCTATAAAATTAGATGACAATCCACTTTAATTCAGTGTATATCTGCTATACAATTAGATGACAATCCACTTTAATTCAGTGTATATCTGCTATACAATTAGATGGCAATCCACTTTAATTCAGTGTATATCTGCTATAAAATTAGATGACAATCCACTTTAATTCAGTGTATATCTGCTATAAAATTAGATGACAATCCACTTTAATTCAGTGTATATCTGCTATATAATTAGATGACAATCCACTTTAATTCAGGGTATATCTGCTATAAAACTAGATGGCAATACACTTTAATTCAGTGTATATCTGCTATAAAATTAGATGACAATCCACTTTAATTTAGGGTTTATCTGCTATATAATTAGATGACAATACACTTTAATTCAGGGTATATCTGCTATAAAATTAGATGACAATCCACTTTAATTCAGGGTATATCTGCTTTAAAATTAGATGACAATCGACTTTAATTTAGGGTATAATTGCTATACAATTAGATGGCAATCCACTTTAATTCAGTGTATATCTGCTATACAATTAGATGACAATCCACTTTAATTCAGTGTATATCTGCTATAAAATTAGATGACAATCCACTTTAATTCAGTGTATATCTGCTATAAAATTAGATGACAATCCACTTTAATTCAGTGTATATCTGCTATAAAATTAGATGACAATCCACTTTAATTCAGTGTATATCTGCTATAAAATTAGATGACAATCCACTTTAATTCAGTGTATATCTGCTATACAATTAGATGACAATCCACTTTAATTCAGTGTATATCTGCTATACAATTAGATGGCAATCCACTTTAATTCAGTGTATATCTGCTATACAATTAGATGACAAATCACTTTAATTCAGTGTATATCTGCTATAAAATTAGATGACACTCCACTTTAATTCAGTGTATATCTGCTATAAAATTAAATGACAATCCACTTTAATTCAGTGTATATCTGCTATACAATTAGATGACAATCCACTTTAATTCAGTGTATATCTGCTATACAATTAGATGACAATCCACTTTAATTCAGTGTATATCTGCTATAAAATTAGATGACAATCCACTGTAACTCACTTTATATCTGCTATAAATTTAGATAACAATCCGCTTTAATTCAAGGAGCACAAAGACATGGAAAGGAGTAAAACTCACTCAAAAACAGCTAAACTGAGTATAAAACCATATTTTTTTAGTTGAACAGACGTTTATTAAAATTGCACCATAAACCTTTACAATTAGTTTACCTGTGTGTAGAAGGAAAGCTCTAAGATCCCATCTCAGCACAACCCCCTCCTTAATAGACCCCTAAAGAGATTGGGAGAGAAACATCAGAGCTTTTAAAGAAACCATTGCACCCTAAAACATGAAAGAAATGTTCCCATTTTCCCTCAAATATTATAAACAATTAATCCAAGGGAAAAATAATCTTCTTTATTTCTTAATAAAAATGTAATAAAATGTAAAATCTTTTGTTTTCATGCATTGAACATTGTAAACTAAGCATTATCAGTGTTTCTCCATTCTCACAATCTTTATAAAGGGGGTTTATGTCCATATCTACATCAATATACTCAATAGCACTGTACAGTATCGAAATGTCTGGACATGGTGTTCATAATCTGTATCGAATATATATATATATATATATATATATATATATATATATATATATATATATATATATATATATTATAAGGCTTCGGGTCACTGATTTCTTTCATGCTAATCTACCCTTTGAATGATTTAAAGCATGCTCTTTTGAATGCATAATACATATTAGTGAGCACATGTCCCTTTAAATGGGCCAGCATAATGCTTTCCACATTATACTGCAGTATGATAAACAACTTTGCAATATACTTTGTTTCAATTGATGCTGTTGTCTTAACTAAATCTCATGGCATTTTTTTATTTTGCTTTATCCCCAGCATATTAGTTGTATTCTAAAAATCCTGGGTAAGCTGAATTGCCATTTTATCAACAACTTTGTGAGTATCCAGTGCTTATTTTTAAATTCCATATGAAAAATACTAAATGATAAAGGCCACCAATGATGAGTCAGAATAGTTTTATCACAACATAAAGATGTATACAACGTGGAGCTGCATCAAGATGTGGGGGAAAGTAATTTTGTACATACATTATACATGGTTATTTTTTATTTATAGTGATCGTTAAAGTTGTTTATACTGATAGCTGGAGGGTTACTCTGGCCCTTTAAGGGTAACAACCTATCACCACATCTTCTGTCCTTCCCCGTCTCTCTCTTTTACCTCCAGCAGTGAAGAATATTTCACAATTCTGACTCAACTTTGTGCTGAAACAGCCAAAATGACATAACTCACAAACACAGCCATGTTCCCCCATAATCCAATATCCTTTCTACTGTTTGACTCTTTCACGTCTTGAGGCCACATCCCACAATTTTTTTTTCTTTAGGTATAATTTGCTATTGAAGCCAAAAGCCTATTATAAAAAAAAAAACTAAATTCCATCTGGAAATCAAGTGGGATCTGAAAGAGAGAAAAATAGTTGCATTATATTGAACCCCCCAATAGGATAGATCTTAAGATCCTAGACTAGGAACGAGTTATACAGCCAGGTCCTAGACAAGCCCTACAAGCAGCCTGGGCTGTCTGGCCTCTTGCCTGGGGCCATAATTAATTTGAGATTTATTTTTATTGGACAGATTCAGTCTCTTTTGACCTTAGCAAAACACAACTGCAAATGGGTCACTGATGCGCTTGGATTGAATCAAATATTTTTCTCTGAAGCCACATGTTCTGCAGGTCTGCTTTCAATTTGTCCCAAAGAATTCTTACAGTTCTCCATTAAAAAGGTTTCAGACCATTACTTTATTCTAAAGGTTGTGGGCAGCTAGTGGGATGGAGGGGGGAGGCAGCCTGGGAGAGTTTGTACCAGAAGTGAATGAGTTAAGGCAACACTTGGGTTTTTGTAATTATAGGAAGTGCTACAAAACTAAATAAATATCTCTGTTTGACTATCTATACATCTCTCTCTCGTTATATATATATATATATATATATATATATATATATATATATATATATACACACACATACATATACATTTAGATGAATAGTTAGAGTATTGCAGTATATCTACACATTTATGCATACATACATAGACAGATAGATATAGATAAACAGAGATGAGTGGGTAGGTATATGTCTATCTATCTATCTATCTGTCTGTCTATCTATCTATCTATCTATCTATCTATCTATCTATATATCTATCTATCTCTCCCCCCCCCCCTCTCTCTCTCTCTCTCTCTCTCTCTCTCTCTCTCTCTCTCTCTCTATATATATATATATATATATACATTCATATATGTATACATAGATGAATAGTGAGTATTGCAGTATATATATATAAATTATATATAAATATATATATATATATATATATATATATATATATATATATATATATATACATACATAGACATAGATTTGTATATATAAATATAGATAGATACAGATGTGTGTGTAGATGTTGGTAAAAAAAAAAGAATACATAGAAATATATTAATACTTTTTAAAAAATATTTAAAAATAATTAACAATGGGTTGTTGTATGGAAACAAGAACATTTATTTTTTATTTTTATATATTCTTAATGTTATAAATATGTTTTTAAATTGTACAAAAAATAGTAAAAATATATAAAAAAATCTGAAGACTGCAGACAATAAAATATTGGAAAATGTATGAATATAGATACAAAATATTATTCATTCGTAATTAGGTAACAATTGTTTATTAGGAGAAAAACTGTGTTTTACAACAGAATGTGTAGAAAGGTAAAAACTAATTCTAAAATTCTAAAAATAAGTAAATTGTACATGTTCTGTAAACGTAATTATAATTAATCTTTATAATGATATAAATATAATACAAACACATGATCTGAAAATGGCAAACATTTTTTTTACATTAAACATTTCCCAAGTGTTGATAAATAATTATTTTAAAAATTAGTTTTTTTAAATCTGAAGACCGTTAAAGACTATTCTTGTGGTGTTTTCTATTTATTTTTTTCAAGTTTCCAAAACTTTCACTTAGAATTCCCAACTTTTCCCTGTCCCAACTGAGCCCCTTTGTACAGTACCTTCTGCTTTTAATTTGGTACATAGCTGTATGTCTGGCATCTGTTGGGTGGGTCTGATGGATAACCTAAATATTGTGAAGCAGACATGGGCAGGGAAGGGGCTGGGGTCTTTTCTCTCCATGCATTTTGTCTATTTTTATATTTATTTTTCATAGGTTGTATAGCATAAATTTCACTTAGGAATAGCAATGTGTTCCTCTATCTATCTATCTATCTATCTATCTATCTATCTATCTATCTACCTATCTATCTATCTATCTATCTATCTATCTATCTATCTATCTATATATATATATATATATATATATATATATATATATATATATATATATATATATATATATATATTTGCTTTAGTTATATACATATACATATATATACATATTTGCTTTAGTTATTAAACTGAAGATCAATAACAAAACATAAGTGTGTGTATTTGTATACATATACCTATATACACACACTCATCTCTCTCAATGTATATGTGTGTGTATGTATATGAATTAATATAAATATAAATATATATTTATATATATATATATTTATTTATATATATATAGATATATACATATACATGTATGTACACATTTTAATGTCACAAAACAAGTTAAAATAAACGTATTTTATGCTCAGACTTCCAGGAAAAGCAGTTTATACTTTACATACATATAGACTGTACATATCCATATCTTTTACTTGTATTATCTATCTATCTATCTATCTATCTATCTATCTATATATATATATATATATATATATATATATATATATATATAAAAATATATATATACACACACACTCTAACAACAACTAACTAAATATAAATTACACTGACAATTGCACTTCTAAATATATATTTAACATTTGTAACCCTGTAAAACTGCTGTGTACAGCTCTTTTCTTTACAATGAGTACAATTTTCAGGCATGAAAGGAGCATATTCTGTAAATTCCTGGAGATCTGTAATAAATGTGCATTCACAGACTGGTCCACAGGCTGGGATTGGGCTCTTGTGCTTGTTTAACCTACATGAATAGCTCTTTGTGGCAGACACAGCCTCAGATTATATGAAACTCCATTACAACAAGGAACCTTCACATGCAGAGCGTCAGACCCAGCTCGTGGTGCTCACTTATGTGCTTACAGCTTTGCTTAAAGCTGCCTAATTTACACATTTAGTCCTATTAGTATTATATCTTACTTTTGTATATTGATTTATTTGTAGTTGTCATTGAAATAGAATAAAAGGAAACTAAGTACCAAAGTGTTGATATATTTAAAAGAGTATACATGAAAAATAAGCAATCTGCATTGTCTAAAACATGTCTATATACTCTTAAGAAAGGCTCAGTTTACCCAAGGGACCATCCCTCATTCAACCCTCCCAGTCAATCACATTCACAAGAAAATACAATATTTGTCTGGCTGCTGTTTAAGGATTTTTGTTTTTTCCCCTCACATGAGTATTTGAACCATGTAGGAATATAAGAACTCCTTAAAAGAGATGCTTATACAATCTTTTATGGTAATTTAACATTACAATATTTCATGTATCTATCTATCTATCTATCTATCTATCTATCTATCTATCTATCTATCTATCTACAGTGGACATAAAAAGTCTACACACCCCTGTTAAAATGTCAGGTTTCTGTGCTGTAAAAAATTAGACAAAGATAAATAATTTCAGAACTTTTTCCACCTTTAATGTGACCTATAAACTGTACAACTCAATTGAAAAACAAACTGAAATCTTTTAGGTGGACGGAAGAAAAATAAAAATAATGTGTTTGCATAAGTCTGCACACCCTCTTATAACTGGGGATGTAGCTGTGTTCAGAATTAAGCAATCTCATTCCAAATTGTGTTAAATAGGAGTCAGCATACACCTGCCATCATTTAAAGTGCCTCTGATTAACCCCAAATAAAGTTCAGCTGCTCTAGTTGGTCTTTCCTGAGATTTTCTCAGTCGCATCCCACAGCAAAAGCCATGGTCCACAGAGAGCTTCCAAAGCATCAGATGGATCTCATTGTTAAAAGGTATCAATCAGGAGAGGTACAAAAGAATTTCCAAGGCATTAGATATACCATGGAACACAGTGAAGACAGTCATCATCAAGTGGAGAAAATATGGCACAACAGTGACATTACCAAGAACTGGAGCTCCCTCCAAAATTGATGAAAAGACAAGAAGAAAACTGGTCTGGGAGGCTACCAAGAGGCCTACAGCAACATTAAAGGAGCTGCAGGAATATCTGGCAAGTACTAGCTGTGTGGTACATGTGACAACAATCTCCTGTATTCTTCATATGTCTGGGGTAGAGTGGCAAGACAAAAGCCTTTTCTTACAACGAAAAACATCCAAGCCAGGCTACATTTTGCAAAAACACATCTGAAGTCTCCTAAAAGCATGTGGGAAAAGGTGTTATGGTCTGATGAAACCAAAGTTGAACTTTTTGGCCATAATTCCAAAATATGTTTGGCGCAAAAACAACACTGCACATCACCAAAAGAACACCATACACACAGTGAAGCATGGTGGTGGCATCATCATGCTTTGGGGCTGTTTTTCTTCAGCTGGAACTGGGGCCTTAGTTAAGATAGAGGGAATTATGAACAGTTCCAAATACCAGTCAATATTGGCACAAAAACTTCAGGCTTCAGCTAGAAAGCTGAACATGAAGAGGAACCTCATCTTTCAGCATGACAACGACCCAAAGCATACATCCAAATCAACAAAGGAATGGCTTCACCAGAAAAAGATTAAAGTTTTGTAATGGCCCAGCCAGAGCCCAGACCTGAATCCGATCGAAAATCTGTGGGGTGATCTGAAGAGGGCTGTGCACAGGAGATGCCCTCGCAATCTGACAGATTTGGAGTGTTTTTTCAAAGAAGAGTGGGCAAATCTTGCCAAGTCAAAATGTGCCATGCTGATAGACTCATACCCAAAAAGACTGAGTGTTGTAATAAAATCAAAAGGTGCTTCAGCAAAGAATTAGTTTAAGGGTGTGCATACTTATGCAACCATATTATTTTATTTTTATATTTTTTCTTCCCTCTACCTAAAAGATTTCAGCTTGTTTTTCAATTGAGTTGTACAGTTTATAGGTCACATTAAAGGTGGAAAAAGTTCTGAAATGATTTATCTTTGTCTCATTTTTTACAGCACAGAAACCTGACATTTTAACAGGGGTGTGTAGACTTTTTATATTCACTCTATCTATCTATCTATCTATCTATCTATCTATCTATCTATCTATCTATCTATCTATCTATCTAATCACTTAACTCATGACCTTACATCCAAATGTGGAAAAAAATGTACTGTGTATTTGCTATACTCTGGTGGAGACTTCACCCACTCTTTTGCCCACCATAAGCTAAATGATATATTGAAAGTGATTATCTACTATATGTATGTACATTTAAGCCAGTCTAAGAAAATAATTAGACAGGGAAAAAGTGTTAGGGAGAAAGAGACACAGGGAAAGGAGAGGGAGACAGAGACACAGGGAAAGGAATGGGAGAAACAGACACAGTGAAGGGGGAAGGAGAAAGAGACACAGGGGGAGGAGAGGGAGAAAGATACACATGGGAGGGAAGGGGGACAGAGAGAGAGACACACAGGGGAGGGAAAGGGGGGAGACACAGGGGAGGGGAGAGACACATGGTAGAGGAAAGGTGGGGTAGTGACACAGGGAGAGGGAGGAATAGACACACAGAAAAAGAAACAGGGGAGGAGGGAAGAGACACAGGGGAGGTGAGAGGGGAGAATAGACACGGGGAGGGGAGAGGGGTGAGAGTCACAGGGGAGGGGAGGGGGGGAAAGAGACACATGGGAGTGGAAAAAACACAGGGGAGTGTGAGGGAGAGACACAGGGGAAGGAAGAGGGGAAGAGACACGGGGGGAACACAGTGGAACACAGTGAAGACAGTCATCATCAAGTGGAAAAAATATGGCACAACAGTGACATTACCAAGAACTGGAGCTCCCTCCAAAATTGATGAAAAGACAAGAAGAAAACTGGTCTGGGAGGCTACCAAGAGGCCTACAGCAACATTAAAGGAGCTGCAGGAATATCTGGCAAGTACTGGCTATGTGGTACATGTGACAACAATCTCACGTATTCTTCATATGTCTGGGGTAGAGTGGCAAGACAAAAGCCTTTTCTTACAACGAAAAACATCCAAGCCAGGCTACATTTTGCAAAAACACATCTGAAGTCTCCTAAAAGCATGTGGGAAAGGGTGTTATGGTCAGATGAAACCAAAGTTGAACTTTTTGGCCATAATTCCAAAATATGTTTGCGCAAAAACAACACTGCACATGACCAAAAGAACACCATACCCACAGTGAAGCATGGTGGTGGTAGCATCATGCTTTGGGGCTGTTTTTCTTCAGCTGGAACTGGGGCCTTAGTTAAGATAGAGGGAATTATGAACAGTTCCAAATACCAGGCAATATTGGCACAAAACCTTCAGGCTTCTGCTAGAAAGCTGAACATGAAGAGGAACTTCATCTTTCAGCATGACAACGACCCAAAGCATACATCCAAATCAACAAAGGAATGGCTTCACCAGAAAAAGATTAAAGTTTTGGAATGGCCCAGCCAGAGCCCAGACCTGAATCCGATTGAAAATCTGTGGGGTGATCTGAAGAGGGCTGTGCACAGGAGATGCCCTCGCAATCTGACAGATTTGGAGTGTTTTTTCAAAGAAGAGTGGGCAAATCTTGCCAAGTCAAAATGTGCCATGCTGATAGACTCATACCCAAAAAGACTGAGTGCTGTAATAAAATCAAAAGGTGCTTCAGCAAAGTATTAGTTTAAGGGTGTGCATACTTATGCAACCATATTATTTTATTTTTATATTTTTTCTTCCCTCTACCTAAAAGATTTCAGCTTGTTTTTCAATTGAGTTGTACAGTTTATAGGTCACATTAAAGGTGGAAAAAGTTCTGAAATGATTTATCTTTGTCTCATTTTTTACAGCACAGAAACCTGAAATTTTAACAGGGGTGTGTAGACTTTTTATATTCACTGTATCTATCTATCTATCTATCTATCTATCTATCTATCTATCTATCTATCTATCTATCTATCTGTCTATCTATCTGTATCTATCTATCTATCTATCTATCTATCTATCTATCTATCTATCTAATCACTTAACTCATGCACTTACATCCAAATGTGGAAAAAAATGTACTGTGTATTTGCTATACTCTGGTGGAGACTTCACCCACTCTTTTGCCCACCATAAGCTAAATGATATATTGAAAGTGATTATCTACTATATGTATATACATTTAAGCCAGTCTAAGAAAATAATTAGACAGGGAAAAAGTGTTAGGGAGAAAGAGACACAGGGAAAGGAGAGGGAGAAAGAGAAACAGGGAAAGGGAAGGGAGAAACAGACACAGGGAGGGGAGAAGGAGAAAGAGACACAGGGGGAGGAGAGGGAGAAAGATACACATGGGAGGGAAGGGGGACAGAGAGAGAGACACAGAGGAGGGAAGGGATGGAAGAGACACAGGGAAAGGGGGGAGACACAGGGGAGGGGAGAGACACATGGCAGAGGAAAGGTGGGGAAGAGACACAGGGAGAGGGAGGAAGAGACACACAGGGAAAGACACAGGGGAGGAGGGACGAGACACAGGGAAGGGGAGAGGGGTGAGAGTCACAGGGGAGGGGAGGGGGGAAGAGACACATGGGAGTGGAAAAGACACAGGGGAGTGTGAGGGAGAGACACAGGGGAAGGAAGAGGGGAAGAGACACGGGGGGAGGGAGAAAGAGACACAGGGAAAGGAGAGGGAGAAAGAGACACAGGGAGGGGAGAAGGAGAAAGAGACACAAGCGGAGGAGAGGGAGAAAGAGACACAGGGGAGGGAAGGGTTAAGGGAGAGACACAGGGGAGGGAAGGGGTGGAAGAGACACAGGGGAGGGGGGGGGACACCCTGGGAAGGGAGGGAGAGAAACATTAAAAATGACACTGTAATTTTTGACAGGCGATTTACTAATAGTTACATGAAAGTAATGATTATATTCAGTGGATATACAATATGTTCCCCATTCATGGTGCAATAAGCTTCAGACCTTTCCATGAATTAAGGATCGGTTCATATAAACCCCTGGTTTCCTGCCAATGTAAGAGCTATACATAAATTTAGGGGGCACTTGACTTTGGGTACCCCCCCCCCCCCCCCCCCCCCCCCCCCCCATTACAGTCTAACACTTTGTATATAATACAACCAGTGGCACAGTGTGTGGGTGTTCTGGCCAATAAACTGGATTTTACCAATGATAGAATTTGGCTCCTGTACATGAGACACCATTAAAGTTTAAAAAAGTCTCCACCAGAGTGAGTGAAATTTCCTCTTAGTGAGTGAAACTTGGCAGATAAAGCAGCATTCAGTGGGTGGGATTGATGGGAGTTTGGTGGGGGCAACAGGTGACTGACGGGTGGCCTGAATGATCTGAGACACAGGAGGAGATCAACGATTGTGTAGATAGACAGCCAAGGAGATCAGTGAGTGAGAAGATAGACAGCCAGCGAGTAGATAGATAGCTGAGCTGAGGATACAGAGATAAGAAGGTGACAAATAGGGGTGAGAGGAAAGGGGAGGGGGCAGCAATAAAATACAATCAAATAAGACTTATCCATAGTATACGGATGAGCAATGATGACTTAAGACTATATAAATTAATTTGTTGCACTTGATCCATGTAAGGCCAGATGAACTAAATGGTGTAGTATTGCATTCCCTTTGCTGTCTTGGGGCATATGTACTAACATCTGACATTGCCAACATTAGGTACAACAATGTATCTGTTTTCCTGAGACAAAGTTACAGATAGCTGATTGGCTAGGACACAACTCTGAACAGCTCATTGGCTAGAATGCTCTGCCTACATAGGTTCCTCTGTAGTACAGCTCACACAAGAAATGTC
This sequence comes from Discoglossus pictus, assembly GCA_027410445.1. Taxonomy (NCBI): domain Eukaryota; kingdom Metazoa; phylum Chordata; class Amphibia; order Anura; family Alytidae; genus Discoglossus; species Discoglossus pictus. Next base: position 106,765,230 of record CM050169.1, read on the forward strand.
AAATGTACTTTAAATTACAAATATACAGAATTCCTCAATAAAATGATTTGATATGGAACACCCAATCAGAGGGAGCACACACAGGAGATCACACAGACTGACAGATACCTTAAACTATGGGGAGTTATTGAAAAATACATTTGTAACTATCCTTTGGTGTATAAATCAAACAATAAAACACAAGACAAAGAATACAACACAGATTTTTATGATTATGATCGCTTCTTTTTCTGGAAGAGCCATCCAGAGCTTTATTATTGTCTTGATCATCAATAAAAAATATATTTAATAATTAGAGTTATTTTCGATACTACATGTATTTTCAAAGATAAGCCTATCCGCCCAATTGGTTTTAAGAACAATCTGATTTGATAACAAAATGAAGAATGAATTCAGAGCTAAAGCCTCCTGACAAGGGAAATATCCTTACACTTAGCCTCCAACTAATGGATATCACTGACTTGGTAAACTTTGTATCTTAACATTTAGTGACTGCCTCCCCTCATTGAGCTTACAGTGGGTAGATACCAAAACAGAAAAAAAAATGATTTAAATGTCAGCCAATTTGCAGAAATATATACGTGTGAGTCGTACTTCTCAGCCGATTAAATTGACAGACATGCATATGCTGTGTGCACTTTCTTTTAGTTTCAATGGAGTTCAAGTATGTTTAATTATTATAATATAACTTAATATAATTTTGTGCAAAACACAACTTTGGAAATGTTTAAAGCCTCTCTTCTAAATGCATGAAAAATAATTGTGATCCATGTCCCTTTACAGAGGATTATATTGATGTGTGTAGTCTCCTAATGTAATTAATAATAGATGGATATGTTTACATTATACTATAATGCAAATAGCAAGTGTAATGTACATTTCCTAAGTTCATTTATCATTCAACATGTGATTTGTATTATAATAGAAACTGTGAGTTAAATGTATTTTCTGGATTTTACTACATCCCTGTGTATCTATTTACTTTTATGTACTTTGTTTTATTAAGAAGTGAAAATAAGCTCTGTTTTCAATGCCTAAAACCAAAAAAAATCGTCTATATGGGTCTGCCCTCTGCAGATCATGAGTGTTCAGACTTTCTTTTATAAAACAAAGTACATACAAGTAAATATATACACAGGGATATTATATGTATCCAGAAACCATCCATTTCCCTTCAATGTAGACTGCTTATATTGAACTGTATTGAATTTAGAGACTAGTAACCTTCCCGTCATAAATAACGGTATCATATGTTATGTTCAGTTGTTTGTGCTGTCTATCGCTGTGTGCTGTCTCTCTCTATCCCTCTGTACAAACAATACCATCAATTATGACAGGCAAGCTACTAGTAATATTATTATTATTAGTGCTATTATTAGTATTATTATTATGTCATTTATTTGTATAAACAATAAACAATTAAACTACTAGGAAATTGCACGTCAAAAATGATGGGATTAAAATTGTAAGACTGGCAATGCTGTTTGCCACACAATGTGAGGCTTTTGCTTCTCTGAGCATCTTCGGCACTCATCGCGTGGCTCACAATGATTGCCTTTGGTGCTCATTGCTGAGCCTCTCCCCCTGTGTACTTCAACTTTCCTGTTTTGCACTGATCACCTTCGGTGCTCATAGTGAGCCCCACGCTGAGCGCCTTTGCCGCTCATCACGGGGCTCGCAATGATCGCCTTGGACGCTCATTGCAGGGCTCTCCCGCTCGCGGTGCTCACCGCGAGGCCCGTGATGAGCGTCTTCGGCGCTCATCTCATGGCTCACAATGAGCTCCTTTGGTGCTCATTGTGAGCCTTTCCTCCCGCCTACTAAACGGGCCACTTGTGATGCGATGTGTCTCTTTCCACCATCTCCCCCTTGTCTCTTCCCTGTGTGCTTCTCCTCTGTATGTCTGCTGTATGTTTGCGTGTTACGTGCTGAAGGCCGTTTGTTTTATTTTCTAAGTCCCACATGCCTGGCGTTATTGGTGTAAGTGTTACTGTCTTTGCCCATGTGTCCTGTATGCCTGGCTTTGCTCAGCCTCATTTTCATCCAGTTTCTGAATTTTTTACGTTTTTCGTCGGCCATTTTTTCTCCTTGCTTACAACTATATATGTGATTCCATTGGGTCTGCGCTCTCTCCCACACATATCGGTCTCATTACCGGTGCGTCCTGTGCTAATGAATCCAATCCGTCACAAAGCTGACGCTCTATTATCAGACAGATGGGGAATGCGCTCTGTGGATGCTGGAAACGTGGGCTCCAGATGTGGCCCCAACCTCTGCTTTGTTTACATTCTTTGGGGCTGTTGTGGAAAAGTTATATGATTTTAAATCTACACAGGGTGTTACATTAAAGAAACAGGCTCCCCTGTGCTTGTCTGGGGAACCATATAATACCTGGATGTAATATGAGCGGCTAACACATTACTAATTGGAAGTTACAGCATGGGAAGGGTTAAATACAGATCTAGCTTAGAGTGGTGCAACAGATTGAATCCACTGGGAGAAGCAAGTTATCTTTATTTAAAAATTTAATATAATGAACTTGACACCACACCCCTCCCCCTCACAAGCACAGAAGGAGGTCATTTGATGCAAGAACTGCTCTCTTACACACTTCCACCAAAATGTCAAGGATGCTGCCTCAAATTCCAATGTAAGTTTACTGTAAGAAAATATTTTTTATAGCATCCAGTTGATAAAGTGTTGGGTATTTCCTATATACCATATGTGGAACCTCTACTATGTTGCTTATATCCTTATGAAAGTGAATCATTACAGTCATCTTTACTGCAAGTTTTCTAAACTTCAGATCACTAATAAAAAGCCTTTTAAAATGAAACTTGCTGTTTTAATGCATGATCAGAAACCTGGAATTTCTGGCTAGTTTCTGGTTTTATTGCCATGTATAAATCCCACCGGGGTCCGAGGTGCAGACCCTGGACACATACAGGTGTTTCTAATCTCAGAAGGTGGATTAACAAGATTCTTGGATTCTCTGCAGCTGCTACAAGAAAAGAGACAGTTTGATGGTCATCAAGTCACACGAGAGGGGCAGTCGCCCCCATAAAAGTGCTCTCAGTGTCACTGCTAACACAATCAAAGGACCCTGCAATGAGGGGGCAGCATGCTAAGCTGTCACAGGCCCACACTGCTCCACAAATCATAATCCAGACTCTGGGCCAGATTCACTAAGGTGTGAGGGGAAAGGGGCCCTTATACCACACTACAGATATATATATATATATATATATATACCTATATATATATATATATATATATATATATATATATATATATACAGTATATATACATACTTATACATATACTATCGCAACATAGAAGCCAGTCCCTCTCAGCAGTGTCCATCCCCATACAGTACCCAACCCGTCTCAACACACACCTCTCATTTGCACCCCTCACAGAACCAATCCCCTTGTACTTTGCATGCCTTGCTCTCTCACTTCTTCCCTAATCCCCATCCCTCAGCATCCCTCAGCATGCTGAACTGCTCCACACTGACACTAGTTGGAGATCCTGTAGAAATGCTATTTTTTTAACTGAAGCAATTTCTGACCACGGTGAGTGTACGGCCCAGGAGGCCCAGTGGGGGTCTTGGTGGGTTGGGCCTTGGGGGGCCCTTACACTGCAGAAAAAAAATTAAATGCAAATTACACAGCACTACACTCACCAGAGGAGGGCCCTGGTACATTGCACCACCTGAACCACTGGTAGCTCCGTCCCTTAATGAGGAGCCCCAGTGCTAAACAATTTGTGCCCCCCTTGTAAATTCTCTATTCATGTCATAAGGGCCAAGACAAAACACCAAAACACACATGAAGAAGACAAGACTACCCCTGTGTGATCAGATCACCTTCTATAAAGTAATTATCAGCTACCCTCACCTAATAAATGAAGATTCTTCCTTGATTGCCAGTAGCAGAGGACCCTCACTCAGTTGTGGGCCCTGGGACCACCAGTAGCTCCACAACAGATTCCCAACCCTGTCCTCAAGAACCTACCAGATAGGCCATGATTTAGGTTTAATAATGTGAGAACACAGATGACACACTTTATTATTCAACAGCCACTAATTGACCCACCTGTATTCACACATTGTTAAACCTAAATCATGGCGCATCCTTCAGAAGAGGGTTGGGTATCGCTATTTTATACCAAGGTCTGTGATGGAAAAGTGCTTCTCTTTAGCATTATCTGATACAAATCCCTTGTATAGATGATATGTCTATAGTTTAGTGATTTGTATTATAATAGAAACCAAAAGTCAAAAGACCACTGTAACTTTAAGTAATAAAGATCAATCTAAATAACAATACAATTTATTGTGACTAAAAAGTTTGATATTTTTTAAATAGTCTTTTTCCCTCATTTTTGAGCCTGACTGTACAGTGATGAAGCAGCTGCCCCTAAATCTAAGCAGTTTGTTAAATATGTAAGATTAAGTTCATTAATAAGACATCATTTTGCATCATTTTGTATCACTGAATACTGAGAATGTGTGTGTACTGTGTGTACAAGTGGCAAGACTGGTATAGAGTGATGGAGAATAACGGGAATACGTGGCTGTACTGTCAATGCTAAGCAGAACTCATTGCTGTCTTATGCCATCTTTTACACTTTATACCTATTCACCTATTGTATCTACCAGCCATGTACAGCAGGTCCCATTGTCTGGACTTGCACAGCCCCTTGGTATATAAAGCACTCCAAGGGGATTCAATGCTCTGCCTTTATCTCCATCAATTAAGCCAGTGGTGGAGCTAGTGACTAGAGGGCCCCAGTGCAAAAACATTTTGGGGCCCCCAACCCTGGGGGTCCTTTTTGTGTTTGGCCTGCCCCCAGGCCCCCTTCAGGTACCAAATCACTCAGTGCCACCTTCTGTTTGTGCTTGCCCCCCCCCCCCTTGGCACACCCCAGCACCAACTCAATTAGTGCTCCTCCACAAGACCTCCTTCCATAACAGCTTCCTTCCCAAAAGAACACTTCCCAAAACTGCTCCCCTCCCCAAGACCCCTTCCCATCACTGCTCTCCTCCCAAGACCCCTTCCCGTCACTGCTCTCCTCCTCAAGACCCCAAAGTCCCTTCCAATAACAGCTCCTCTCCGCAAGACCCCTTCCCATAACAGGTCCCCACCCCAAGACCTCTTCTCATCACTGCTCCCCTCCCCAAGACCCCTTCCCATCACGCTTCCCTCCCCATGACTGTTTCCTATCACCGTTTCCCACCTCAAGGTCCCCTTCCTAAGATTCCTTCCAAAAACAACTCCTCTCCACAAGACCCCATCCCATAAAAGCTCCTCTTCCCATGGCCCCATCTCATAAAAGGTTCCCTTCCCAAGATTCCTTCCAATAACAGCTCCCCTCCCCAAGGCATCGTCCCTTAACAGGTCCCCTTCCCAAGATTCATTCCAATAACAGCTCCTCTCCCCAAGACTCTATATCACAGCTGCACACTACACAGAATACAAAACTTACAGAAATGTAAAATGTACTGCGCCCCTCTGAGAGGAGGGCTACTTTCTGTGGTTGTGGGGGTGGTGGTGTAGGGGGGGGTGCTTTCGGGGGGGGGGGGTCAATGTGAGGGTCTTGAAACATCTCATTAGACAACATTTTTAACTTTCCCTTGAAATATGTTGAAGTATCTGGAACAGGTATTTTGTTCAAAATAATTCAATAGTGATACATATTTATATAACACATTGTAACAAGAAATGACAACATCAAATGAAATATAAACACAATGAGAAGCACCAATAGCGCTGTGTTTACTTTGGGATCCATTTATTGCTGGCATTCCCATTATTTCTGGTAGGACAATGGGAGGAAACAAGAGGAAGTGTCACCTTAACCCTGGAATTAGCAGGTTGTGTGAGACACGCTGTGAGGGCAGATACATGAGAGTGCCGAGAAATGTGTGAGTGAGAAATGAGAGAGGTACAGAGAAATATCCATAAGGGAAACATGAGAGAGAGATGGCTGAGGGGGAGAGAGAGACAGAGAAATAGCCATGTGTGAGACACAAGAGAGAGACAGAGAAATAATCATGTGTGAGACATGAGAGAGGGGAAGAGAAATAACCATGTGTGAGACACGAGAGAGACAGAGAAATAACCATGTGTGAGACACGAGAGAGAGGGACAGAGAAATAACCATGTGTGAGACACGAGAGAGACAGAGAAATAACCATGTGTGAGACACGAGAGAGACAGAGAAATAACCATGTGTGAGACACGAGAGAGAGAGACAGAGAAATAACCATGTGTGAGACACGAGAGAGACAGAGAAATAACCATGTGTGAGACACGAGAGAGAGACAGAGAAATAACCATGTGTGAGACACGAGAGAGACAGAGAAATAACCATGTGTGAGACACGAGAGAGACAGAGAAATAACCATGTGTGAGACACGAGAGAGAGGGACAGAGAAATAACCATGTGTGAGACACGAGAGAGACAGAGAAATAACCATGTGTGAGACACGAGAGAGACAGAGAAATAACCATGTGTGAGACACGAGAGAGACAGAGAAATAACCATGTGTGAGACACGAGAGAGAGAGACAGAGAAATAACCATGTGTGAGACACGAGAGAGACAGAGAAATAACCATGTGTGAGACACGAGAGAGAGACAGAGAAATAACCATGTGTGAGACAAGAGAGAGGGACAGAGAAATAACCATGTGTGAGACACGAGAGAGGGACACAGAAACAGCCATGTGTGAGACACGAGAAAGGGCACAGAAATAGTTATGTGTGAGACACGAGAGAGGGACAGAGAAATAACCATGTGTGAGACACGAGAGAGGGACAGAGACATAACCATGTGTGAGACACGAGAGAGAGACAGAGAAATAATCATGTGTGAGACTCGAGAGACAGAGAAATAACCATGTGTGAGACACGAGAGACAGAGAAATAACCATGTGTGAGACACGAGAGAGAGAAAGAGAAATAACAATGTGTGTGACACGAGAGAGAGACAAAGAAATAACCATGTGTGAGACACGAGAGAGGGAAAGAGAAATAACCATGTATGAGACACGAGAGAGGGAAAGAGAAATAACAATGTGTGTGACACGAGAGAGAGACAAAGAAATAACCATGTGTGAGACACAAGAGAGAGACAGAGAAATAATCATGTGTGAGACACGAGAGAGGGAAAGAGAAATAACCATGTGTGAGACACGAGAGAGGGAAAGAGAAATAACAATGTGTGTGACACGAAAGAGGGACAGAGAAATAACCATGTGTGAGACACGAGAGAGAGACAGAGAAATAACCATGTGTGAGACACGAGAGAGGGCACAGAAATAGTTATGTGTGAGACACGAGAGAGGGACAGAGAAATAACCATGTGTGAGACACGAGAGAGGGCACAGAAATAGTTATGTGTGAGACACGAGAGAGGGACAGAGAAATAACCATGTGTGAGACACGAGAGAGGGCACAGAAATAGTTATGTGTGAGACACGAGAGAGGGACAGAGAAATAACCATGTGTGAGACACGAGAGAGGGCACAGAAATAGTTATGTGTGAGACACGAGAGAGGGACAGAGAAATAACCATGTGTGAGACACGAGAGAGAGACAGAGAAATAGCCATGTGTGAGACACGAGAGAGGGACAGAGAAATAACCATGTGTGTGACACGAAAGAGGGACAAAGAAATAACCATGTGTGAGACACGAGAGAGGGACAGAGAAATAACCATGTGTGAGACACAAGAGAGGGATAGAGAAATAACCATGTGTGAGACACGAGAGAGAGACAGAGAAATAACCATGTGTGAGACACGAGAGAGAGACAGAGAAATAACCATGTGTGAGACACGAGAGAGACAGAGAAATAACCATGTGTGAGACACGAGAGAGAGAGACAGAGAAATAACCATGTGTGAGACACGAGAGAGACAGAGAAATAACCATGTGTGAGACACGAGAGAGAGACAGAGAAATAACCATGTGTGAGACAAGAGAGAGGGACAGAGAAATAACCATGTGTGAGACACGAGAGAGGGACACAGAAACAGCCATGTGTGAGACACGAGAAAGGGCACAGAAATAGTTATGTGTGAGACACGAGAGAGGGACAGAGAAATAACCATGTGTGAGACACGAGAGAGGGACAGAGACATAACCATGTGTGAGACACGAGAGAGAGACAGAGAAATAATCATGTGTGAGACACGAGAGACAGAGAAATAACCATGTGTGAGACACGAGAGAGAGAAAGAGAAATAACAATGTGTGTGACACGAGAGAGAGACAAAGAAATAACCATGTGTGAGACACAAGAGAGAGACAGAGAAATAATCATGTGTGAGACACGAGAGAGGGAAAGAGAAATAACCATGTGTGAGACACGAGAGAGGGAAAGAGAAATAACCATGTGTGTGACACGAGAGAGAGACAAAGAAATAACCATGTGTGAGACACGAGAGAGTGACAGAGAAATAACAATATGTGAGACACGAGAGAGTGACAGAGAAATAACCATGTGTGAGACACAAGAGAGAGACAGAGAAATAATCATGTGTGAGACACGAGAGAGGGAAAGAGAAATAACCATGTGTGAGACACGAGAGACAGAGAAATAACCATGTGTGAGACACGAGAGAGGGAAAGAGAAATAACAATGTGTGTGACACGAAAGAGGGACAGAGAAATAAACATGTGTGAGACACGAGAGAGGGCACAGAAATAGTTATGTGTGAGACACGAGAGAGGGACAGAGAAATAACCATGTGTGAGACACGAGAGAGGGCACAGAAATAGTTATGTGTGAGACACGAGAGAGGGACAGAGAAATAACCATGTGTGAGACACGAGAGAGGGAAAGAGAAATAGCCATGTGTGAGACACGAGAGAGGGACAGAGAAATAACCATGTGTGTGACACGAAAGAGGGACAAAGAAATAACCATGTGTGAGACACGAGAGAGGGACAGAGAAATAACCATGTGTGAGACACAAGAGAGGGATAGAGAAATAACCATGTGTGAGACACGAGAGAGAGACAGAGAAATAACCATGTGTGAGACACGAGAGAGAGACAGAGAAATAACCATGTGTGAGACACGAGAGAGAGAGACAGAGAAATAACCATGTGTGAGACACGAGAGAGAGACAGAGAAATAACCATGTGTGAGACACGAGAGAGGGACAGAGAAATAACCATGTGTGAGACACGAGAGAGGGACAGAGAAATAATCATGTGTGAGACACGAGAGAGGGACAGAGAAATAATCATGTGTGAGACACGAGAGAGGGACAGAGAAATAACCATGTGTGAGACACGAGAGAGAGACAGAGAAATAACCATGTGTGAGACACGAGAGAGAGACAGAGAAATAACCATGTGTGAGACACGAGAGAGAGAGACAGAGAAATAACCATGTGTGAGACACGAGAGAGAGACAGAGAAATAACCATGTGTGAGACACGAGAGAGAGACAGAGAAATAACAATATGTGAGACACGAGAGAGAGACAGAGAAATAACCATGTGTGAGACACGAGAGGGGGACAGAGAAATAACCATGTGTGAGACACAAGAGAGAGACACAGAAACAGCCATGTGTGAGACACGAGAGAGGGCACAGAAATAGTTATATGTGAGACACGAGAGAGGGACAGAGAAATAACCATGTGTGAGACACGAGAGAGGGACAGAGAAATAACCATGTGTGAGACACGAGAGACGGACAGAGAAATAACCATGTGTGAGACACGAGAGAGAGACAGAGAAATAACCATGTGTGAGAAACGAGAGAGGGAAAGAGAAATAGCAATGTGTGTGACACGAAAGAGGGACAGAGAAATAACCATGTGTGAGACACGAGAGAGGGACAGAGAAATAACCATGTGTGAGACACGAGAGAGAGACAGAGAAATAACCATGTGTGAGACACTAGAGAGGTACAGAGAAATAACCATGTGTGAGACACGAGAGAGAGAAAGAGAAATAATCATGTGTGAGACACGAGAGAGAGACAGAGAAATACCTATGTGGGAGATACGAGAGAGGGACAGAGAAATAACCATGTGTGAGACACGAGAGAGAGCTAGAGAAATAACCATGTGTGAGACACTAGAGAGGGAAAGAGAAATAACCATGTGTGAGACACGAGAGAGAGAGACAGAGAAATAATCATGTGTGAGACACGAGAGAGGGACAGAGAAATAACCATGTGTGAGACACGAGAGAGAGACAGAGAAATAACCATGTGTGAGACACGAGAGAGGGACAGAGACATAACCATGTGTGAGACACGAGAGAGGGACAGAGAAATAACCATGTGTGAGACACGAGAGAGAGACAGAGAAATAACCATGTGTGAGATACGAGAGAGGGACAGAGACATAACCATGTGTGAGACACGAGAGAGGGACAGAGAAATAACCATGTGTGAGACACGAGAGAGAGACAGAGAAATAACTATGTGGGAGATATGAGAGAGAGAGACAGAGAAATAACCATGTGTGAGACACGAGAGAGGGACAGAGAAATAACCATGTGTGAGACAGAAGAGAGGGGCAGAGAAATAATCATGTGTGAGACACGAGAGAGGGACAGAGAAATAACCATGTGTGAGACACAAGAGAGGGATAGAGAAATAACCATGTGTGAGACACGAGAGAGAGACAGAGAAATAACCATGTGTGAGACACGAGAGAGAGACAGAGAAATAACCATGTGTGAGACACGAGAGAGAGAGACAGAGAAATAACCACGTGTGAGACATGAGAGAGAGACAGAGAAATAACCATGTGTGAGACATGAGAGAGAGACAGAGAAATAACAATATGTGAGACACGAGAGAGGGACAGAGAAATAACCATGTGTGAGACACGAGAGAGGGACAGAGAAATAATCATGTGTGAGACACGAGAGAGGGACAGAGAAATAATCATGTGTGAGACACGAGAGAGGGACAGAGAAATAACCATGTGTGAGACACGAGAGAGAGACAGAGAAATAACCATGTGTGAGACACGAGAGAGAGACAGAGAAATAACCATGTGTGAGACACGAGAGAGAGAGACAGAGAAATAACCATGTGTGAGACACGAGAGAGAGACAGAGAAATAACCATGTGTGAGACACGAGAGAGAGACAGAGAAATAACAATATGTGAGACACGAGAGAGAGACAGAGAAATAACCATGTGTGAGACACGAGAGAGGGACAGAGAAATAACCATGTGTGAGACACGAGAGGGGGACAGAGAAATAACCATGTGTGGGACACGAGAGAGGGACACAGAAACAGCCATGTGTGAGACACGAGAGAGGGCACAGAAATAGTTATATGTGAGACACGAGAGAGGGAGAGAGAAATAACCATGTGTGTGACACGAGAGAGGGACAGAGAAATAACCATGTGTGAGACACGAGAGAGGGAAAGAGAAATAACAATGTGTGTGACACGAAAGAGGGACAGAAAAATAACCATGTGTGAGACACGAGAGAGGGACAGAGAAATAACCATGTGTGAGACACGAGAGATTGACAGAGAAATAACCATGTGTGAGACACGAGAGAGGGACAGAGAAATAACCATGTGTGAGACACGAGAGAGGGACAGAGAAATAACCATGTGTGAGACACGAGAGAGGGACAGAGAAATAACCATGTGTGAGACACGAGAGAGAGACAGAGAAATAACCATGTGTGAGACACGAGAGAGAGACAGAGAAATAACTATGTGGGAGATACGAGAGAGGGACAGAGAAATAACCATGTGTGAGACACGAGAGAGAGACAGAGAAATAACCATGTGTGAGACACTAGAGAGGGACAGAGAAATAACCATGTGTGAGACACGAGAGAGAGACAGAGAAATAATCATGTGTGAGACACGAGAGAGGGACAGAGAAATAACCATGTGTAAGACACGAAAGAGGGACAGAGAAATAACCATGTGTGAGACACGAGAGAGGGACAGAGAAATAACCATGTGTGTTACACAAAAGAGGGACAGAGAAATAACCATGTGTGAGACACGAGAGAGGGACAGAGAAATAACCATGAGTGTGACACGAAAGAGGGACAGATAAATAACCATGTGTGAGACACGAGAGAGGGACAGAGAAATAACCATGTGTGAGACACGAGAGAGGGACAGAGAAATAACCATGTGTGAGACATGAGAGAGAGACAGAGAAATAACCATGTGTGAGACACGAGAGAGGGACAGAGAAATAACCATGTGTGAGACACGAGAGGGGGACAGAGAAATAACCATGTGTGAGACACGAGAGAGGGACACAGAAACAGCCATGTGTGAGACACGAGAGAGGGCACAGAAATAGTTATGTGTGAGACACGAGAGAGGGACAGAGAAATAACCATATGTGAGACACGAGAGAGGGACAGAGAAATAACCATGTGTGAGACACGAGAGAGGGACAGAGACATAACCATGTGTGTGACACGAAAGAGGGACAGAGAAATAACCATGTGTGAGAAACGAGAGAGGGAAAGAGAAATAACAATGTGTGTGACACGAAAGAGGGACAGAGAAATAACCATGTGTGAGACACGAGAGAGAGACAGAGAAATAACTATGTGTGAGATACGAGAGAGGGACAGAGACATAACCATGTGTGAGACACAAGAGAGGGACAGAGAAATAACCATGTGTGAGATACGAGAGAGAGACAGAGAAATAACTATGTGGGAGATATGAGAGAGAGACACAGAAATAACCATGTGTGAGACACGAGAGAGGGACAGAGAAATAATCATGTGTGAGACACGAGAGAGGGACAGAGAAAAAACCATGTGTGAGACACGAGAGAGGGACAGAGAAATAACCATGTGTGAGACACGAGAGAGAGACAGAGAAATAACCATGTGTGAGACACGAGAGAGGGACAGAGACATAACCATGTGTGAGACACGAGAGAGGGACAGAGACATAACCATGTGTGAGACACGAGAGAGAGACAGAGAAATAACCATGTGTGAGACACGAGAGAGGGACAGAGACATAACCATGTGTGAGACACGAGAGACGGACAGAGAAATAACCATGTGTGAGACACGAGAGAGAGACAGAGAAATAACCATGTGTGAGATACGAGAGAGGGACAGAGACATAACCATGTGTGAGACACGAGAGAGGGACAGAGAAATAACCATGTGTGAGATACGAGAGAGAGACAGAGAAATAACTATGTGGGAGATATGAGAGAGAGACAGAGAAATAACCATGTGTGAGACACGAGAGAGGGACAGAGAAATAATCATGTGTGAGACACGAGAGAGGGACAGAGAAATAACCATGTGTGAGACACGAGAGAGAGACAGAGAAATAACCATGTGTGAGACACGAGAGAGAGACAGAGAAATAACCATGTGTGAGACACGAGAGAGAGAGACAGAGAAATAACCATGTGTGAGACACGAGAGAGAGACAGAAAAATAACCATGTGTGGGACACGAGAGAGAGAGACAGAGAAATAACCATGTGTGAGACACGAGAGAGGGACAGAGAAATAACCATGTGTGAGACACGAGAGAGGGACAGAGAAATAACCATGTGTGAGACATGAGAGAGAGACAGAGAAATAACCATGTGTGAGACACGAGAGAGGGACAGAGACATAACCATGTGTGAGACACAAGAGAGGGACACAGAAACAGCCATGTGTGAGACACGAGAGAGGGACAGAGAAATAACCATGTGTGAGACACGAGAGAGGGACAGAGAAATAACCATGTGTGAGACACGAGAGGGGGACAGAGAAATAACCATGTGTGAGACACGAGAGAGGGACACAGAAACAGCCATGTGTGAGACACGAGAGAGAGAGACAGAGAAATAACCATGTGTGAGACACGAGAGAGGGACAGAGACATAACCATGTGTGTGACACGAAAGAGGGACAGAGAAATAACGATATGTGAGAAACGAGAGAGGGAAAGAGAAATAACAATGTGTGTGACACGAAAGAGGGACAGAGAAATAACCATGTGTGAGACACGAGAGAGAGACAGAGAAATAACTATGTGGGAGATACGAGAGAGAGAGACAGAGAAATAACCATGTGTGAGACACGAGAGAGGGACAGAGAAATAACTATGTGGGAGATATGAGAGAGAGACAGAGAAATAACCATGTGTGAGACACGAGAGAGGGACAGAGAAATAACCATGTGTGAGACACGAGAGAGAGACAGAGAAATAACCATGTGTGAGACACGAGAGAGGGACAGAGACATAACCATGTGTGAGACACGAGAGAGGGACAGAGACATAACCATGTGTGAGACACGAGAGAGAGACAGAGAAATAACCATGTGTGAGACACGAGAGAGGGACAGAGACATAACCATGTGTGAGACACGAGAGACGGACAGAGAAATAACCATGTGTGAGACACGAGAGAGAGACAGAGAAATAACCATGTGTGAGATACGAGAGAGGGACAGAGACATAACCATGTGTGAGACACGAGAGAGGGACAGAGAAATAACCATGTGTGAGATACGAGAGAGAGACAGAGAAATAACTATGTGGGAGATATGAGAGAGAGACAGAGAAATAACCATGTGTGAGACACGAGAGAGGGACAGAGAAATAATCATGTGTGAGACACGAGAGAGGGACAGAGAAATAACCATGTGTGAGACACGAGAGAGAGACAGAGAAATAACCATGTGTGAGACACGAGAGAGAGACAGAGAAATAACCATGTGTGAGACACGAGAGAGAGAGACAGAGAAATAACCATGTGTGAGACACGAGAGAGAGACAGAGAAATAACCATGTGTGGGACACGAGAGAGAGAGACAGAGAAATAACCATGTGTGAGACACGAGAGAGAGACAGAGAAATAACAATATGTGAGACACGAGAGAGAGACAGAGAAATAACCATGTGTGAGACACGAGAGAGGGACAGAGAAATAACCATGTGTGAGACACGAGAGGGGGACAGAGAAATAACCATTTGTGAGACACGAGAGAGGGACACAGAAACAGCCATGTGTGAGACACGAGAGAGGGCACAGAAATAGTTATATGTGAGACACGAGAGAGGGACAGAGAAATAACCATGTGTGAGACACGAGAGAGGGACAGAGAAATAACCATGTGTGAGACACGAGAGAGAGACAGAGAAATAACCATGTGTGAGACACGAGAGAGGGAAAGAGAAATAGCAATGTGTGTGACACGAAAGAGGGACAGAGAAATAACCATGTGTGAGACACGAGAGAGGGACAGAGAAATAACCATGTGTGAGACACGAGAGAGGGACAGAGAAATAACCATGTGTGAGACACGAGAGAGGGACAGAGAAATAACCATGTGTGAGACACGAGAGAGGGACAGAGAAATAACCATGTGTGAGACACGAGAGAGGGACAGAGAAATAACCATGTGTGAGACACGAGAGAGAGACAGAGAAATAACCATGTGTGAGACACGAGTGAGAGACAGAGAAATAACTATGTGGGAGATACGAGAGAGGGACAGAGAAATAACCATGTGTGAGACACGAGAGAGAGACAGAGAAATAACCATGTTTGAGACATGAGAGGGAGACAGAGAAATAACCATGTGTGAGACACGAGAGAGAGACAGAGAAATAACCATGTGTGAGACACGAGAGAGGGACAGAGAAATAACCATGTGTGAGACATGAGAGGGAGACAGAGAAATAACCATGTGTGAGACACGAGAGAGGGACAGAGTAATAACCATGTGTGAGACATGAGAGAGAGACAGAGAAATAACTAAGTGTGAGACACAAAAGAGGGATAGAGAAATAACCATGTGTGAGACACGAGAGAGGGACAGAGAAAAAACAATGTGTGTGACACGAGAGAGGGACAGAGAAATAACCATGTGTGAGACATGAGAGAGAGACAGAGAAATAACCATGTGTGAGACATGAGAGAGAGACAGAGAAATAATCATGTGTGTGACACGAGAGAGGGACAGAGAAATAACCATGTGTGAGACATGAGAGAGAGACAGAGAAATAACCATGTGTGAGACACAAGAGAGAGAAAGAGAAATAACCATGTGTGAGACACGAGAGAGGGACAGAGAAATAACAATATGTGAGACACGAGAGAGAGACAGAGAAATAACCATGTGTGAGACACGAGAGAGAGACAGAGAAATAACCATGTGTGAGACACGAGAGAGTGACCGAGAAATAACCATGTGTGAGACACGAGAGAGAGACAGAGAAATAACCATGTGTGAGACACGAGAGAGTGACCGAGAAATAACCATGTGTGAGACACGAGAGAGAGACAGAGAAATAACCATGTGTGAGACACGAGAGAGAGACAGAGAAATAAACATGTGTGAGACACGAGAGAGAGACAGAGAAATAACAATATGTGAGACACAAGAGAGAGACAGAGAAATAACCATGTGTGAGACACGAGAGAGAGACAGAGAAATAACCATGTGTGTGACACAAAAGAGGGACAGAGAAATAACCATGTGTGAGACACGAGAGAGGGACAGAGAAATAACCATGAGTGAGACACGAGAGAGGGACAGAGAAATAACCATGTGTGAGACACGAAAGAGGGACAGAGAAATAACCATGTGTGAGACACGAGAGAGGGACAGAGAAATAACCATGTGTGAGACACGAGAGAGGGACAGAGAAATAACCATGTGTGAGACATGAGAGAGAGACAGAGAAATAACCATGTGTGAGACACGAGAGAGGGACAGAGAAATAACTAAGTGTGAGACACAAGAGACGGACAGAGAAATAACCATGTGTGAGACACGAAAGAGAGAGACAGAGAAATAACCATGTGTGAGACATGAGAGAGAGACAGAGAAATAACAATATGTGAGACACAAGAGAGAGACAGAGAAATAACCATGTGTGAGACACGAGAGAGAGAGACAGAGAAATAACCATGTGTGAGACATGAGAGAGAGACAGAGAAATAACAATATGTGAGACACGAGAGAGGGACAGAGAAATAACCATGTGTGAGACACGAGAGAGGGACAGAGAAATAACCATGTGTGAGACACGAAAGAGGGACAGAGAAATAACCATGTGTGAGACACGAGAGAGGGACAGAGAAATAACCATGTGTGAGACACGAGAGAGGGACAGAGAAATAACCATGTGTGAGACATGAGAGAGAGACAGAGAAATAACCATGTGTGAGACACGAGAGAGGGACAGAGAAATAACTAAGTGTGAGACACAAGAGACGGACAGAGAAATAACCATGTGTGAGACACGAGAGAGAGAGACAGAGAAATAACCATGTGTGAGACATGAGAGAGAGACAGAGAAATAACAATATGTGAGACACGAGAGAGACAGAGAAATAACCATGTGTGAGACACGAGAGAGGGACAGAGAAATAACCATGTGTGTGACACAAAAGAGAGACAGAGAAATAACCATGTGTGAGACACGAGAGAGGGACAGAGACATAACCATGTGTGAGACACGAGAGAGAGACAGAGAAATAACCATGTGTGAGACACGAGAGAGAGACAGAGAAATAACCATGTGTGAGACACGAGAGAGAGACAGAGAAATAAACATGTGTGAGACACGAGAGAGAGACAGAGAAATAACCATGTGTGAGACACGAGAGAGGGACAGAGAAATAACCATGTGTGAGACACGAGAGAGAGACAGAGAAATAACCATGTGTGAGACACGAGAGAGGAACAGAGAAATAACAATATGTGAGACACGAGAGAGAGACAGAGAAATAACCATGTGTGAGACACGAGAGAGGGACAGAGAAATAACCATGTGTGAGACACGAGAGAGTGACCGAGAAATAACCATGTGTGAGACACGAGAGAGAGACAGAGAAATAACCATGTGTGAGACACGAGAGAGTGACCGAGAAATAACCATGTGTGAGACACGAGAGAGAGACAGAGAAATAACCATGTGTGAGACACGAGAGAGAGACAGAGAAATAAACATGTGTGAGACACGAGAGAGAGACAGAGAAATAACAATATGTGAGACACAAGAGAGAGACAGAGAAATAACCATGTGTGAGACACGAGAGAGAGACAGAGAAATAACCATGTGTGTGACACAAAAGAGGGACAGAGAAATAACCATGTGTGAGACACGAGAGAGGGACAGAGAAATAACCATGTGTGAGACACGAGAGAGGGACAGAGAAATAACCATGTGTGAGACACGAAAGAGGGACAGAGAAATAACCATGTGTGAGACATGAGAGAGAGACAGAGAAATAACCATGTGTGAGACACGAGAGAGGGACAGAGAAATAACCATGTGTGAGACACGAGAGAGGGACAGAGAAATAACCATGTGTGAGACATGAGAGAGAGACAGAGAAATAACCATGTGTGAGACACGAGAGAGGGACAGAGAAATAACTAAGTGTGAGACACAAGAGACGGACAGAGAAATAACCATGTGTGAGACACGAGAGAGAGAGACAGAGAAATAACCATGTGTGAGACATGAGAGAGAGACAGAGAAATAACAATATGTGAGACACAAGAGAGAGACAGAGAAATAACCATGTGTGAGACACGAGAGAGGGACAGAGAAATAACCATGTGTGTGACACAAAAGAGAGACAGAGAAATAACCATGTGTGAGACACGAGAGAGAGACAGAGAAATAACCATGTGTGAGACACGAGAGAGTGACCGAGAAATAACCATGTGTGAGACACGAGAGAGAGACAGAGAAATAACCATGTGTGAGACACGAGAGAGAGACAGAGAAATAAACATGTGTGAGACACGAGAGAGAGACAGAGAAATAACCATGTGTGAGACACGAGAGAGGGACAGAGAAATAACCATGTGTGAGACACGAGAGAGAGACAGAGAAATAACCATGTGTGAGACACGAGAGAGGGACAGAGAAATAACAATATGTGAGACACGAGAGAGAGACAGAGAAATAACCATGTGTGAGACACGAGAGAGTGACAGAGAAATAACAATATGTGAGACACGAGAGAGAGACAGAGAAATAACCATGTGTGAGACACGAGAGAGGGACAGAGAAATAACCATGTGTGAGACACGAGAGAGAGACAGAGAAATAACCATGTGTGAGACACGAGAGAGAGACAGAGAAATAACCATGTGTGAGACACGAGAGACAGAGAAATAACCATATGTGAGACACGAGAGAGGGACAGAGACATAACCATGTGTGAGACACGAGAGAGGGACAGAAACATAACCATGTGTGAGACATGAGAGAGACAAAAAAATAACCATGTGTGAGACACGAGAGACAGAGAAATAATCATGTGTGAGACACGAGAGAGAGACAGAGAAATAACCATGTGTGAGACACGAGTGAGAGACAGAGAAATAACTATGTGGGAGATACGAGAGAGGGACAGAGAAATAACCATGTGTGAGACACGAGAGAGAGACAGAGAAATAACCATGTGTGAAACACGAGAGAGGGACAGAGAAATAACCATGTGTGAGACACGAGAGAGGGACAGAGAAATAACCATGTGTGAGACATGAGAGGGAGACAGAGAAATAACCATGTGTGAGACACGAGAGAGGGACAGAGTAATAACCATGTGTGAGACATGAGAGAGAGACAGAGAAATAACTAAGTGTGAGACACAAAAGAGGGATAGAGAAATAACCATGTGTGAGACACGAGAGAGGGACAGAGAAATAACAATGTGTGTGACACGAGAGAGAGACAGAGAAATAACCATGTGTGAGACATGAGAGAGAGACAGAGAAATAACCATGTGTGAGACACGAGAGAGAGAGAAAGAGAAATAACCATGTGTGAGATACGAGAGAGGGACAGAGAAATAACAATATGTGAGACACGAGAGAGAGACAGAGAAATAACCATGTGTGAGACACGAGAGAGAGACAGAGAAATAACCATGTGTGAGACACGAGAGAGTGACCGAGAAATAACCATGTGTGAGACACGAGAGAGAGACAGAGAAATAACCATGTGTGAGACACGAGAGAGGGACAGAGAAATAACCATGTGTGAGACACGAGAGAGGGACAGAGACATAACCATGTGTGAGACACGAGAGAGAGACAGAGAAATAACCATGTGTGAGACACGAGAGAGAGACAGAGAAATAACCATGTGTGAGACACGAGAGAGGGACAGAGAAATAACCATGTGTGAGACACGAGAGACAGAGAAATAACCATATGTGAGACACGAGAGAGGGACAGAGACATAACCATGTGTGAGACACGAGAGAGGGACAGAAACATAACCATGTGTGAGACACGAGAGACAGAGAAATAACCATATGTGAGACACGAGAGAGGGACAGAGACATAACCATGTGTGAGACATGAGAGAGACAAAAAAATAACCATGTGTGAGACACGAGAGACAGAGAAATAATCATGTGTGAGACACGAGAGAGAGACAGAGAAATAACCATGTGTGAGACACGAGAGAGAGACAGAGAAATAACCATGTGTGAGACACGAGAGAGAGACAGAGAAATAACCATGTGTGAGACACGAGAGAGAGACAGAGAAATAAACATGTGTGAGACACGAGAGAGAGACAGAGAAATAACAATATGTGAGACACAAGAGAGAGACAGAGAAATAACCATGTGTGAGACACGAGAGAGGGACAGAGAAATAACCATGTGTGAGACACAGAGAGAGGACAGAGAAATAACCATGTGTGAGACACGAGAGAGAGAGACAGAGAAATAACCATGTGTGAGACACTAGAGAGAGACAGAGAAATAACCATGTGTGAGACACGAGAGAGAGACAGAGAAATAACCATGTGTGAGACACGAGAGAGAGACAGAGAAATAACCATGTGTGAGACACGAGAGAGACAGAGAAATAACCATGTGTGAGACACGAGAGAGGGACAGAGAAATAACCATGTGTGAGACACGAGAGAGAGACAGAGAAATAACCATGTGTGAGACACGAGAGAGAGACAGAGAAATAACCATGTGTGAGACACGAGAGAGAGACAGAGAAATAACAATGTGTGAGACACGAGAGAGAGACAGAGAAATAACCATGTGTGAGACACGAGAGAGGGACAGAGAAATAACCATGTGTGAGACACGAGAGAGGACAGAGAAATAACCATGTGTGAGACACGAGAGAGTGACGAGAAATAACCATGTGTGAGACACGAGAGAGAGACAGAGAAATAACCATGTGTGAGACACGAGAGAGAGACAGAGAAATAACCATGTGTGAGACACGAGAGAGAGACAGAGAAATAACCATGTGTGAGACACGAGAGAGAGACAGAGAAATAACACTGTGTGAGACACGAGAGAGAGACAGAGAAAAAACAATATGTGAGACACGAGAGAGAGACAGAGAAATAACCATGTGTGAGACAAGAGAGAAGGACAGAGAAATAACCATGTGTGTGACACGAAGAGAGGGACAGAGAAATAACCATGTGTGAGACACGAGAGAGGACAGAGAAATAACCATGTGTGAGACACGAGAGAGGGACAGAGAAATAACCATGTGTGAGACACGAGAAGAGGGACAGAGAAATAACCATGTGTGAGACACGAGAGAGAGGACAGAGAAATAACCATGTGTGAGACACGAGAGAGAGACAGAGAAATAACCATGTGTGAGACACGAGAGAGAGACAGAGAAATAACCATGATGTGAGACACAGAGAGAGAGACAGAAGAAATAACCGATGTGTGAGACACGATGAGAGAGACAGAGAAATAACCATGTGTGGTGACACAAAAGAGGTGGACAGAGAAATAACCATGTGTGAGACACGAGAGAGGGACAGAGAAATAAACCATGTTGTGAGACACGAGAGAGGGACAGAGAAATAACCATGTGTGAGACACGAAAGAGGGACAGAGAAATAACCATGTGTGAGACACGAGAGAGGGACATAGAAATAACCATGGTGTGAGACACGAGAGAGGGACAGAGAAATAACCATGTGTTGAGACATGAGAGAGAGACAGAGAAATAACCATGTGTGAGACACGAGAGAGGGACAGAGAAATAACTAAGTGTGAGACACAAGAGACGGACAGAGAAATAACCATGTGTGAGACACGAGAGAGAGACAGAGAAATAACCATGTGTGAGACACGAGAGAGGGACAGAGACATAACCATATGTGAGAACATAGAGAGAGACAGAGAAATAACCAAGGTGTGAGACACGAGAGAGGGACAGAGAAATAACCATGTGTGTGACACAAAAGAGAGACAGAGAAATAACCATGTGTGAGACACGAGAGAGAGACAGAGAAATAACCATGTGTGAGACACGAGAGAGTGACCGAGAAATAACCATGTGTGAGACACGAGAGAGAGACAGAGAAATAACCATGTGTGAGACACGAGAGAGAGACAGAGAAATAAACATGTGTGAGACACGAGAGAGAGACAGAGAAATAACCATGTGTGAGACACGAGAGAGGGACAGAGAAATAACCATGTGTGAGACACGAGAAGAGACAGAGAAATAACCATGTGTGAGACACGAGAGAGGGACAGAGAAATAACAATATGTGAGACCAGAGAGAGACAGAGAAAAAACCATGTGTGAGACACGAGAGAGTGACAGGAGAAATAACAATTGTGAGACACGAGAGAGAGACAGAGAAATAACCAAGTGTGAGACACGAGAGAGGGACAGAGAAATAACCATGTGTGAGACACGAGAGAGAGACAGAGAAATAACCATGTGTGAGACACGAGAGAGAGACAGAGAAATAGCCATGTGTGAGACACGGAGAGGACAGAGAAATAACCATATGTGGAGACACGAGAGAGGGACAGAGAAATAACATGTGTGAGAGACACGAAGAGGACAGAACCATAACCATGTTGAGACATGAGAGAGACAAAAAATAACCATGTGTGAGACACGAGAGAGGGACAGAGAAATAATCATGTGTGAGACACGAGAGAGAGACAGAGAAATAACCATGTTTGAGACACGAGTGAGAGACAGAGAAATAACCATTGTGGGAGACACGAGAGAGGGACAGAGAAATAACCATGTGTGAGACAGGAGAGAGAGACAGAGAAATAACCATGTGTGAGACACGATGAGAGGGACAGAGAAATAACCATGTGTGAGACACGAGAGAGGGACAGAGAAATAACCATGAGTGAGACATGAGAGGAGACAGAGAAATAACCATGTGTGAACACGAGAGTAGGGACATAGTAATAACCATGTGTGAGACATGAGAGAGAGACAGAGAAATAACTAAGTGTGAGACCAAAAGAGGGATAGAGAAATAACCATGTGTGAGACACGAGATAGGGACAGAGAAATAACAATGTGTGTGAGCACGAGAGAGAGACAGAGAAATAACATGTGTGAGACTAGAGAGAGAGACAGAGAAATAACCATGTGTGAGACACGAGAGAGAGAGAAAGAGAAATAACCATGTGTGAGATTCGAGAGAGGGAACAGAGAAATAACATATGTGAGACACGAGAGAGAGACAGAGAAATAACCATGTGTGAGACACGAGAGAGGAGACAGGAGAAATAACCATGTGTGAGACACGAGAGAGTGACAGAGAAATAACCATGTGTGAGACACGAGAGAGAGACAGGAGAAATAACCATGTGGGAGACACGAAAGAGGGACAGAGAAATACCATGTGTGAGACACGAGAGAGGGACAGAGACATAACCATGTGTGAGACACGAGAGAAGACAGAGAAATAACCATGTGTGAGACACGAGAGAGAGACAGAGAAATAACCATGTGTGAGACACGAGAGAGGGACAGAGAAATAACCATGTGTGAGACACGAGTGAGGGACAGAGATATAACCATAGTGTGAGACACGAGAGAGGGGACAGAGACATAACCATGGTGTGAGACACGAGAGAGGGGACAGAAACATAACCAGTGTGAGACACGAGGAGGACAGAGAAATAACCATATGTGAGACACGAGAGAGGGACAGAGACATAACCATTGTAAGACATGAGAGAGACAGAAAAAATAACCATGTGTGAGACAACGAGAGACAGAGAAATAATCATGTGTGAGACACGAGAGAGACAGAGAAATAACCATGTAGTGATACACGAGAGAGAGACAGAGAAATAACCATGTGTGAGACACTGAGAGAGACAGAGAAATAACCATTTGTGAGACACGAGAGAGACAGAGAAATAATCATGTGTGAGACACGAGAGAGACAGAGAAATAACCATGATGTGAGACACAGAGAGAGGACAGAGAAATAACCATGTGTGAGACACGAGAGAGAGACAGAGAAATTGAGACACAAGAGAGAGGGACAGAGAAATAACCATGTGTGAGACACGAGAGAGGGACAGAGAAATAACCATGGTGGTGGAGACACGGAGAGAGGGACAGAGAAATAACCATGTGTGGAGACACCTAAGTGACAGAGAGACCAAGTGTGGACACGAGGCAGGGTATGACAGAGAAATAACCATGTGGTGGAGACACGAGAGAGGGACAGAGAAATAACCATGTGTGAGACACGTTAGAGAGGTGACGAGAGAAATAACAATATGTGAGACACGAGAGAGAGGGAGCAGAGAAATAACCTATGGTGTGAGACACGAGAGAGACGGACCAGAGAAATAGACCATTGTGTGAGACACGAGAGAGAGTGACAGAGAAATAACCATGTGTGAGACATAGAGAGAGGGACAGAGAAATAACCATATGTGAGACACAGAGAGAGACAGAGAAATAACCATGTGTGAGACACGAGAGAGGGACAGAGAATTACCATGTGTGAGACACGAGAGAGGGACAGAGAAATAACATGTGAGACACGAGAGAGAGACAGAGAAATAACCATGTGTGAGACACGAGAGAGAGACAGAGAAATAACCATGTGTGAGACACGAGAGAGACAGAGAAATAACATGTGTGAGACACGAGAGAGGACAGAGAAATAACCATGTGTGAGACACGAGAGAGGGACACAGAAACAGCCATGTGTGAGACACGAGAGAGAGGGCAGAAAGTTAACCATGTGTGAGACACGAGAGAGGGACAGAGAAATAACCATGTGTGAGACACGAGAGAGGGACAGAGAAATAACCATGTGTGAGAACAGAGAGAGGGACAGAGAAATAATCATGTGTGAGACACAGAGAGGGACACAGAAACAGCCATGTGTGAGACACGAGAAAGGGCACAGAAATAGTTATGTGTGAGACACGAGAGAGGGACAGAGAAATAACCATGTGTGAGACACGAGAGAGGGACAGAGAAATAACCATGTGTGAGACACGAGAGAGGGAAAGAGAAATAACAATGTTTGTGACACGAGAGAGAGACAGAGAAATAACCATGTGTGAGACACGAGAGAGAGACACAGAAATAGTTATGTGTGAGACACGAGAGAGGGACAGAGAAATAACCATGTGTGAGACACGAGAGAGAGACAGAGAAATAACCATGTGTGAGACACGAGAGAGAGACACAGAAATAACCATGAGTGAGACACGAGAGAGGGACAGAGAAATACAATGTGTGAGACACAAAAAGGGACAGAGAAATAACCATGTGTGAGACACGAGAGAGGGACAGAGAAATAACATGTGTGAGACACGAGAGAGACAGAGAAATAACCATGTGTGGAGACACGAAGAGAGAGAGACAGAGAAATAACCATGTGTGAGACACAGAGGAGGGACAGAGAAATAACCATGTGTGAGACACGAGAGAGGGACAGAGAAATAACCATGTGTGAGACACGAGAGAGAGACAGAGAAATAACCATGTGTGAGACACAAGAGAGGAACAGAGAAATAACCATGTGTGAGATACGAGAGAGAGACAGAGAAATAACCATGTGTGAGACACAAGAGAGGAACAGAGAAATAACCATGTGTGAGACACGAGAGAGGGACAGAGAAATAACCATGTGTGAGACACAAGAGAGTGACAGAGAAATTACCATGTGTGAGACACGAGAGAGAGACAGAGAAATAACCATGTGTGAGACACGAGAGATAGACAGAGAAATAACCATGTGTGAGACACGAGAGAGGGACAGAGAAATAACCATGTGTGAGACACGAGAGAGGGACAGAGAAATAACCATGTGTGAGACACGAGAGAGGGACAGATAAATAAAAATGTGTGAGACACGAGAGAGACAGAGAAATAACTATGTGGAGATACGAGAGAGAGACAGAGAAATAACCATGTGTGTGACACGAGAGAGAGGGACAGAGAAATACACCATGTGTGAGACACGAGAGAGAGACAGAGAAATAACCATGTGTGAGACACGAGAGAGAGAGACAGAGAAATAACCATGGTGTGAGACACGAGATGGAGGTGACAGAGAAATAACCATGTGGTGAGACACGAGAGAGGGACAGAGAAATAACCATGTGTGAGACACGAGAGAGGGAGGACAGAGAAATGAACCATGTGTGAGATCATGAGAGAGACAGCAAGAAATAACCATGTGTGAGACACAGAGAGACAGAGAAATAACTAAGTGTTGAGACACAGAGAGTGACAGAGAAATAACCATGTGTGAGACACGAGTGAGAGAGACAGAAGAAAATAACCATTGTGGTGAGACAAAGAGAGAGGGAGCATGAGAAGAGATAACCATGTGTGATACACGAGAGAGGACAGAGAAATAACCATGTGTGAGACACGAGAGGAGAGACAGAGAAATAACCATGTGTGA